>OZ010579.1:10641922-10721922 GCA_963932145.1 Acanthosepion lycidas
CTCCGCGACTGACTCGTTACTCTTAGTACTCCTACTTATTATAGGTGGGAGAGTCTATTAACTATAGAATAGGTGTGTTCTACTATAACAATGGCATAAAACTATATATGGACGATGTTTGAAGAAAGATTGGGTTGCGTGAATGTTTAATGTGAAGAGTATTGTATAGCTTTGGAAATCGAATCTTTCAGCTTAATCACTGCGCTGTTATAACGATCGGAGATATTCAACTACCTCTACTACTAAGGAGTTTTTACACTTTCTTGAATTTTTCTTGTTTACCTGTAAGAAATCTTTGGTTATTTGAATAAAAAAAAGGGCTTGGATAGAACGCCATTTCTTTTGCTTATTTCCAAAGCTTCTGTTTGCTAAGATGGCTGATGACTTCCCTGGAAATCTGATTGGCTCTGGGCCAAATTGCCGCTAGAAATCGGAAGATGCCCTTCGGCCTTTGTGAGAATCGGGGGAAAGTGGAGAATAGTTTCTGTGGTTTATCGAAGAATTCAGCGCGGCAAGAATAGGATTGGGTAACGAATAAAAGATAAGAATGCTCGCTGGAATCTTACTGATGGAGTAATAGGTGGGGGTCTGCAATAGGCAGTGCGATTAGAAATAATAATTGTTTCAAAAGTGTTTTTTTTTCATCTTACTATATTTTAAGCAGTTTAGATAACGAATATCTAAAATATATTTTATTAAATTTTATAAAAGCCAATATAAAGATTCAGTTTGCTATATAACATCATTGTAAACAATTTAGATATTTCTTAATAATAGTCTTACAGTCGTATCACGTTAAAACATCGGTTTCTGTACGATCACCGAAGTACCTTGATGGGTAACTGATTGAAAATACCAGGTGCTGTAAGTTGAGATGTGTGGGTGGTGTAATAGATAAGGACTCAGTATTGTTAATCACAATGCCAAGGTTCAATTCCAGTTTGGTTTGTTATATTCACTTGTGCGCAAATACCCTTGGGAAGGTGCGAATCCATCTTCTCTCCCCGAGCTATGGATTAATTATCTACAAAATGATTCTTGGAGTATAAAAAATATTTCCTGACTTTAAATAACCTGCAAAGGGTAGATATGCCGTAGAAAACGAATCAATCAATTACATTAATTTATTTTTTGTCGATGTTTTTCTAAATTATTTAGGACAATTTTTCGCTGCTAAATCCAAAATGACGCTTCTTTCTCTCGATCAGGTCGGGTTTTTTGTGCTAAATTGAGGTTTTAAAAATCCGATCTGAGTAAATTGATTATATTTTTGTGACATTATCGATTGAATTTTGTTTTCTCATATGAAATAAATTTTTAAGAGAAAAAATGTTTTCTAACACAATCTATTAATTAAATGTTACAAACATTGATTACAATAAATTGGATAATATGCATTAATAAATGTAAGTACATGTAAATTGCATGTTACGCCATCATAGTTCAAAATTCAGGGCTTGAAATTCCGTTTATTCGAACCTTTAAAATGCTCAGCATCAGGGGTGTCTCTCTTCAATGTCCAGCAGTAATCGGCCTTAATGACTCCGTCCCCGATACCTGGTCTCCACATCTTTCATGTCCTGACAGAATGTCTCCCCTGTTTGTTGCTCATTGATCCCAGATTCTCAGGAAACCGATCCATATGTGAGAATAAATAATGCATTTTGATGCTCATGTTGCATCCACATTTTCTGAAAGCAGTCAGTATAATAAGTTCTGCATAGTTTCTCGCCTTGTTGTTGCCAAGAAAGTTTTTATTCCGACCAGAAGAAAAGTCGTCCATGCTTCCAGTTCCACTTCGTACAGTGAGTTTTCAAACTCTGGATCTCTGACAAACTGACTGATTTGAGCGCCATCAAATATGGTAGCTTTCAATTTATCTATCGTCAATCCTAGAAAAACCTGGCACAAATTAATGAAGCAGCCACTATCTTTGTTCAGAGCTTTGATGAACTGCTTGATCAAGCTGAGCTTGATGTGCAACGGTGGGAAAAGAATCCTGTCTCTGTCCACCAGAGGCTTATTTATGACTTTCGTTGTTCTGCAAGGCATTAATTCCTCCCCAACAGGTCAGTCCTTTTTCGTGCAATGCTGAGAAGTGTCCCTAATATCCGACATGCACAGAAAGCGTTGGGTACTTGTTGAACTCGGATTGTTGTCCTAACAAAAAGTTCACCATGTTCAGGTTAACGCAAATAATCCCACTCATGCCTTATCATGAATTTTCTTCAGCACACAATTCACTGCTTCATGTTTCTCCTTCAGTATAGTTGTGTGAGCAAGAGTTATAGAGGTAAAGTGGTTGCCGTTGAGCAGTAGAGCACTTTTCAGTGATTGCTTGCTGCTGTCAATGAACAGGTTCCAATCTTTGGGTTCGTACTGTGGCACTCGAATTTTGTGCAGAAGCTGCGCAATATCTGTACAGTACACAAAGTCCTTGTCTTCAGAAAAAAAAATATGGAAGTACGCTTTATGCCTGTTGCGGTAGAAGATAAGGCAATCACTGTCAGAGAAGAGATTTTTTTTTGTTCCTTCAAACTGGATGCCAACAGTTCGGCAGAGGACTTTGACAATCTGAGATCACGAACTAGATCATTTAATTCGTTTTGCGAAAAAAAAAAGGATGTGGAGAAGAATCATCAAAAACTTCTTCATTTTATTGAACACTGGATAAATATACCTCACTAATATCATGAAGTTCTCTAAAGACAGGTATTGGAATTTCATACCAATGAGTTACAAGAGGAGGTTTTGATTGAAGATCAGGAGACTTGAGGCGGCTCCGATTCTTTCTGTTGATCCGGTTCACATCAATAGCACAGAAGTAGCAGTCAGTGCTATGGTTTATTGGCTCTCTTTCCAAACCATGGGAATTCCAAATTTCAGGACAACTCTTCTTGCCCTTGACTCACTGATCCAGGTACTAGGTAAATCCCTTACATGATATGTGTGGTGTCCAAGCTTTTCCTGGTCAACAAGTTGCTGAACCGTTTCTTGATTGGGTGGGCGGAAGCGAATGAGGTCTTGAATAGTTAGATTGACATGGTCCTTAGTGGAATCTGAGAGACTCTTGTTAATGTCAAATATTGTGATTTTTATACTGTTATTCCTAAGACATTGGCTCATGAATTATATAATTTTACTTACTCACTAATTGGCCCTAAAAAGTCACGTGGTATTCTTACTATTACTTCCGCGTGATATTTTTGTGGTATACCTAAATTATAATGACTAATAAAACTAACTTTCTGATTTGTATCCTTTGATTTTGTATTGTATAGTTTCATTGGCGTGTTTTGAGATGCAAGCACTTTATTGTGTGTTATTTGTTTATACATATTTTGGAGACGTGTTTTAATATTTATGTAGCTATTTTTGATTGAAAATACTTCTGATGGGTTAAAATTAATAAGTTTATAATTAACAGAATAATTAGTTTTACTGTGTGAAATATGTTGTATAATTTTAATGGACATGGCAATGTAAGCAAAAACGTAAAAAAATAGCATGTGGCCATATATATATATATATATATATATATATATATATATATATATATGTTGGCTTGAATGAATAAAACCAATGTGATTTTTGGATTCAGCACACAGATTGTCCTAAACCAGCTAAATAATTTCGACAATAAATTAGATGTTGACTACTGTTATTACTAGTATTAATAATAATAATAATAATAATAATAATGATAAAATCAAGAACTTGTGAGATTTCAATAACTAAACAGACCGAATCCTTGGGGGCACCAAACCAGGTATTATCTTCATGGACAAAAAAAAAATGTTCCCCACTTCATCCACGTGGGTGTTTTGTTAATCATAATATCAAAGTCAAATCAAATGACAAGCTTAAGAAATAGACCGATCTTCGGATTGAATTTGCCAGGCTGTGGGACATTCAGGTTTTACTATTGTTCCAGTTATCATTAGGATGTTGGGGTTTATAACATCGAATTTAGTCCTACAATCAGTAAACCACAACACAAAGTATATAATCGCTTCTGAAATCTGCGTGACTTGGCACTGCAAATATTCGGCAAAGGAGAGTTCTATCTGATGTCGTAGAACTTGAAAAAGAAAACCGTACGAAAGAAACAGATGACGTTATGACAAGGTGGCTGTTTGAATTCATTTCGAAACTGCGCTGGAAGTTGGTCTCATGTGGGAATGGAAAAAGGCACGAGTATTTAACCAGCAGCTGAGAATTGGCAAATGAAGCTAATGTGGGGTACGGTCATCTCTATTGACAAGCGTTTGGAGAGGAATCGGACAAAGAATGGATCCTGATAGACGCTGCGGTAGTTTTATATAAGAACATCGCTAACGTGGAACAACAGAAAATCCAGATGTACAAAAACCGGACAGGGTAAATCGGAGAAATATATCAAGTAGGAAATCACGTTAACCATTGTTGGTGCACCCGAGAAGATTACCAGGAATCTATCTGCCTCGCAAGACATCTTGGATATATCTAGAATCATTTGGGACTACACACGTAGCAGCGCTGCTTGGAACAGATCATTTGCTGAGGATATTGTTGTGACTCTAAGCTTCGAAGGAGAAGCTTAGATATGACCCACAAAACTTGGCCGGAACACTCGAGAATCGAAGTAGATATTAAATAATAATAATGGTAATAAACCAGTCAGAAATTCCAGTCAGAAGTTATAATATAAGAGTGATAAATCCAAAAGGTTAAGGAAATACTAACTAAACATTATCAAATTCAAGAGAAACAGGAAGCAGAAATGCCGATTACGTAGACGACACCGTATATAGGCCAGCAGTTGGAGATTCTTCTCCAGCTGTTCTGGTCAAACTAACTGCTTCCGGGCAGAGAGGATCCCTAGACGAAGCTTTGTCGAAAGGCAAAGTCTCGTCTCGGGAAACAGTTACCCGACCCCGTTTTATAAGAGGTCTACGGGGAATTTTTGGCCGAGCCTACGGGCTCGGATACACTACATTATGTTCGGCCTTGTGCCACATCTGACAGCGTGGGACGGTTGCTAGATATCCTGCAGTTGGAAATTCATCTCCAGCTGGTCTGGTGAAACTCACTTCCTCCGCGCAGAGAAGATCCCCAGACGAGGCTATGTCGAAGGGCAGAGTCTAGTCTCAGGAAACAGTTACCTGACCCCGTTTTATACGAGGTCTACGGGGAATTTTCGGCCCGAGCCTATAGGCTCGGATACCCCACATTAAATCCGGCCTTGTGCCACATCTGACTGCCTGGGGCGGTTAGCAGATATCCTGCAGTTGGAGATTCATTTTGGAATTCACTTGAATCACTTCAAGCAGTTGACTACTTCTTCTACGTGCCGCTGGCGAATCTTATATGTGTTGTTCTTGTCCTAAGTATTATCGTTCATTACCAACTTTCGTTTGATTATTCTATTCAGTAACCATCACTAGGTTACAACACAGACACAGAAAGAAGACTGCAGGGCCACCTAGAAACGATAATAACAGAATACGGAGAAAGCATTAACAAATGCAAGAAGCAGAAATTATGGTCGTTAGCAATCGAGACAATCCAAGATGCGAACTTTCCTATCTTGGACATGAAAAATCAAGTACAGAAATGAAACTTTCCGGGAAGTGTTATAAAATAAGACGGAAAACGTGGCAGAAAACCGAAGACAGATTGGAGTAGCAAAAGATGCCTTCCAAAAGCCAAACAACATATTAAGAAATAAGAAAATTTCTTTAGAGAAAAAGAAAAAATGTTATAAACAACTATGTAAGATTAATTTTCTTCTATGGCAGTGAATACATGGCAATCAATGAAATAGAAAACAGCAGACAATAGGGACTTCGTTCTATAGAAAGAGTTTGAGGATACCATGGGCTAAACATGTGAGCAACGAAGTAAGTTTATGTAAAATTGAACAAAAAGGATACCTGTGCTTAGGACTAAGAAAAAGCTGCTGGAATTTCAGTGACACATTATAAAGAAAGGAAGCTCTGGAGGTCATATCTTGAAGGGACACCACAGAAAGAAGAAGGACAGAAGAAAAGAAGAAGAAGAAAAGGTGACGAGGAAGAAGAGAAGAAAAGATGAAAAAGAGATGAAGAAGAAAAAGGAAAAGAGAAGAGAAGAAAAGTAGAAAGAAGAAGAAAACAAAAAGAGAAGAGAAAAAAGAAAAAAGAGAAGAAGAAAGAAAAGATAGAAGAAGAAGAAATGAAGAAAAGAAGAAAAGAGACGAGAAAAAGTAGGAAAGAAGAAGAAAAAAAGAAGAAACAAAAGAAGAAAAAGAGAAGAAGAAAAGAAGAAAAGAAGAAAGAGAGATGATAAGAAGTAGAAAAGAAGAAGAACATAAGAAAAAAAAAGAAGAAACAAAAGAAAAAAAGAGAAGAAGAAAAGAAGAAGAAGAAAAAGAAGAAAAAGAAGAAGAAAGAAAACGATAAGAGAAGAAGAAAAGAAGAAAGAGAGATGAGAAGTAGAAAAGAAGAAGTACAAGAGAAAAAAAGAAGAAACAAAAGAAAAAAAAGAAGAAAAGAAGAAGAAAAAGAAGAAAAAGAAAGAAAACGATAAGAGAAGAAGAAAAGAAGAAAGAGAGATAAGAAGAAGTAGAAAAGAAGAACAACAAAAGAAACAAAAGAAACAAGAGAAGAAGAAGAAGAGGAAGAGGAAGAACAAGAAAAAGAAAGAAAACGATAAGAAAAGGAGAAAAAAAGAAGAAAAGAGAAGAGGAGAGGAAGAGAAGTAGAAAAGAAAAAGAGAAGAAAACAGATATAAAAGAAGAAAAGAAGATGAAGAAGAAAAGAAGAAAAAGAAGAGAAGAAAAATGAAAAAGAGCAGAAGAAAAGAGGAAGAAAAGAAGAAAAACAAAGAAGAAGAAATTAAGACGACAAAGGAGAAGAAAGACCGTCAATTATATCCGAAGCGAATACAACACCATCTTAGACAGAACGCAAAGATAAACATGGCGGCGCGAAATATAATCTATAGGAATTGTTCATCTGGCATCGTTTTGACAATGCAGATGAATGGTATATACAAAAGTCCGATGTCATAGGGAAAAATATACACTGATAAACGTTGCGTACTTTGGGATAACACCATCGTCAACACGGAGCAATTGAAAATACCTGATGTCCCTGGTAGAGCAAATCAAAGATATCTACCAAGTTATCCCTTTTGTAACTGGTGTAGTCGGGACGATATTTCTATCACGCGACGCCTTGGAGATAGCTGATACCATTGGAAGTTCACAGGTGGTAGCACTGCTTGGAACAGCTCATGTGCTGAAGAACGTTCTGTCCCTAAGATGAAGTTATGACTCTCATCAGCCGACCTAAACATCTAAGAGCAGGAGAAGATTTCAAATCTAGATCAGCTGAGACTCAAACGAAAAGAAAGAAGAAAATATGTCTGATTGTAGATTTCTTGGTCCTGGCAGACGACAGAGGAGATCGGTATGAAAGCGAATGTGGGAAAAAATCTTGACGAACTGGAAGTCAGCGAAAACTCTGAGACTATTCAGACGACAAAATTGTTGCACTGGCGTATTGAAGTGACTTTATTCAGTGAATAATAATAATAATAATAATAATAATAATAATAATAATAATAACTAGAGGGAACTTCAGAATTTCTGCAAAATAGTTTATATTGTTTCATCCTGGAGGTCATTATTTGAAGAAATAAGAATGTACAAATGAAAACATTTAAAATGAGTAATATTTTCCATTTTCCTGAAGGCGACGTTAAACGCACAAGAGCGTTATCGCTTCCACTCGCTTCCCTTTCTTTCTCTCTCTCTTTCTTTCTTTCTTTCTTTCTTTTTCTCGCTACAACCAAACGGCGCTTCATACGCAACTTTTTCTTTCGTTTTTCTTCACAATAAAATCAGTATGGGTCATTATTTATCTGGGGTGATGACAGAATGTGAAATAAATAGATAATCATCAGAAGACTTTCTTTCTAGCAACACATATACAGCTTCAACGTACACCAGATTGTGGCTAACCGGAAGTAAACAAAAGGGTTAGGAATTTACTCTGTCCGCTGCTACTCTACAGAGAATTTGAAGGCAGGAGATAAGTAATCTATCATAAGGCGTAATGCCCATGATAATTTATTAACTGACGCAGAGATTTATTGCTAACTAAAGCTGATTTATAATAATTTTAATGCGATATCAAATAGATTATAAATAGTAATTCCTTCCAAGTACAAGTGTACTTTTTTTAAACTGAAACACAGACGCACTGCATAGAACGATAGCTAAAAACCACGTTCCAGTTGCAGATGACATTTATCAACTGAAACGATATAGTCAGGCGGATTTAAATAAACACAAACTTCACTAGCCCTTCCTGTTATTCCAGCCATTCTGTCTATTTGAAACACAAGTGTACTGAACCAATGAGCTTTCTTCGAAGAACACGTTAGTAACTAGTTGAAAAGGGTCACATTATTTTGACCTATTGATCGATACTTTGACCGCATATAGCATTTGTTTGCAACACGCAGCCAGAGTCATAAGTCATATTGCAAAGGATTTAATCGTGTTAGGGCTGGCCGTGTGGCAAACCTCACTTCTTCAGTGAGCTTGCCTCTGACCGACGGAGAATTCACCCCACCCTCCAAAAAAAAAAAACACCCTGCAAAATAAAATAAAAACAAAAAGAAAAATAGCGCATAGTAACCTAAAAGATTTTGGACAATTTCCAGGAAAATGACAGAATACAAGATAAATACGGGAATATATCAAATGGTTTAATTCCTTGTAGGTTTGCGCGTATGTGTGGCAGGATCTCTTGGGCATTCTTCGCGGTTTTCCAATGTTAAATGAAGCGAGAACGGAAGCTTGGGTGTGATTGTCTGTCTTTAGAGGCCGGGGTTGCAAATGAAAAGACGAACACAAAATGATAAATACCGTTCCATTTGCTTTTATCTTATAACTTTTTATTAAACGAAAGTGGAGATTTCGCCATAGGACTGTAAATTGTTTATACAAGTTTATATAAACGAATGCAAATTACTTGTAAACATAGGCGAAAAGATAAATGAATATTTCTCTCATAACTTCCTAACACGAACATGTTAATATCTTGACATACAAAACACACTATACAAGGGGTCAGGTGAATTTTTTAATCAATTCACCCCAAGCAAGGTGATAATGCCATTAAGATACAAGGACCTAGTAGAAGTGAATAAGAATGAGAAAACCTTAGAAGGAACCTGAAATTTAATCCTAAACAGGAAACAAGGCATAAACGTCTGCTCCTGTTCAAAAAACAGAGGACGGGAACTTAACTACTCCTATTGAAGAAGAAAAAAAAAATAAATAAATGGTAAACAAAATTTCAAAATTTTAGGCGGAGGGGTTAAAAGTATAGATTTGAAATAGACTTTAGAAGGAACCTGAAACTTAATCATAAACAGGAAACAAAGGATAAACATCTAGTTTTGTTCAAAAGTCGTTCGATAAGTACAAACCGGACGGTAGACAAACCTATCTACTCCTATTATCGGGGAATGTGAACAGATTGCGCGACGCCAACAGTATATAGATATTTACTGTTTTTAAACAGAATGTTTTGTAAGATGATTTTGAGTTTTAAATAGAAGTACCTGTAGGAATAGACCTTTTGGTGTATCCTTATTCCACTCTCCCACTTTTATTAAATCTTCAGAAGATTTTCTCCCACAACTTAATTTAGGCTACAATCACTATACGCGTTTTATTCCTAAAAAGTGTTTTATTATAAAATTATTTAAAAAACAGAAAATATTTCATTCATCCACACAGTCCACATATTTGAAATTCCAATGTATAAATAGCCTTAGATAGATTGATAATATTGATATCGATAGATTTTCTATCTGCCTCGTTACTTCAGATCATAGGCGATCATGACTTTCCACAATCCTACCGTCATCCATTCACACATCGTCAGGTAAGTGGCTTGCTGTTTTATCCAATCTCTCTTACCCTCAATATGAGAGATTAAATTTACTAATCCCATCTTCCTCATTATGTGTCCAAGGTAATTCAACTGGCTTTTCCTGATTCTGAGCAGAAGCATTCTCCCTACTATTGATATTTTCTTTAAGATTTCCATTTTTTATTTTAATTCTTTATTTATTTATTTTTTTTTGCATACTAGCACTGTCCATGGAATTTTATTATCATTCTACAGAAGATATAGACAGATGTATAATATATAATGGTCGTTTCCGTCTGACAGTGAGGCTAGATCCGATACATAACAAAGGTCATTTCTGAGAGAGAGAGAGACAGACAGATAGAGAGAGAGAGAGAGAGAGAGACATACATACAGAGAAACAGAGAGACACAAAGAGACTGAGAGAGAGAGAGAGAGACAGAAGCACAGAGAGAGACAGAGACTAACAGAGACAGACAGACAGATAGACAGAGAGTGAGACACAGAGAGAGAGAGAAACAGAGAAAGACACACACAGAGAAACAGAGAGACACAGAGAGAGAGACTGAGAGATAGACAGAGAGAGACAGAGACAGAGAGAGACAGAGAGATGCAGAGAGTGAGAGAGACAGAGAGAGACACAGAGAGACAGGCAGAGAGAGAGACAGAGAGTAGAGAGAGAGAGAGAGAGAGAGAGAGAGTAGAGAGTGAGAGGAAAATCCTGTTTCAGTATTTAGGCCCTTTCCATCGCTACCACACGTTTGGATCACCTCATCAGACTAAATCGATCAGGATGAGATTCAAAACGGGTTTTATGTTCGGACAGTGAACGTCCTAACTACTTAACCACGCACAGATAGATAGATAGATAGATAGATAGATTATGAACGGATAGAGATACCTTGTGAGCTAGATAGATAAATTTGCGTTTTAAATAGACGAACCACCGTAGTTATTCAATTATGGAAAAAAGTCTAAGCCGTAAATCCTTCTTCCAACCACCCTTTTATTAAACATTCAAGAAATTTTTTCATCTACCTTTATTTTGGGATGAAGATTTCATAACTATTTTTTTTTAAAAATATACAAAGTCCCAGTCATTCCTTTTATTCTAATGAAATGTACACAACCGAATAGAATACTTCGAAGAACACGTTGGAAAATATGTAGAAATGGTCAAACTCTATTTTGATCGTACATATTGTCGATCAAACTCAGAAGATATGCAATGGGCTGACTGTGTGACAAGATTCACCACTTCAGTTAATTTACCTCTTTTCGCTGGAGAATTAGATACAAGGAATCCCATAAAGAGAGCCTATTTAAACCTCAGCCTCAACAAGAAACAGAACCAGCGGATACTGGGGGAAGGTGGATCTAAAAGACGCGGATGAAGAGGGATATTATTTTTAAAAAAGCAGTGGCTTGTGCAAGATGTCAAAACTCAGCTGTAGTTTAAGCTTCAATAACCGATCCGAGAGAGCCTGCAATCAAATATTTTTCTCCCTCTGATTGCATGGGGCCTCATCTTATGGCATCTTCTAAAAAAAAAACTTGTCTTGTGAAATCTCTGGTTGAGATTTCGGGGCAACTAGCCCTGCACAAACCACATGCAAAACATCATCGTCATCACCATCATCATCATCAATACAACAACAACAACAACAATAACAACAGCAACAACAACAACAACAACAATAATAATAATAATAATAATAATAATAATAATAATACAACTTTTACGGAAAAGAAACTGCAAGAAATTGGTAAGAACGGCACTGAAGCCCGGTTACGGAGATATTACCTGTAACAATTTTATTGGACTACACAATACAAACAGACAGAACAATCAAAGCTAATCGCCATGACATCGTGATTAGAGACGGCAAAGACAAAATGTGCCTCTTTATTGACATGACGGTCCCTTCAGACAGCAATGCATCTTTGAAGATCTTCAAAAGGCTATCAAAATACAAGGACCTTGAAATCGAAATCTAGAAAAGGGAGAAATTAAGGACATCAATAATTCTAGTTGTAATTGAATTCTCGGATTGATTGGAAAAGGTTCCGATAGACTCATTGAAGGGATTCCTGGTAGCCCAGGCCTAAAAGAAATACAAAAAATGTGCTCACAATTACAGCTCATACATTACGAAGAGATTTTTTTATTTTACAAAAATGATCAGTGGAAAATGTCATGAAGCCATTTCTGACTTTAGTTTTCTGGTTGGGACCCGGAAGGAAATACATATACAACAGAAATCAAAGGAAATACTAATGCTACTACTACTACTACTACTACTACTACTAATAATAATAATAAAGAGTCCTAAATTGATCGTAGTAGACGGTGCGGTGCCTTGATATAAGAATATCCTGCAAGTAGAGAAGGCGAAGATAGAGAGGTACCAATACCAAGCGGGATAATTCGGAGAAATGTATCAAAACCAAAGGTCATGTTGTTCTTTTTTGTGGTTGGTGCACTGATGATTTTTTTCTTAGATTCTTTCTATCAATCTCGCAAGACGCCTGACATTATTGGTAGTGCGCAGGTAGTAGCACTTCTTGGAACAGCTCATATACCGAGGAAAGGGTTTTGTCTTATAGCTGCAAATAGGAGTTGAATTATGACTATTATCACAGGGTACAAATCATCACCCTGAACCCAGAATAATAATAGATGAAATAAAAATAATGGTTCTAATTAAGATTATTAATTATTTGTTATAAAATGTTTCAACCGGAAGCGGATGTTGACCGTGTTTATTGCTAGAAATAATGGCGGTAATAGATTAATCCAACTTCCGTTGACCAATAAAAGAGGAACGATTGGTTTGAAAAAATATTTAGATTACATCTGACTTGAAGCTGCAACTATTTTTATTTTTCATAAGAAACGCTAAAAAGAAACTTTTCTCCAGTTATAGTTGAAACGATAAATTATTTAACTAAACATACGGTGAAGGAAGTAAATAAAAATGCCCAACCAAGAAATATAGTTAAAATAGTTCCTACAACACAACAGTTAATTTAAAAAAAAAAAGCAGTAAAAAAAATCTCTACATTGTCCATATCTTTAAAAATGGTATCTTCACACTAAGTCATAAAAAAAACTTTCATGGCGATTGCTCCGAGGAGCTGCATTCGCTGGTTCCCAGACTTCATGAGTTCAAGCGCCCTACGAGGCTGGCATCCCGCTCTCACCCCTTCACTGTCGAAACTCCTAAATGTAGCCGTCTCTTCTACTCCAATAACTTCATGTCTCGCACCTCTTCCCTATTCCAGTTTCCCTAAAAGCTATAATCTCCAGCAATTCAAATGTAATGTCAATCGACATCTCCCGTTGCCTTGATCTATCCACTGCCCTTCTCCTTATCCTTTCTTCTATCACTCCTATCTGATCTTCCTCCGAATTTTCTGTAACCCCTTGCGTCCTAGTGGCTTCCCGCCTTGCTTGGAGGTGAAACGCTTAAAAAAATATAGCCATTCTGTTAATTTTATCATTTATGCTAATATATATATATATATATATATATATATATATATATATATATATATATATATATATATATATAAGTTAATAGATAATACTTCTTCTATGTACCGTGCCCCTTCAGGATGTAGGCGATCATGGCTCACCGCAATTTCCTGTCATTCGTAACTCTTAATAAGTTTTTTTTTGGCAAGGAAAATTTGCAGTGATACCAGCACAAACTCAGGATTCGGTTTTAAAGAAATTTTCCCGCTTGAGATGTTAACATTCGCATCCCTCGTGGTTGTAAATGTTTTAAATGAGAAATGGTAACACACACATAGAAAATAAGTAGTGGTATATTCTGGAAAATAATATGGTACAGAGTTGAGAACACAGACTAAATGTAATAAATAGTAAATCTTTAGCCCCTCGGTATTTATCCGAAATTCCCCACAAAGAGGGATGTGGCTCAAGGCCGGATTTTAATATTCGGGCAAAGATTCCTCGTAGACTGCGTATACACGGGGTTGTACAGCTGTCTACCTCCGCAGACGAGACTCTTCCAGTAGGCAGAGCCTCGTCTGGGTTCCTCTCTGTCCGAAGGCAGAGAGGACGACTAGCAGAGCTTTAACGAAATTTAATCGTTAACTGCTCAATATTTATTATACAAAAGTACAATTAAGCCACACGGGCAAAATTGGGATGTCGAGGAGGCTAGTCTCCACCTGTCTTATCGCTAGCTTAGCTAGTTTCAGTTACTGACTAAATCGTCCGGACATGATTCCTTTCACCAAAACACCTCATCTACACAACACTGCCATAAACATGCACCATAATGCCACATTGATCTAAGAAATCCTAACTAATGCCCATATGTACAGCTGTTTTGTCGAGGGATGTGTTGATATAATCTGAAAATATACCCCCAGTGTTCTTGTTTGTTTTGTTTTACGGCATACCAACTTCAATGGGTTACTTAATGCCGACAATTTTTTTTTTATTGCTGATAATATTTTTTTTTTCAAAAGTCTATTGCTGGTAATGATTTTTTACAAAGTATTAAAACCTAATTTTTACATTTTTATGGTCTTTTTTATTCCAGTTTGGGGGTTAACTATTTCCCCATTGCTGGGACCCTAACAGGTGCTACCACCCCCGGGTCAGGGTGGATCTGGGAACACCGTCAATTAACAGGTGGTTCCACGCTCCTAAAAACCTCCTGATCAGAGGCCTTGTTATTGAACGTTTATGATCTTACCCAGGACGCGTATGTAGTTTATCGTCATACCCGGGACGGACCAATGTTCATGATATAAAACTATCTACAGAACTAATCAAAACTATTGTTAGTAACAGGCACCCCACAGTCTAATCATGGCAGAGATAACAGTTAACTGGAAAAAAAAATACTGCCGGGTTGATAAAATGATTTCCATCTACAATCACTCACAATAGCACTCACGCATTTAGATACAATAACAATTACGAAATCTCACACTCTAAAACGAAAGACATCCCACTAGAGTACTTCAATCCTTGTCACATTGATTGGGAGTTGGAAGGGGAATAAACAAACAAAAATTAAAAAAAAATGGGGGACAAAAAATATAAGAGCCATCCATACCCTAGCTAAGTTAAATCCCTCAACTTAAGCAAAAAGAAAAACGACTTACACTAGCCTAACACTAAATAACAAATGTTTAAACCAGGCAATCAATATCCTTATTCCCATGTCACCTCTAGATGTCACTCTAAGTTAACCCCTCTCAAACAAACCAGACGCGAAACACTCTACCACCATTTTCTGAATTTTAATGAAGAGAGTGACCTCCTTTCCACACTATTTTTTTTATATTTTAAGCAGGTGCTTAAAGAAGAAAATTAGTAAAGAGGAAAACTTCTCACATCTATAAAACTCCTTATGTCGCGTCGTCCAAATCACGACTCGCATAATACCAAGTAAATGCAAGATCACATAGGTGTTCAATCCTATTCAACTCTGTCACAACATTGCTACAAACGGAACTGGCAAAGAAAATGCCGAATATGATGCGAACCATGTCACCTTTAACCAGATCGCACAACGGTCGTACGACGCTACAGTGGGGGAAGATTTGTCCCAAGTACTCAACCGCCCCACCTCAACGCACGCACTTTGGAGTACCTGCCAACTCCATTGCACAGAGGTTTTTACCGACACAAAGGACATTGCGCAACACCAGCCAGGTGAGGGATGCCTCATCGTTATTGAGACACCGCC
This sequence comes from Acanthosepion lycidas, assembly GCA_963932145.1. Lineage (NCBI taxonomy): Eukaryota > Metazoa > Mollusca > Cephalopoda > Sepiida > Sepiidae > Acanthosepion > Acanthosepion lycidas. Next base: position 10,657,572 of record OZ010579.1, read on the forward strand.
ACCCGAACGCCAAAGGCCACAGAAAGCTAAACTCCTCCTCCGTCAAACCGAGCACATCCCTTAGACTATCACAATATAATGCCTTAGGAGACAACAGTCGGATGACGGAGAGGACGTTTTTTTAACGTGTGTAGTCTTTCAGAGCGATTCGACACTCGCGATAAAAGGATCACTCAGCCATCATTCACACTTCTCAATGCCGGAAACGCTTTCTGGGCGTCTCCTTCCAGAAGAGGTCGTTACCCTCATCTTGCTGACATATTCTATCCTGGAACTTAAGCCGCAACGTCTGTTGACGAATCTTAACATTGGACATTCCTAGACAGCCCTCAGACGGCTGGAAGCAACAGAGAGGCCGACGAACCTTAGGAGCATTGTCATCCGACAAGAGGTGAAAGAAGACTCGAACCAATAAAATTAGCTCGGCGCACGGGAGTTGAAGTACTGACAGCCAGTAAAGGAGGATGGGGTATGTACTAGTCACAAATTCAGCTATCCCCTTTATGAAAATCCTTCTTCAAGACCACAGACGAACTGCAGACTCGGCCCTTTTCTCGGACATCCAAATCCTTCTCTAACTCGAGGTCGGGGCCAAAGCAGACGTCGAGTATCCTAAGAGTCCCGTCCGTCTATATGAAGAGTCCGGGAAGAGAGATTCCCTTCCATGCACTCAACAGCAAGCCCACAGACTTCTCACGGTTGATCTTGGCTCCTGTCACCTCCTCATACAGGCTGATTTCCTTGCCAGCTTCGTCAATCTCGGCGTTGCTTTTCACGAAAGCGGTGACGTCACCGGCATAGGCGGAATACTTGGCCGGTGTGTTCGCATTCAATTTGAGAATGAAGGATTCCAACGCAAGAATGTACAGCAACGGCGAAATCGAGCATATTTGACGAATGGACAAACATGAAAGGTTTCGACCTTACGCCATTCACTTCAACCATCGCACCGCGAACCCGATACAAGAGACAGATCCAGGATCGAAAGTACCGCCTGAAACCAGCCGACTCGATAGCACCCCCGAAAAATCGATGGTTAACCCTATCAAATGCTTTGGACTCAGACCGGGCTCCCTGGAAAAAGATACTGAAAATAAGATCGGAAAGTCTCACATTGTTTGTAGTTACGGTGTGACGCCCATCCAGCAATGTGACGCTAGTGATATATCGATCTCCGATACTCCGAACTTCTTCAACTCGCAATTCAGCGGTAATATTTTTTTTGCCTCGGAAGACATCTTTTTTAATCAAGCTCTAGTAGAGCTTGATTCTTCTTGATAAGCAAGGAGGCCAACTCTGCCCTAGTTACGGCTATTTCCCTACTATCTCCCAATTTTATAGCCCTTTCTACTCTAGATTCTTGTTCCGTTTACTCTGCTATCTCGGTTGGGTCGCTTACTGTAATCAGCAGAAAACAACCTAATGATAGCCATAAGGTGAGCCCACTACTTATTCCAAACCCCAGAGACCATAAATTCTAATTTGAACAGTCTAAGGGCCCTAGGTCGACTTTCCTAAGACACGGTCAATGTAGCTTGTACAAAACACCGAAGCCAAGTTGCTCCTATAAGTCCAAGTCCAAACTACTCATTACTGAACTTCTCAACAAGATACAACCTGTTGATAAAGTCCTGAAATGACTTTCCATTCGGGTTGTTAGTATAATCTGTGCGATCTGTATTGGGATCGAGGACGGCATTCCACTATCCGGCTAAAATTACCCAACGTGTCGTCAGAAACGGATCGATCCGCGAAGAAAGGCAGTCCGCTGCCGGGGTGTCAGTCGGCACATAAAGACCAATGAGACGAAATGCCTTTTATGGTAACGTCCACAACACAAAGCCTTCCCTCCCGCGAATACAAGCGTACATACAGCATCCAAAGAACGGTTCACCAGCCAAGAAACCCCCCATAGAACGTAATATTACGCTGAAAAGAGGCCAAAACTCTTCGCCATGTCATCATTGTCACCATTGTCTCTTCTACAGCACATATATCCACTCCCAGGCGCTGTAGGTCGCGATTGAGTTTCGCCCTTCGAGACTCCAACCTCAACCCTAGACATTCAGACTAGCTAAAAAGTGTGACATCGTCAGATCCAATAGGTTTGGCTGTCTCTCTTAATCATTGTCGGTGTAAGGATACCGACGGCCTCGCCCATTGACTCTTTCATTCTTTATATGACCGTAAACCACGTGATCCCCTATATCTCACGAAAAATTTAGCTTTAGTGCTCTATATAGGGAGTGGCGGACAAAAACTAGGACCTTTCGTGAGGAGAAATGCCTCAATTTATTTGGCTTCCTGGCTTTCCCAAAATGCCAAGGAGGTGTAATGTTCAAGCCTTTGACAGTCTCTTGCAACATCTCCCATGTCTTCCGGGACACCTAGCCAGTCCTGATGAAGGTGAGGACCCGCTTTGCGCTCGGAAAATTCCTCTGGTCCTTTATGTCATTATCGCCATAGTTCTGCATAGACAACAATTACTTTAAGGCATGTATCGTGTTGCCATAGTTTTCAGCTTTTTCCATTTAGCTTGGTGTCACCCGGCAGACATTTCTTCCGGTGTTTTACGGCAATTTCGCCTTTCTCCTTTTCTCTCGAGTTTCCAAGGATGGGCTTCTATACCTCTTTTGTGAACTTGCTGGTTGAGGTAATTGGGCAAAATCGGAAGACATTGATGCACTGGGAGTGGACACCTTTTTAAGTGGCTATATATAGGGGTTGGAGTCTGTGACCTAGTCATTGAGGGAGAGTTTTTTGAGAAGTTCGGGTAGAGGCTGAGGGGCGAGATACCACTACAGATCTTCGCTTTTTTATCCAGGAGATGTGGGCACCTTTCTAAAGGGCGTCACTTTTGTAGGATTTAGGGTCAATGAGCTAGTCATAAGAGGGAGGACTAACCTTTTCTTTGGGTAAGAGGGTATGGAGACTGAAGGACTCGGTATCCTCACTGGACCAAGCTGCTTTCTTACCTTCAGCAATTTGTCGAATTCTTTTATCTTCTCGAACTTCTCGAATCCGGGATCATATTTTTTTTGTACTGCTGATGTAGCTTTTCAGAGTAGCTAGCCGGAGTCTCACACTTCGGAATGGGACTGTTAGTGTCCCTGTATTGGGGGGCTTCAGGGGAATTAAATCTTGCAGCTTGGAACTTCTCTCTCGGTCTACTCACGATAGCTATTCCTTCTTTTCCGCCTTCTTTTTGGCAGCTATGTGGGATCTGAAAGACATCTAAATGGGGCATATTGACCATTGCTGTCAGGCGCAAGCAGGCCAATTAAAGACGCCGCGTAACAAGTAGTTTCAGCTGGAGGGAGATCGAACTTAGGTCGGACTCCAGTGGCCTTCTTCTCTAAGCAAGAAGGGGCAAGATAACCAATCACGCCACACTTCCAACAAGCTGGTTTCCTCCCCCGTCACAATGACGGATTGATTCTTTCCACCTATCTCAAAGCTGTTGGGAATGCAGGTAAAGGATTCTCGGTCTATAATTAATTCAAACCTTCAACTCACAGATCTCATATTCTAGAGCAGCGTCAAATAGCCATACTGCATAAGGTATGAAATTAGTGTTCTACAAGAACATTATCAGGAATCTCATATACTGTTACTTTGGTCTCACGACGGCTTTGGTATTCTGTGCGGATGATACAGTCGTTTGCGATCATATCACGAGACGTCACACCCACACAGCCCTCTTGCGTAGACAACAGTATGCCCCACATGAAATATCCTAAACCTTTAATTATTTCCTGAAGTTTAACGCCCCCCGCCCCAAGGAATTTAGTGCTTTCAACATTGTGCTTTTTGTGCACCGACAAATTTGGCGCGTTAGCTTGTCGAGCACAGAGTGACACGGTTCTTTTTACAATGCGATCTTGTGCATCTAGGTCTACCAAAATCCCACCATCGGTAATCAGATGAGCGTACTGTTTGGCTCTCTCAGCAAACTCCGCCACATTGACTAGGCATTTCAGCGTGGGGAGCTTCAAACAGAGGGTGATACTTCCGCCGCGATACCGCTGACTCTGACCGCCGTCATGCTAGTGTACATGTCTTCTCTATAACGGAGGTTGATGAATTACTTTTCTCTGATAGTGCCCACCTTTTCTTCTTTTTGTTTTATCAGTTGGTGGCGGGGATAGCCTCCTTTTTTATCTGGTGGATTTGTGTTAGTGACAGATCCAAATAAATTTTTGATGGTCCGACTATGGTCGGCCATCGTATAATGTCTTTCTTAACACGCCCAGATTTTTTTTTCCTCGGGCCACTAAGTTCAAACAAACGAAAATAAAATGCCGAACAAAATAGAAAATTAAAAAATAAAACAGGCAGAGAAAAAAAAAACAAGCCCGACGCAAAAACAAAAAAAAAGAAAAATTGCGAAAACAAAACAAACTATAATGTAAAAATCAAAAATTAAGAAAAATTCGGCCGCAGCTGAAAGAAAGTAACAAAACTGAAAACAAAAGATACAACCAATAAAAAGGAAACAAACTTTGACAAAAAAAAGAAAAAAAAAAATTTATCAACAAAATGCCCCCAAAATGTCCAAACGCATGTCTGGCAAGAGATAATTTAAATAAACCTGCGTTAGCCGTCCTCCGTAATCATTAACTGCTCAGTATTTATCTGAGACCCGCTGACAAGACGGGATGTGGCAAAAGGCTGTTTTTTTAAAAAAAATTTTTTACGTGAGATGTTCCGAGCCCGTAGGTCTGGACAAAACTTGATCGTTGACCCAGTATACATGGAGTTGGGTAACTATATACTTCCCGAGATGAGGCTCTGTCCTTCAGCATAGTCTCGACTGGGTTCCTCTCCGCCCGAACGCAGAGAGTCGACAAGCAGCATTAACTGTAATCCTTAACTGCTCGGTATTTAAAACCTCCTCACGAGGCAGGATGCGACACGAATCCAATTTTAATATGGAGCGATCCGAGCCCGTGGACTCGGGCAAAAATTGCCCGTAGAGCCCGTATACACGTGATCTGGTAGCTGTCTACCTCCCCAGACAAGTTTCTGCCCTTCGGTATAGCCTCATCTGAGTTCCTCTACGCCAGGAGACAGAGAGTTCGACAAGCTGAGTTTACTATAATCGTTAACTACTCTCGCCCAGTAAGAGAGAGAGAGAGAGAGAGAGAGTGACATTTAAATAGTCCTAGACCAGTTCATCTTCTAGGGGTGTTCAGCTACTCCACAAAAGTATATATTACTTCGAACTAGTTAGATTACAGTTAATGCTGCTTGATGACTCTCTGTGTTCGGGCGGAGAGAAACCCAGACTAGACTATGCCGAAGGACAGAGCCTCAGACAGTTTCCCAACTCCGTGTATTTAGTGGATACCTGGATTTAGGTAGAACGACCTGTTTCTCTAACGGTGTTTATTTTGTCTACCGGTTTCCTCATTCAAGAAAAACTAATAAGGGAAATGTCTCCTCTAGCTGAATTCGACCTGCGTCCCACTCTTCTTTCGAGGGAAAACTGCCTGATCCAGCAATCGTTAGACTCCACGTCTTCAGAACACCTCACAGACAAGTAAGATTCTATATGCCATAAAGCAACATCTCATCGTTTAGATTTTTTCTCAAAAGTCGTGTCTGCTCATTTTCGTATTGAAAACGTAAATAAAGTGATGTAATGAATATGCATACACCTAGGTTCCCCGTCACAATAATATGATTGGTGTACAGACTGATGTGGAGGTACAGGACGACGCCTATTGCCTACGCCTGTTGTCTTCGCCTATTGCCTACGCCTATTGCCTACCGCTACGACGAGGACCAGTCCATTACGGCTATCTGCTAGATTGTTCTATACGGTTACAGTAGTCAACAACCACTTTGCTACTTCGAACAAATATATCCCTTTCCGGGAGAAATCATAAAGCAACGTTTAAAAAGTTAATGAAATTATTTTTACTCCGATATAATTTTATTTCTTCAAATGTTATTTTATACTGTGTTTATTTTTATCTTTTATTAAGTTTTCTTGAATGTACAGGCCGGTAGACGAAATTAACAGTAAGGAAGCAATACTCAAGGGATCAACTGGCTTCTTGGAATGGTACAATGAAACAACAAATCGTTATATCGAAAAGAGTCATCAACATCTGAAACTAAAAGGAATCTATTGAGGAAAAGAGTTCTTGTCTTTTGCTGCGAATTCTTTATTAGGATTTATACAACAGTTACGAGGGAACACTTCAGGGAGTAACTGGCTTGTTTGAATGGTAAAAGGAATAATATAAATCATTATATTAAAAACAGTCATCAGCATCTCAACCTAAACGGAATCCGCTGAAGAAGAAAATGTTTCTTTATTTCTAATTGTTTATTAGGAATTACTGGATTTAAACAGTTACGATGAAACATTACATGGAGTAACCGGCTTGTTTGAATGACAAAATGGCAAGGCAAGATATTTTTCTCGAAAAGAAGACGAGCATAGATTTTGTTGCAGAACAACTGGATTCATATTACATAATGAGTTTGGCACCTTAACCTAGATTTCTTGACCAGTGTTTTAATTCTACGGCTGTAACTGCAGTTACGCAACAACCGATGATTCTGCTTCACTTTAAACAAAACAATTACATGGCTTTTTTACTTTTTTTTTTTTTTGCAATATTTATATTCTGTTTACTTTTCCCTCTTGCGCAAATCGTTTCCGGATATTTATTGCGAAGTTCAGTGAAAAAATAAGTCACAATGGAAACTCGAGCAAAAAAAAAAAAAAAAGAAAAGAAAAATTCGATCGTAAAGGCTGCCATAAAACCACATCGATCTGCATTACAACTCGATCATTATTCCTCTGCAGACGTATTTAGTTTTTTTAGTTGACTGAAATTGTTGTTAAATATAGACAAACAGGAATCAATCACTTAGACCATCGATTGACATCGATTAAAAATCCCAAAAGACAGGAATATTATACCAGTGCTAACATAAACATTCAAAGGGACCAATTTTGTTAAAAATCTGTATTTAAATGAAAACAGCTTAATTTTTTTAGATTAGAGAGTGTAGAGGACAGTGTCGGCGATGTTGAGTAGAAGTAAATGTATTGCAGAAGAATGCACGTGAGTTAAAATTTCTCTGCGAGCCGGTCCAACTACATGAGAAAATTGGACTTTAATTAATCCAAAGAAGGCAAAGAAAAACAAACACAAGACCGATAAATATATGTAAACAAATATATGTATTAATAACAAGAAAGGTTACAAGTTATATGGACATTTACACGTGCGTGCGGTGAATATTATATGTGTGTTGTGTTGTGGTGAGTGTTCGTACGTACGTGTATTGTTCTTAGCGTGTTCCCAGCATTTGGGAAACGCTGTATCTGTGAACGATCACATCTGCGAGGTGGTATAAGGCTGAAGGCCCGAGGAAAAAGAGATTTACCTCAAGATGGCGGCCATAAGGCCTGAGGGGAAAAAGAGGTCGAGGCGAAGGGTCAGCGAGTATTTATAGCCAGGGAAGAGAAACCCCTGCTGAAGGGTAAGAAGCCAAGGAGGAGCTAACTCCGACAAGTGTAATTAATTTGTCACTTTACTCCTACGAATATCCTCATTTTAATTATTTTTATTTCTTTGTTTTCAACTAGAACCACCCGACTTTCGAGGTGAATGTGTCAGACGGACTAATATCCTCATCTTTATTTAATTTTTTTTAATCGTTTCACCCTAAGCAAGGCGATAATGCCACTAAGACGCAGACGATTACAGGGAGTGAAATAAAATGAGAAGACTTCAGTGGGGAGGAAATGACTATAAAGAAGTATGGTTCAAGAAGACAGAAGGTGGAGATTGACGTTTCATTTAATGTTTTGAAGATTGTAGTTGTCAGGGAAGCAAGAAAGTTGAAGGGATTTCCACAGATAAGAAATGCGATAAAAGAAAACTGTTAGAATAGAAATGTCGGTGGCATCTAGATAGTTCAAGAATAAAAACGGGGAGACGTAGTTGCCAATCTAGCTGCACGCTTAAATTCCTTTAGTTAGAGAAAGAAATAGCTCATCAGAAGAAGACTCGTGACGTCAGTGTGAAGGTGACTGGTCGAGATGACGAGTCAGGATCGATTGCATTACAGAAGCTTCCTTGAATTTTTTCAAGAATCTAATGATGTAAAGCAGGAGCACCAGACCTGATATGACAACAATATTCAATGCACGTGCGAATGCTAGATTTTTAAATGCGCGAGATTTTAACAAGAAAGAAGTTCTAGCATGACAGAGGGAACCAAGTTTTCTAGCAGTAGATGATAATCTTTTTTTTTTTTTTAAGTTCTGATCTTAATACTGCATTAGCAATCATCAATTTCAGTCTGGAAATCAATTCTGGTTATTATACTTTGAATTATTCAGAAATTGTTTTTTTATGTCAGGTTCGGTAATTTAAAGACATATCAACACTTGATTAGTCATTTAATATGAAATGAATGTCTTATAGGACAAAAATGAAAATTAATTAATACATGGTGCTCCAAAAGTCACGAAGAATTTTCAATGTTTCATAATTTTTTTCCTTTTTTGTGTTAAACTAGCATGATTATCAGGTTACACTCAGAATGCCATCCGTCCGTCTCGAGAGACGATGGAGTAGCCCGGTGCGCTACGAGCCTTGGTGGGATGTATGGAGAACTAGGGCTGCCCAGACGTCTAGTTCCCCCTCTCAACCTTGCTAGCGGAGTCCAAAGGAGAGGATGAACCAATACAGTTTGGTACCAACGCGGCTGCAGGAGTTGCCGGAAGGTAGCACAGAGTGCCGTCCATCCTCCTTAGGGGCTCCACTTCGGGTTTGAATTCAGAGTTGTCTTTCTCCTAGACCAGTTGCCATCCAAGGCTCTAGAACCCAGTCTGTCTTGCAATTTACCCATAACTGGAGGGAGAAGAAGAGTCACACTTTTCCCAAGGGTATTAGCACATAAGTGAATATAATGGATTTGGTTGGAATTCGAACTCGGCTCTCAGATTCCTCAATCCAAGCCGCTATCCATTACTCGTGCCTCCTCTAAGAATGCTGTGGGTACCATGTAAATCTGTAATATCTACAGTATCGAGTCATCGGCAAGGAAATAAGTTAGCCCATTACGCTTTTCTGGTGTGGATAAAGGTTTGACATTTAGACGGATTAAACCATAACCATTCAAAGGGGAATTAACATTTTTCTAGGGTCAACAGGCATCCAGCAGGATAGAGAAGACAGGGACCTATAGCTATAGATTCAGTCAGTCCGGTGATAGCATTCTAAATAGAAGACAACGGCCAAGGAAGAGGATTTCCTCGATGGAATTCCAATCCATGCGTCTATGACCAAAGTGACCCTTCAAGTTGGAGGGCATTGACGTGGTTTTCCTCCGGAGCAACGCAAGATCCACTAGACAAGAATGAATATCTCTTTAGCTTTCAACATTGATATGTGAAGTAACTGGTCAGATATTCAACTGCGCACTGGCCTTATGGCCATGATCTTTATCTTTCAACCCACATATGTGGAAGTAACTGGCCAAATACTCAATTGTGCAGTGACATTACAAACACATTCTTAGTTTTTCAAAGCACATATGTAGTAGTAAGTGGTCAGATACTCAACTATGCAGTGACATTACGAGGACGATCTTCGACTTTAAACCCACATACGTGGAAGTGACTGGTCAAATATTCAACTTTGAGTGACTTTGCAACAATGGTATTCGGCTTTCAACCCAGATATGTATATTTAATTGGTTAGATTCTCAACTGAGCAGTGTTTTTACGGCCACGATTTTCGGCTTTAATCCTAGATATGTATATGTAACTGTCAGTTACTAAAGTAAGCAGTGTTCTTACGACCGCGATCTTCGACTGGTTAAACACTCAATTGAGCAGGGATCTTACGATCAGACCCATTTATGTGAGAGTGATTTTGATGATGCTGAAGATGAATAATGATGTTGATGATGACTATAGTATCATATACAGTATTTCCATGTTTCATCGCCAAGGCCTTCCTAATAAACACTGTAAAGAAATATAGGAAAATATATATTAAAATATCTGCAAAAATTTCTGATCTATCTTGAATTTTGAAGAATTTTCTTTTTTATGGGTGTCTACATGGGGTGGGGAATTGGATTAATTCTACGTCCCATCGAGAAATCAGTATTTTTATTTAAAACAACTCGTCTAAGAATAATAAGTTATTTTATAAGCTTCATATTTTTTAATTAATACGATCCTTCATTTTCTTATAATGTTTCCAGTTTTGTGTCATTTTCTACAATAATATCTCCCTATGTGATATGATCGTTTGAGCAATCAGAACAGATGAAGATGAGAAGCTCTGTATCTTCTCCGCAACTCTGGCTCTGCGGTGTTACTAAAAAAAAAGTCACTTGAAAGACTCTTGCTATATTTTCCTTATCCGCAGCCTGATTTTTCTACTGCCACAAAACGATATCACATGAGGGGAAAGTTTTTTTGAAAGCAATCCACTGCTAAATGTTTTAACAGCCAAATCCACGCCGCTTTCGAATAGAATAGTCTGGTTGATTTAGAGTCATTTCAACACCTGTAAAGGGTATTTAATGCCAAAATCTAAATATTTCGAACATAATTTTCTTGCTTCAACTAAATATATTTTCAACGAAATTTACATATATTTTGTACATAATTTTATATTTTATGGGACACCGTAATTTTTATATCTATACAGTATATACATGGTCATTTGTAGATGTGGTGGTATCAAGCTGTTTCTTTAAGATAAAACATGCAACGTAATTGGCCCTGATCTGGCATCTCGTCTGCAGTCGCTCTCTCACAGACGTGCCGTCGCCTCCCTCTGTCTTTTTTACAGATACTTTCATGGTAACTGCTCCGATGAGCTGCTTTCACTGGTTCGACTTCATGAATTTAAGCGTTCTGCTAGGCTGGCATTTTCGCTCTCACCCTTTTGCTCTCACCCTTTCAGTGTCGAAACTATTAAATTTAGCCGTCTCTTCTACTCCAATCACTTCTCGCCTGTGAAACTCCCTCCCCTTTTCCTGTTTCCCTGCTAGCTATAATCTCCAGCTATTCAAATGTAATGTCAATCGACGTCTCCAGATGCCCTGATCTATCCCCTATCCTTCTCTTCATCCTTTCCTCTATCACTCCTATTTGCTCTCACTCCAACTCTCTGTAATCCCTTGCGTTCTAGTGGCTTCCCTCCTTCCTTGATGTGAAATGCTTAAAAAAAGAAAAAAAGGTAGGACATTATTTTAACGGTTTCACTATTTACAAATCGTTTTTTTTTTATGTTTGTTTCTTTGTCATACTCATGTCTTACAAGTATATTCAGTTAAATGTATGTTGTACAGTTTGGTTGATCATTGTTCAACAAATATTAATTAGTGAGGTATGTATGGCTTGTGTGCAGCTGAGCCAACATTACTTCAGCCATTCTTCTATGCCCAGACAGCTAACCCGCATTCTCCTAGGACCTCACAAAGCTTTTTCCTTTCGTTGGCAGTCCATCTCTTCTGCCCCTTATCCTTAATGAAACTGTCCATATCATTTTCCGGTCTGCATAATGGAAGCTAAAACTTTTACCAAGGGTTTTATTCTGGGCAGATTTTGCGGCCGAGTCTGTCCAGCATAGATCTATTTTGTTTTTACTGTTGAATAATGAATCCAGGTTTTTTGTAATGTACGTTAAGGTTCACCCTGTACAATGCCAGAGGCCGCTCAATGTAGAGTGTTACGATAAGGAGTAGTTTATATGTATATGAGGAGTAGATAACGATTGACTCTAGACTTGATCAGGTTAAGATTGTAGTGAGAAGGGAAACATCCTTTTGGGAGTCTGTTCGATAGGGCAGTGATTCGCAAAAAGTTGGGTGGAACTTACTTCTCGCCGATGGAATACGGAGGAAATGAGTGTAGTTTGCTACTGTGTTAGTGGGATGTTGGGTCCTAGCCGTGAAGGTCAGAACTGATAGAACCAGGAGATACCAGTTCATCCGAGCACTTTCCATGGTAGTAGCGATAGGGCAGTGAGAGACTCGTGTGTGTGTGTGTGTGAGAGAGAGAGAGAGAGAGAGTTTGGAGTGTGGAAAATAATTCTTCTCCCACGAGGACTTGGTGACGCTTTTAAACTCTATCAAAACTAGAAAGTGAGGTCTGGAGAGTCCCTGTCCAAAATATGGCAACAATAATCCATTTTCAGCCTACATAGCAATTTCACCGGCAGTGAATTGTTAATATTTTGCTCTTATAATTGATAGGGAGTCATAAAATATTACATATTCTTTATTTTTGTTTCTCGAGATGAAGTTGAGTGCTACGTCTATGCGCACTGGAACAGCAAAACATGCCTTTCAAACGCTAAGCAAAGAACTACGAAACAGGAAAATTTAGAAATAACGTTCCTTCTTTCTTTCCTTTCTTTCTACTTCCTTTCCTTCCTTCCTTCCTTTATTTATTTCGTTTTCTTTCTTTCTTTCTTTCTTTCTTTCTTTCTTTCTTTCTTTCTTTCTTTCTTTCTTTCTTCCTTCCTTCCTTCCTTTTATTATCTGAAAACATCATGCAATGATTTATGAATGGACTTTCACCCCACCTTCACAGAAAATAGAAAACTTGAGGCAACAGAAAAATGATCCTACAGAAGGATGCTGAGAATACTGATGTACGTAAGCAATGAAGTCTTAAGGAAAATAGAAAGAAAACGGAAACTTATATTTAAAAAAATAACAGCTGGAATTTCCACATAATGAGAAAAGAGGGTCTGGAGAGTATAATGAAGGCAGCGGTCCACCTATGTGATGAACATGAGTGAATGGATGGCAGAACAGGTGTTAAAGGTATCGCAAGGAAACAAACGTTGCTAAGAGCTATGGATAGGATATTGTGGAGAGCCATAATCATCCACGTTCTGAACGGAGACGAAGGGTAGAAGAAGAAAATCACTTATGCGGATAACAGACGGCTGATGAAGCCAATATGTCTGTAGGCAAGCGTTCCGCAGATGAGGCAGTTTTATAAACGGTCACTTTTTTTATGGCTCTGTTCCTTCTCCTCAACACTGGTTCTATCATTTTGGAGTCTGGGTTTGTTGTCATTTGGCAACCGAGTCGTTGTTACATCAGGTGAAAATTGACTTTAAAGAGTGCTTATACATTTTATCAGGGATTTCATCAAATCACTCTCATGCTTGCATAGTACACCAAACAATAACACACACAAACATATATATATATATATATATATATATATATATATATATATATATATATATATATATATATACAGGATGTATATGTTTATATATATATATATATATATATATATTAGAAAGAATATTTATGTATACAAGTACGAATTTAACGGAAAAACAACAGAAAACCTTTTTGGCGTTGCTAAAAATAAACAAGCGTTGAACGACTGTTATAATTCGCTGAAAAAATGCACCCCTACCGAACCTAGACTTAACCTCTTTTTCGAACGTAACTCATAATTGATAAAACAATAGTTAATAAAAATGAACACGCTACCGCTCCGGTCTAAAAGATTGGACTTGTCTGGATCCTTCAAAACAAAAAAATATGAATTGTATGTGCGTTTAAAACTCAGTAAATTTAAAAATTAGTTATTCCATAATTCGCTTGAAGATGAAACAGAAGTAATGCTTTTAATTTAATTCTATAATTAAATTTGAAGTTTTTAACTTCGGTTTTTGAAACATGGTAATTCCTGTGTAGCGAAGGAACCATATTTTTAAATCAGTTAATTTATAATATTTATGCTCTGTAAATTTACATTGAGCAATGTTTTGTAAAAATAAAAATATCAATAAGAACACCGGATTATATATCTTACTGTTCTTTTTACGATATATATATATATATATATATATATATATATATATATATATATATATATATATTAAAAATCTTAATTTAATTAATGCAATGAAAACAGATATAATTAAAAGGGGCCAAGGGAAACTTCAACTACAGTATTTGCCAACAAGAAAAAATAACAAGTGAAATAATTCTAAATCGGTTATCGGCCCACGCTCGTTAGAACTCGCTCGAGGAAATTATTGTGCAGAGTCCATACAGACAAAACATTATATATAATTGGCGAATGAGTGGATCATATTTCAACTATCACCTAAAGATCTCGAGACAATTTATATGAAAAGAAAACAGCCTTCTTTATGCAAGCAAAAGGACTGTGTGTCAGGATAAGGTGTGATCTGTCAGTTTGTCAGGAAGATCATGACCATCCCAACGTGCAACTTCTTCTTCTTCTTCTTCTTCTTCTTCTTCTTCGTTTTCATTCTATTTGACATTTACTTACCTCTTCTTGCTCAGTAACGTCTTCTTCTTCTACTTGCCGTGTCCCTTCAGGACGTTGGCGATCATAGCTTTTCAAAATTTTCTGTTCTTTGTAGCTCTTAGTTATTTGTCGTGTTATTTGGTTGGTGCAAAAATAATGACGTAATAATGTCGCTTTTTGACCTTAAAAAATACTCAAAAACGACATTATTACGTCATTATTTTTGCATCAACCTAATACTATCTCTCCTAAAACCTGCTCTGTCAGCCATTTACACAAGATCGTTAGACAGGGGTTATGCAGTGCTTACCTCTTGTCCCTCTTGCCTTTAATATGTCTTGTGAGTGTTTCATTTTATAAGCCTTCTTTCCTCATTATGTAACTTAGAACTTTCAACAGTCTCTTTCTGATGTTAAGTATAAGTGTCTTTTTTCTTGCCATTTTCTCTAAAGCTTCGTCTTTGACCACACGTTCTTCATGTAGAACCACATTTCTTTAGCCTGAAATCTCTGCTTCCTCTGTGAAGCAATTGTCTATCATTCAATGCCACTTAGGAGGGCCGGTATTTTATAAGAGTTATGTACTCTTTTCTCTGTTGCTAACGAATTTTTTTTCTAGTTTATTAACAGCTTAGATTTTAAGCGGCCACTTTATCTAAATACGCCTTCGGATTGCAGTGTTGCATTTTCCATTCTCTGTTAAAACGTGTTCTTAGATATTTAAAGTTGCACTTTCCATCGTCTGTTAAAACGATTTCTTAGATATTTAAAGTTGCACTTTCCATCGTCTGTTAAAACGATTTCTTAGATATTTAAAGTTGCACTTTCCATCGTCTGTTAAAACGAGTTCTTAGATATTTAAAGTTTCACTTTCCATCGTCTGTTAAAACGATTTCTTAGATATTGAAAGTTGCACTTTCCATCGTCTGTTAAAACGTGTTCTTAGATATTTAAAGTTTCACTTTCCATCGTCTGTTAAAACGAGTTCATAGATATTCAAAGTTGCACTTTCCATCGTCTGTTAAAACGAGTTCTTAGATATTTAAGTTCTGCTTGATTGATTTTGGTATCTACAATTTGGAATTCAGATATTGAGTTTTCCCCTTTTGCAGACAACCATGTATTCCGGCTTCTTATTAATGATGTTTAGTCTTTTCTTCTCGCTTACTACCTTCGTAATATCCTGACTGTGTCTACTATCAGCAATGGGTCATCTGCAAATCTAATGTTGTTAAGATTGTGGCTGCCTATAATGAATCCTGTTAGAAATTCAAATTCTCTCTGAATTACCTCACTGTTTACAGGTTGAAATGTCCGGTGAGACGTCACATCTTTGTCTTACACTCGTTTCTATTTTTGTATATTTATTGAATTCATTTTCTATCCGTATGCAAATAACATAATTTCTGGATTATTCTGATATCCTTCCCAAATATATCAAGCTTACCTAGCAATTACAAGAATTCTTATTTGAATACGATACGGACTCACCGAAGCATTGTCAGTGAAATTGGTTAGACGAAACTATTTAGAAGCCACTAATAGAAGTACTAGCACGAAGTCAAAAGTCATCGTGACCGAGGGTGTTTTGTTATCGTACTAACCTTGTTCAAACTGTTAATCATAACAGATGTGCTCTCTCCATATTTGCAATAAAACACATTGACCTGAACAAATACAAATGTGCCTGAAAAAGCGTTTGAAACAAGGATTGTTTAGTCGCCTTAGTAGATGTGTTTACTCGGAAATGAGTACCCGGTCATTATTATTATTATTAGTAGTAGTAGTAGTATTCTGTGCCCAGTGCAATATGAGGTTAGCTGCGGCCCAAATACGTCCCCCCAGAGACCTCAACTACTTTCGTTTTGTTTTCATATAAATTGTCTCGAGGACTTTTAGGTGATAGCTGGAATCTGATTTGCTCATTCGTCAATTACATACAATTTTTTTATGTATCAACTCAGGTCGAGTTCTAAGAAATGTGGAGCAATAACCGGTTAACTGATTCTATAGAACTGTTCTCTTTTTATTTCTTTCGTGTTGCCAACTATTGTACTTGAAGTATCATGAATATAAGGCAACCTGTTGATAAATAGAAGGATTAAACTTTTACGCCCTTTTCTTATATACTGCTTGGGCAAAGCCATTTATCATTTATTATCTGAAGATCGTTTGCAGAAAAAGAGGGTATTCCGACACGCTCGTCGAAAATCTAACCTTATGCTACGACAAATAGAAATCAATAAATACAATCCTCAAAAGAATTGGCTGTAATCATGATATAATATCGATCTTCTACTGATTCGATAATTTATTGATTCAAGACTCGAGACTATGAAATGGCTTTTTGTTCACGCTGGCTCGGTGTCTAGTCGCTTCATAAGCTTTGAATGTGCGTGTATTGTAACTTTAAATGTAAATAAAAAAATCGGTTGGTTTTAAATAGGAATTCATCTGACGTTGGAATTGCTCCAAACTAACCATAGACTGATTACTATATATATATATATATATATATATATATATATATATATATATATATATATATATATATATATATATATATATATATATATATATATGTGTGTGTGTGTGTGTGTGTGTGTGTATATATATGTGTGTGTGTTCGTGTATATATATATATATATATATATAATGCAGTGGGGAAAGTCCGACAAGTAGTTTTTTAAGACATTTTTTTATGTTTATACGTTCTTTTTATAGATACAAATATTTAAGTAAATAATCTGTTTATAATAAACAGTATTAACAACATTTACCGTCCTGAATATCCGAGTAATTTTATAAAAAAATATGCGTTCTCTGACAGGAATCGAACCTGTATCCTATACGGAACCGTCATATAGCCTGATGTGCTTTAACCGTTTGGGCCACAGTTTATAATTTACACGCATCGAGCAGATATTAATCAATGAGTGAAAATTATGGAGTATTGTGTTTTAAAACAGTAAAATCGACCTTGCTAATCGAACGTTCCTCTGTGGCCCAATCGGTTAAGGCACGTCAGGCTATATGACGTTTCCGTATAGGATACAGGTTCGATTTCTGTCAGAGTACACATATTTTCTATGAAAATCTCTCGGACATTCAGGCCGGTAAATGTTGTTAATACCGTTTATTATAAACAGAGCATTTCATTTACTTAAATATTTGTATCTATAAAAAGAACATAAAAAAATGTCTTTAAAAATATATATATATGTATATGACATTGAAGTCAACACCCAGAGGCGACTGTCTGTTTCTTGGTAAGCGCAATCGTTAGGCCATATATATATATATATATATATATATATATATATATATATATATATATATATATATATATATATATATATATATAATTACGCTGAATACACTACCACTTGCCTATGAAGACGACTGATTCTATATCTCGACGACCAGAGTATAATATGATTGTATGAAAACATCCTGCACAATGTACTTGTCGAGAACATCAATGTCATACGTACCCACAAGTGATCGATACACTTAAAAAAAAAAGAACTTCTAACAAGTTCATTAGGAACCCACCCACAATAGGATATCAGAGTTTAGCACACTTACCCTTTAATATTTTTTGAGAAAATCTGTTTTGGGGATATTATTAAAGTCAGGTAATTTATTGGGTTTTATTTTGCCAATGTTTTCAATTTGTTTTTTGATTGTTCTAGGAGTAGTGTTCCGCACATCGAAATTTCCAAAATTGTGTCGGAGTCACTTTTATATATTAGAAATTAAAGGATTATATTAATAACTATGTATGCGATTACACAAACACAAACACACACACACACACACACACACACACACACACATATATATATATATATATATATATATATATATATATATATATATATATATATATAGGATCTTAGCTTCATTGGGACCCATTTAAAAATATAAATGGAGACCTACCAACCTTTGTCCGTAACACACTTGTGGAAAATCCACCTACATGCAAAAAATGTTTTTTTTTTTTCGATGTTGACAATTCTCACTAGAGACTTATGTTAGGGATTCTTCTTTAAAATTTAAGGAAATATTAATCGAATATTTAATTTTGGGAGCATTAGCTTTATAGACTTGCGAAGATGCGAGTTGAGGAAATGATAGAAAATTACAAATAAATTTTAAATTTACTATTGTTATTCTTATTTTCTGATAATGTTGCGTATGTACGTCATTATAGAAAAAATCCAGCACGATTTTACACACACACAGAAAAATATTCAATAATACTATGGGATCCTGTAGTAAACTTTTTATATATGATTAGTAAATAGAGTTTTTACTTAAAAACAATATCACCTAACCGTTAAAACAATAATTAAAGCCTAAGTATAATAATTATGATAATTAAAATTAAAAATAAATTTACAACATTTCTCGTAAATATACATTACTCACCGAAAAAGATTAAAATACTATGCAGGGTGCGATGGATAAATTGTCGTCTAAATAATGCACACATTAAAAAATAACACTGACATCTCATTTTAACAGATGCATTAACGAAAATTACGCAAATATATCTTGAAATACTAAAGACTAAATTTACTAATTTCACTAAAATCGCCATTGACTTCAACCACTTTCTCCAGACAACTTTGGAATCTCCTGCAATTCTTTCTTGTTGGTGGATGCTGCCATAATCCTTGCCTTCAATTCATCTTTGGTGTTACATGGTGTTTTGTTGGTCTCCACTTCAACTGCACCCCACACATTATAATCAATGGTGTTGCCATCTGGGTAGTTAGGTGGCCAGATGTAAGAGGTGATGTAGTCGCAGAAATTGTCTGACAGCCATGACTGGGTTCTCCTACATGTGTAGCATGGTGCAGAGTCCTGTTGTCAGACACAAGGTCTTCCAGCAGCCACCCACTTGATCCAGGGTAGCACTACTTTCTTAAAGCACTTTCTGTAGGCCTCCGTGTTGAGTCTGAGGCCCTCGACAACCAATTCGGGTGAACACAAGCAACGTTTTCCTCGAGGATGGCAGTTGCAAGGTGTCCAGTGATTTGGTCATCTTCAAGATTCGACCTTCGCCTCCTAAATTAAACAAATGAAAACAAAACGCTATCTACAAACCCTGCACAACTCTAATCCTGGTAATCAACTAGATGTTGAAACTACTAGATTTAATCAGTAAAATAACACATGCGAAAAGAAAATACCCATCAAAAGTTCAACTTGAGAAAGGACATGGGCGTGTCTGAAAATGTCGATTTTTAACATCATTTCTCATCATGATTCTGTTCGGTGTAAAGCAATAAAAAGATTATATAACCATGTAATTTAAACACACGATTTGCATAATGATGTCTCACCATCCAGTAAACTGAAATTCATACACTATATTTAGCATATACATATCATTTATTATTACTATCAACGTTACAAATATACCTGAATATTTTATCAACATTGATTCGCAAATACGAAATTTAATGTGGATATATTGCATCACATAAAAATCAATCTGACTATTTATGTAACAATCTGTTCATATCTATCTATCTATCTATCTATCTATCTATCTATCTATCTATCTATCTATCTCATTCTGCTTATATCTATCTATCTATCTATCTATCTATATATATATATGTATATATATATATCATTCTTTTCATTATCTATCTATCTATTTTATTCTGTTCATATCTATCTTATTTATGAGTTGATTTCTTAATATATGTATTTTTCTATTCAAATTTATTTTATCTATTATGTGTCTGTCTGCCCCCAGATTTAATTCTCTGCTCAAATGTATTTCCAGCCATTTAATAGATCTCCGGGGTGTGATTTACCCCAAGTGGTTGCTGAAAAGTTCAAGAACCAACAATGTAGTAAACAACACTGTTATTTGGTCGGATTTGGGGGAATGAGGCGGGCTGTGTTTTTTTTTCTATCTATCTATCTATCTATCTATCTATCTATCTATCTATCTATCTATCTATCTATCTATCTATCTATCACAATATCCTCATATCTATCTATCTATCTATCTATCTGTCACTATCTGCTCATATCTATCTATCACAATCTGCTCATATCTATCTATCTATCTATCTATCTATCTATCTATCTTCACTTATTCGTATATATGGCCTACTGATCATCTCTATCCAAATTCCTTCCACTCTCTCTATCTGTCTATCTAACTCTGTTTTCCTCTTCTTACTTATTTATCTCTTAATCCTTCTCCCAAATATAAACAACACTTTGACTCATAAATCAAAACAATTGATCGAATCCATCCACACCCGATTCATTCATTCCCGCCATCCCTTCTGCCACCCTTAAATAAACGGCCAGCAAAACACCGAGGAGACAGACATATTAAATCTTGGCGCGCCCGTCTCCGATAAGATCATTTTTCCAGTCGATCCTATCTTACTGCACATATCCGTTCGCGTTTCCCTGTGCCTCTTTAAAAAGAGACTGACATCATCATTTCCTGATTATAATCCTTATCTTTCATATGACGTTTGTCCGTCTTACGGCTATTTAGTGTTTCTCCATCTTTTCACTTTATTACCGACTAGAGTTTTGTCAACAAAGACAAGCTGGGGATTGCTGCATAAGACGAGGCAAATTTCAATCACCTATGATTTGCCTATCTACTACCTTCCATCATTTCAATGCTTGTTGTTGTAACGTCTTTGTCTGATCTATTCTTTAAAATTCTCAACTGCAATGGCCCCTTCAAATAAAGTTTTAAGGATCTGTGGGGTTAGCCGCGCATTGCCTGCAAGTGGACTTCGATAGGTGTCGTGGTGATCAGCGGTATGAAAGGAAAAGACTCTCACTTACTTTTTTCTTTCGTTAGGTCGGAACTCGTCCACGCCGGAGAAGGTTTATTTCCCTGGGCAAGTCGATTACTTAATTTCAACCAAACCCCGTGGCGCATCATACGCTCACTCATTCACACACACACACACATACACTACCGCTTATATATATTATTATATTATTAATCCAACTGATTTATTACATTTACTATATATATATATATATATATATATATATATATATATATATATATATATATATGTATTATGATTATTTTTAAAAAATATGATTCCTTCGCTACAGAAGAATTCTTATGTTTCAAAACCGAGAGCCGAAACTATCAATATAATTATTAAAATTAAAATGAATTAGAGTAACAAGCCCTGTTTCATCCTCACGCAAAAATTTAGGAAAAACAAGAATACGAAAGAACCTTGGATTATTTACTTAACGTGCTCTTTCCTATTTTTCTACATACCTGCACACACACACACACACACACACACACACACACACACACACACACACACACACACACACACATATATATATATATATATATATATATATATATATATATATATATATATATTTATATACAGAAGAGCTGTGATACAGCGAAAAAATCTGTCTGTTCCTGGCAATATATATGCTCCCGAGAAATCAGGTTGAGTTCTCTTGAGAAAAAGGTAAGTTAAAAAACAGTGGCTCCTACTGCTATTAATGCATTGCTCTTCAACTGCATTGAGCTCTCCAGACCACTGACGTATTTCGTATAGAAAAATGTTAAACTTTACATTACTCTCTGCTATGCGACGATAGTCTATGGGTAGAATCTCTGACTGATGCCAAATCGGTCTCTTTTGGATACCGGCTTGAAGTAAATCGACTTCTAGACACACTGAAGAGCTGCGATATAGCGAAAAGTCAGTAGATGACAATATATATATATATATATATATATATATATATATATATCATCAAAAGGGTTGAGTTAATTTAATTTTAAAATTGTCAATCATTACCGTCACAATTCTTCAAGAAACGTTCTCCAAGGATTCTTTTACGTAATAAGCTCCCACCCTACAATGTACAAGTTCATGTTTCATCTTTTTTTTCGTATTGTTCACTAAATGCAAAGCCCAAGAGACACTCAAGGTCCGAGGTTTATTAAATGAGGAACTTGTAAGGACGTACACGGAGGAAGTAATTGGTGCCTATTATGAGGATACATAGGAAAGATAGCAGTTAATCCCAGACATGAAGAGCTTAGATTTGTAGTGATCGAAAAAGCCTCCTATCGAGAGTCCGCAGCAGTTTCTTCACTAATTTGAAGGGCGGAGAACTTTAGATACATAAATAGCATGTGTTTCCTCTTAGTTGTTCAATTGCAATAAATGTAACAAGAGAAATATTAAAATGTTCACCACTATATTTGGTCTGAAGTTTTGGAAATGATAAATGTACTAGGTAAGTCGGTACAACCTGCCACATTGTCGGGTCGTCGCCTATTAAACCGCTTTCCTGTTAGGTTTTTATGTTGAGGAGAGTGACTATCAGAAACAAGACCTGTCCCATTGTGGATGAACCATCTGTCACAACGGAGCAGACTTGACGGCATAGCTATACAAGCAGACAGCGAGACATCGCTAGACTGAGGGCTGAAGTCAACAACGTGAACGAGATGATCCCCACCCGATGATGGAAGCCACAGCCACGCATTTGTCACCAAGGTTAACATAAAAGCTGGACGATATCAACTTTAATTAGAGAGGGATGGGCGCCGCCAGATGTATTTTCTATGCATAATTTAAATAACTCCTCGGCGTTTCACCTCAGATATGTGAAGGTAATTGTTTAGGTGTATAGATGCGCAGAAAACAAAAACCCTACATAGGCCTGATGATAAATACACCTGACAACTACGAACAGACTTTCTTTTCCCATCAGATCCATTGCAAAAATGCCTACAGCCATAAGTGATAAATATTATCAGATTTGTGCCCACACAGTTGCGTGTAGGAACTATTTCATCTTTCGTGTCATACTCAATATTTTGGTTTGCTTAGGTTTGTTTTACGGTATATCAACCTCAATGGGTTGTTTAATGTCGACAAGATGTTTATTTATTTAATAATTATTAAAAATTGTATTTCTAGTAATTTTATTTTCAAAAACGTATTGCTGGTAACTTTTTTTTTTTCAAGAATGTATAACTGGTAACATTTTTTTCCAAAAATATATTGCTGGTATTAAAATCTATTTTTATACTTTCATAGAGTTATCGGGGGTTAACTATTTGCCTATAGATGGAACCATGACAGGATCTACCACCACGGGTCAGTGGTGACCTGGGAACACCAGCAATTAAGAGGTGGTTCCACAATCCTCAAAACCTTGCTGTCGTATGTAGTTTATCGTCATACCAAGGAAGCGGACGCAGTTTATCCTTATAACCAGGACGCGGATGTTGTTTATCCTTATACCTAGGACGCGCATGATGTTTAAACTTATACCCAGGATGCGGATGCAATTTATCCTAAAACCCAGGACGCGGATGTAGTTTATCCTTGTACCCAAGGGGGGATGAAGTTTATCCTTATACCCAGGATGCAGATGAAGATTATCCTTATACCCAGGACGCAAACGAAGTTTATCTTTATACCCAGGACGCGGCTGTAATTTATCCTTATACCCCGGACGCGTATGAAGTTTATCCTTATACTCAGGACGCGAATGAATTTTATCGACATACCCAGGGCGCTAATGCATTTTATCGTCTTACCCAGAACTCAGATGTAGTTTATCGCCTTACCCAGGATGTCCCGATATTTTGCAATTGCGAAACGCTATCAATTTCCATATGTTTAAAACAAAACAGCAAACAATTTCTCCTCATTGGTCGTAAATATTTTCATTTATTGATAGTTTTTTTTCCACTGAGTCTGTCTATATTGCCTGTCCCTGGGATTGAACTACACATGTCAACAAACGATGTCTCAGCGCCCTAGGCTCAGACTTTGACTCACTGGAAACAGGACTATCAATTATTTGTGGGTTCAATCCCTGGATGGGTAGTGAAGACTATCTGGCCAGGTCGAGCAATACGAAAACAAAAGAATAAGGAGAGATATTCCTGAGATGGTTAACGGAGTGAGAACTATATATCCTTGTAAATTGAATAAAGTGTATAATTCGAAATTCTCTGATGGTTATCCGAAACGGCAAACACTTGAAGAAAGCTGGGGAGCACAACGGCCGAAACGTTGTTACAGTAACAACAAAGATAAGGACATCATTCCGGCTATAAATAATAAGGGCCTTTTTGCGAAAAATTTTCATACGACGTGATTTTTTTTTAATTTGAACAAAAATTAATTGATTAAACTAGAATTCTTTTTTCGTATTTTACTATCGATTAAGCACTCGACATTTAAAAAATATTTTGAATTTTAAGAAAACTATATGAGCATATTTATATTTGGATTCTGTACAGGGGGGGATCAATTTAGTGCAAATTTACAAACTGGATTCTCTAATGAATTTTATAAAATTTAATAAAAACTACAAAATATTTAGATGCATTTAAACTGATCAAATTTTATTTCAGAGAACAATAAAATTAAATTTTGTTTGATTAAAACCCTGCTAACATGGAAGTACCCAAGAATCATTTGAGGCACATAATGCTTTATGAGTTCAAGAAAGGAAACTCAGCAGCCGAAGCGGCTAGAAACATTCACTCAGTTTATGGAAAGGAATGTGTGAATGAAAGTACTTGCAGAATATGGTTTGCAAAATTTAGAGGTGGATATTTCATCCTTGAAGATGAAGTCGAACTGGACGTCATTTCAGTTTGATCAAAAGCTTCTTGAAGCAGCCCTTGAAGAAAATCCTGCTTTATCAGTTGAGGAATTGGCAGTGGTTCTCAGTTCAAGCCATACAACTGTTCATCGTCATCTTCAACAACTTGGAAAAGTTCCTAAACTTGAAAAATGGGTGCCTCATGAATTGTCTGAAAACAACCTCAAATCCCGAGTTGACATCTGCTCTTCTCTCCATTCTCGCCAACTTGTTTCACCTTTTTTGGATAGACTTGTGACTGGCGACGAAAAATGGATCTTTTATCGAAATATTAAGAGTTGTAGACAGTGGCATGGTAAAGGGGAAAGACCCCAGCCACAGCCGAGAAGGAAACTTCTTGGGCAAAAGTTTCTTCTTTCAATCTGGTGGAATCACCAAGGAATAATCCACTTTGAATTCTTACCACCTAATGCAACAATTAATGATCAAATATACTGTCAGCAATTGAGCGTTTGAACCAAGCTTTGAGGAAAAAAAGACCTGCTCTAGTGAATCGAAAAGAAGTGATGTTTCATCAGGATAATGCGCGACCCCACACAGCAAGAATCACGTCACAAAAGATCGAAGAACTTGGTTGGGAGAAAATTCCTCATCCACCTTATTCTCCCGATCTTGTTCCTTTAAACTACCATTTGTTTCGTAGCTTACAGAATCATTTGGAAGAAACAGCTTTTGTAACACAGGAAGAGGTTAAAACTGACATTTGTGAGTTCTTCGAATCAAAGCCATTTTACAGTAATGGGATTAGTAAGCTTGTTAATAGATGGAAGGAAGTCATAGATAATCAGGAAAAATACGTTGTTGATTGAATCTCTAATTAAATGTAACATTTGGTCATTTGTTTTCTTTATTCAAAATTCAGACAGAACTTATGGGATGACCTGATAGAAGAATGGCTGTTCAAGATAACTTTCATTACGCGATTTGATAAGACAGTTTGAACCAGTTCAAAAATTCGTCCAGAAATACCATAACCTTTCAACTTTTATCAAATGCTTTCGAAATGTCCACAGCAATACCACGAGCTTTACAATGCTTACCAAAAACTTGATAAATTCTTTCAGCAGTAAGCGTTAAAGCATCAGCAGTTGAACACGCAAAGCGAAAGCCATATTACTTATCTGAAAGTAGATCCTGCGACGTGAGACGCTTGTCCAATTCAAAGTTTATTAAATCCTCTAGTGCTTTGTCAAAAAGAGGTAAAAAAAAAGGCCGATAGGCCGATATTTGAAATGATCGGACGGTTCGCCCGAGTTCTTAAACACTGGAATTACAGAAAAGGATTTCCAACAAGTCGGACAGCAAGAAGCACCCAAGCGTTTATTGTAGAGTTTAGACAACGCAGGAGCCAGTTCAGGACCATATTTCTTAAGGACCACTGGCGAAGATGCCATAAGTACACATGTTTTGTGTGGATCCAGTGTAGATACGATAGTAGAAATCACGGAGGGAGATATATGCATATCACTTAACCGGGATACAGTTCTAATAGGAAAGTCCAGCAAAGATACTTCAAGTCAAGAGGTGAATGTTAAGAGAATTTACGAGCCAAACATTCTGCATTATCAGTACACGATGTTAACCCCTCACATTGAGAGAAACGAGAGAAATTCAGGATTTAATCTTATTTAACACACTTGTACAGAGTTGCAAGTATTTATGACGGTCAAAGTCCTTACAGGCTATACGGTACCTCATTCTATCAGGAATCAAAGATTTAGCCATTTGATAATTATTATATAATAATAATTATATATAATAATTATATAATAATAATTATTATATAATAATAATTATATACGTTATAATTATTACGTGCAGACACAAATATGCATCGGTTCTGATCACAACTGTCACAAGTGATTTATGTGGGCTATAGCGGCTGAGCAGGTCTGTGTGATAAGCCGTGTCTTGACTTTCTTCGTGACGTCACATTCTTTGATATTTTTAACCTTTCTATTAAGAATTATTCTACATAGACCCTTTCGTATTTTCTCAAAAATACCAGATGAAACAACAATTTTCTCATTGGTTCACATCTAATTGTAGAAACGGTATATCCCATAGGAAACACATTTCTCGGTTGTACCAGCATAGCATTTCCTATTACAACAGAAGTCTCATTGTGTCTGCACGTAGTAATTGTAAACGTGACATCAAAGTGGCAGAAACGTGGCTTCAAATGTTGCTGATAGAACGAGGCACATTATAGCCTCTAACAAGCTTTGCAGTTTCGTAATAGTAATTTAAATAAGAGTAAGTCTTCTGTTTCTATCTTCGCTCATTTTGAGTTGTTAGCTTTTTCTGCTGATAAAGCATATTGTTTGGCTCGTAAATTCTCTTCAGATTATACTATTGACTCATCTGGATTATCTTTGTCTAACACTCCCCTGAGTCACCATTGAGTGATATGCATATAACAGCGTCCATGGCCTGAGTCTCCCCTGAGTCACCATTGAGTGATATGCATATAACAGCGTCCATGGCCTGAGTCTCCCCTGAGTCACCATTGAGTGAGATGCATATAACAGCGTCCATGTCCTGACACTCCCCTGGGTCACCATTGAGTGATAT
Organism: Acanthosepion lycidas; assembly: GCA_963932145.1. NCBI lineage: Eukaryota > Metazoa > Mollusca > Cephalopoda > Sepiida > Sepiidae > Acanthosepion > Acanthosepion lycidas. The sequence goes on from OZ010579.1 coordinate 10,685,139, forward strand.
GCATATAACAGCGTCCATGGCCTGACTCTCCCTGAGTGACCATTGAATGATATGCATATAACAGCGTCCATGGCCTGACACTCCCCTGAGACACCATTGAATGATATGCATATAACAGCGTCCATGTGCTCACTCTCCCCTGAGTCACCATTGGGTGATATGCATATAACAGCGTCCATGGCCTGATTCTTTGACTCAGTATTGAGTGATATGCATATAACAGCGTCTATAAACTGACTCTCCCCTGAGACACCATTGAGTGATATGCATATAACAGCGTCCATGGCCTGACTCTCCCCTGAGTCACCATTCAGTGATATGCATATAACAGCGTCCATGGCCTCAATCTCTGAGTCAACATTGAGTGATATGCATATAACAGCGTCCACGACCTGAATCTCCCCTGAGTCACCATTGAATGATATGCATATAACAGCGTCCATGTCCTGACTCTCTCCTGAATCACCATTGAGTGATATGCATATAACAGCGTCCATGTCTTGAACCTCCCCTGGGTCACTTATGAGTGATATGCATATAACAGAGTCCATGTCCTGACTCTCCCCAGAGTCACCATTGAATGATATGCATATAAGAGAGTCCATGTCCTGACTCTCCCCTGAGTCAGCATTGAGTGATTTGCATATAACAGCGTCCATGGCCTGAGTCTACCCTGAGTCACCATTGAGTGATATGCATATAACAGCGTCCATGGCTTGAGTCTCCCCTGAGTCACCATTGAGTGATATGCATATAACAGCGGCCATGGCCTCATTCTCTGAGTCACCACTGAGTGATATGCATATAACAGCGTCCATGTCCTGACTCTCCCCTGGGACACTTATGAGTGATATTCATATAATAGAGTCCATGGCCTGATTTTCTGACTCAGTATTGAGTGATATGCATATAACAGCGTCTATGGCCTGACTCTCCCCTGAGTCACTATTGAGTGATATGCATATAACAGCGTCCATGACCTGACTCTCCCCAGAGTCACCGTTGAATGATATGCATATAACAGCGTCTAAGCCTGACTCTCCCCTGAGTCACCATTGAGTGATATGCATATAACAGAGTCCATGTTCTGACTCTCCCTTGAGTCACCATTGAATGATATGCATATAACAGCGTCCATGTCCTGACTCTCCCGTGAGTCACCATTGGATGATATGCCTATAACAGCGTCCATGTCCTGACTCTCTCCTGAATCCCCATTGAGTGATATGCATATAAAAGCGTCCATGTCCTGACTCTCCCGCGAGTCACCATTGAGTGATATGCATATAACCGCGTCCATGTCCTGACTCTCTCCTGAATCACCATTGAGTGATATGCATATAAAAGCGTCCATGTCTTGACCCTCACCTGGGTAACTTATGAGTGATATGCATGTAACAGTCCATGGCCTGAATCTCTGACTCAGTATTGAGTGATATGCATATAACAGCGTCTATGGCCAGACTCTCCCCTGAGTCACCGTTGAATGATATGCATATAACTGCGTCCATGGCCTGACTCTCTACTGAATCACCATTGAGTGATATGCATATAACAGCGTCCATGTCCTGACTCTTCCTTGAGTCAACATTGAATGATATGCACATAACAGCATCCATGTCCTGACACTCTCCTGAGTCACCATTGATAGATATGCATATAACAGCGTCCATGGCCTCATTCTCTGAGTCACCATTGAGTGATATGCATATAACAGCGTCCATGGCCTGACTCTCCCCTGAATCACCATTGAATTATATGCATATAACAGCGTCCATGGCCTCATTATCTGAGTCTCCATTGAGTGATATGGATATAACAGCGTCCATGTCCTGACTCTCCCCTGATTCACCATTGAGTGATATGCATATAACAGCGTCCATGGACTGACTCTCCCCTGGGTCACCATTGAGTGATATCCATATAACAGCGTCCATGGACTGACTCTCCCCTGAGTCACTATTGAGTGATATGCATATAACAGCGTCCGTGGCCTGATTCTCTTCCTCGGTATTGAGTGATATGCATAAAACAGCGTCTATGTCCTGACTCGCCACTGAGTCACCATTGAGAGATATGCATATAACAGCGTTCATGATCTGACTCTCCCCTGAGTCACCATTGAATGATATGCATATAACAGCGTCCATGTCCGGACTCTCCCCTGATTCAACATTGAGGGATATGCATATAACAGCGTCCATGTCTAGACTCTTCCGGGATTCAACATTGAGTGACATGCATATAACAGCGTCCATGGCCTTATTCTCTGTGTCACCATTGAGTGATATGCATATAACAGCGTCCATGGACTGACTCTCCCCTGAGTCACCATTGAATGACATGCATATAACAGCGTCCATGTCCTGACTCTCCCCTGAATCACCTTTGAGTGATATGCATATAACAGCGTCCATGTCCTGACTCACCCCTGAATCACCATTGAATGATATGCATATAACAGCGTCCATGGCCTGACTCTCCCCTTAGTCACCGTTGAGTGATATGCATATAACAGCGCCCATGGCCTCATTCTCTGAGTCACCATTGAGTTATATGCATATAACAGCGTCCATGTCCTGACTTTCCTCTGAGTCACCATTGAATGATATGCATATAACAGCGGCCATGTCCTTACTCTCCCCTGAATCACCATTGAGTCATACTCATATAAATGCGTCCATGTCCTGACTCTCCCCTGAGTCACCATTGAATGTTATGCATATAACAGCGTCCATGTCCTGACTCTCCACTGAGTCACCGTTGAGTGATATGCATATAACAGCGTCCATGTCCTGCCTCTCCCGTGAGTCACCATTGAATGATATGCATATAACAGCGTCCATGTCCTGACTCTCTCCTGAATCACCATTGAGTGATATGCATATAACAGCGTCAATTGTCTTGACCCTCCCCTGGGTCACTTATGAGTGATATGCATATAACAGAGTACATGGCCTGATTCTCTGACTCAGTATTGAGTGATATGCATATAACAGCGTCCATGGCCTGACTCTCCCCTGAGTCACCGTTGAATGATATGCATATAACAGCGTCCATTGGCTGACTCTCCCCTGAGTCACCATTGAGTGATATGCATATAACAGCGTCCATGGCCTGACTCTCCCTTAAGTCACCATTGAATGATATGCATATAACAGCGCCCACGTCCTGACTCTCCCCTGAGTCACCATTGAGTGATATGCATATAACAGCGTCCATGGCATAATTCTCTGAGTCACCATTGAGTGATATGCATATAACAGCGTCCATGGTCTGACTCTCCCGTAAGTCACCATTGAACGATATGCATATAACAGCATCCGTGGCCTGACTCTCTACTGAATTACCATTGAGTGATATGCATATAACAGCGTCCACGTCCTGACTCTCCCTTGAGTCACCATTGAATGATATGCATATAACAGCGCCCACGTCCTGACTCTCCCCTGAGTCACCATTGAGTGATATGCATATAACAGCGTCCATGGCATAATTCTCTGAATCACCATTCAGTGATATGCATATAACAGCGTCCATGTCTTGACCCTCCCCTGGGTCACTTATGACTGATATGCATATAACAGAGTCAATGGCCTGATTCTCTGTCTCAGTATTGAGTGATATGCATATAACAGAGTCTATGGCCAGACTCTCCACTGATTCACCATTGAGTGATATGCTTATAACAGCATCCATGGCTTGACTCTCCCCTTAGTCACCATTGAATGATATGCATATAACAGCGTCCATGTCATGATTCTCTCTTGAGTCACCACTGAGTGATATGCATATAACAGCTTCCATGGCCTGACTCTCCCCTGAGTCACCATTGAATGATATGCATATACCAGCGTTTATGTCCTGACTCTCCCCTGAATCACCATTGAATGCTATGCATATAACAGCGTCCATGGCCTGACTCTCCACTGAGTCACTATTGAGTGATATGCATATAACAGCGTCCATGGCCTCATTCTCTGAGTCACCATTAAATGATATGCATATAACTGCGTCTATGTCCTGACTCTCCCCTGGGTCACCATTGAATGATATGCATATAACAGCGTCCATGGCCTGACTCTCCCCTGAGTCACCATTGTGTGATATGCATATAACAGCGTCCATGTCCTGACTCTCTCTTGAGTCACCATTGAATGACATGCATACAACAGCGTCCATGTCCTGACTCTCCCCTGAGTCACCATTGAGTTATATGCATATAACAGCGTCCATGGCCTGATTCTCCCCTGAGTCACCATTGAATGATATGCATATAACAGCGTCCATATCCCGACTCTCTCCTGAGTCACCAGTGAGTGATATGCATAAAACAGCGTCCATGGCCTGATTCCCCCCTGAATCACCATTGAATGATATGCATATACCAGCGTTTATGTCCTGACTCTCCCCTGAGTCACCATTGAGTGCTATGCATATAACAGCGTCCATGGTCTGACACTCCACTGAGTCACTATAGAGTGATATGCATATCACAGCGTCCATGGCCTGACTCTTCCCTTAGTAACCACTGAGTGATATACATATAACAGCGTCTATGGCCTCATTCTCTGAGTCACCATTGAATGATATGCATATAACAGCGTCCATGTCCTGACTCTCCCCTGGGTCACCATTGAATGATATGCATATAACAGCGTCCATGGCCTGACTCTCCCCTGAGTCACTATTGTGTGATATGCATATAACAGCGTCCATGGCCTGATTCTCTGACTCAGTATTGAATCATATGCATATAACAGCGTCTATGGCCTGACTCTCCCCTGAATATCCATTGTGTGATATGCATATAAGAGCGTCCATGCCATGACTCTCCCCTGAGTCACTGTTGAATGAGATGCATATAACAGCGTCCATGGCCTGACTCTCCCCTGAGTCACCGTTGAATGATATGCATATAACAGCGCCCATTTTTGGACTCTCCCATGAGTCACCATTGAATGATATGCATATAACAGCGTCCATGACCTGACTCTAACATGAGTCACCATTGAATTATATGCATATAACAGCGTCCATGTCCAGACTCTCCCGTGTATCACCATTGAATGATATGCATATAACAGCGTCCATGTCCTGACTCTCCCCTGAGTAACCATTGAATTATATGCATATAACAGCGTCCATGTCCTGACTCTCCCCTGTATCACCATTGAATGATATGCATATAACAGCGTCCATGTCCTGACTCTCCCCTGAGTCACCATTGAATGATATGCATATAACAGCGTCCATGTCCTGACTCTCCCCTGAGTCGCCATTGAATGATATGCATATAACAGCGTCCATGTCCCGACTCTCTCTTGAGTCACCAGTGAGTGATATGCATAAAACAGCGTCCATGGCCTGATTCTCCCCTGAGTCACCATTGAATGATATGCATATACCAGAGTTTATGTCGTGACTCTCCCCTGAGTCACCATTGTGTGCTATACATATCACAGCGTCCATGGCCTGACTCTCCACTGAGTCACTATAGAGTGATATGCATATCACAGCGTCCATGGCCTGACTGTTCCCTGAGTAACCACTGAGTGATATATATATAACAGCGTCCATGGCCTCATTCTCTGAGTCACCATTGAATTATATGCATATAACAGCGTCCATGTCCTGACTTTCCCCTGGGTCACCATTGAATGATATGCATATAACAGCGTCCATGGCCTGACTCTCCCCTGAGTCACCATTGTGTGATATGCATATAACAGCGTCCATGCCCTGATTCTCTGACTCAGTATTGAGTGATATGCATATAACAGCGTCTATGGCCTGACTCTCCACTGAATCACCATTGTGTGATATGCATATAAGAGTGTCCATGGCCTTACTCTCCCCTGAGTCACTGTTGAATTATATGCATATAACAGCATCCATGGCCCGACTCTCCCCTGAATCACCGTTGAATGATATGCATATAACAGCGCCCATGTCCTGCCTCTCCCCTGAGACACCATTGAATGATATGCATATAACAGCGTCCATGTCCTCACTCTCCTCTGAGTCACCATTGTGTGATATGCATATAACAGCGTCCATGTACTGACTCTCCCCTGCGTCACCATTGAATGATATGCATATAACAGCGTCCATGTCTTGACTCTCCCCTGATTCAACATTGAGTGACATGCATATAACAGCGTCCATGGCCTCATTCTCTGAGTCACCATTGAGTGATATGCATATAACAGCGTCCATGTCCTGACTCTCCCCTGAGTCCTCATTGAATGATATGCATATAACAGCGTCCATGGCCTGACACTCCCCTGAGTCACCGTTGAGTGATATGTATATAACAGCGCCCATGGCCTCATTCTCTGAGTGACCCTCCCCTGGGTCACTTATGAGTGATATGCATATAACAGAGTCGATGGCCTGATTCTCTGACTCAGTATTGAGTTATATGCATATAACAGAGTCCATGGCCAGACTCTCCCCTGAGTCACCATTGAGTGATATGCATATAACAGCATCCATGGCCTGACTCTCCCCTGAGTCACCGTTGAATGATATGCATACAACAGCGTCCATGGTTTGACTCTCCCCTGAGTCACCATTGAGTGATATGCATATAACAGCGTCCATGTCCTGACTCTCCCTTGAGTCACCATTGAATGATATGCATATAACAGCGTCCATGTCCTGACTGTCCCCTGAGTCACCATTGAATGATATGCATATAACAGCGTCCATGGCCTCATTCTCTGAGTCACCATTGAGTGATATGCATATAACGGCGTCCATGTCCTGACTCTCCCCTGAGTCCCCATTGAATTATATGCATATAACAGCGTCCATGTCCTGACTCTCCCCTGTATCACCATTGAATGTTATGCATATAACAGCGTCCATGTACTGACTCTCCCCTGAGTCACCATTGAGTGATATGCATATAACAGCGTCCGTGGCCTGATTCTCTTCCTCGGTATTGAGTGATATGCATAAAACAGCGTCCATGTCCTGACTCTCTCCTGAGTCACCATTGAATGATATGCATATAACAGCGTCCATGTCCTGACTCTCTCCTGAGTCACCATTGAGTGATATGCATATAACAGCTTCAATGGTCTGACTCTCCCCTGAGTCACCATTGAGTGATATGCATATAACAGCGTCCATGTCCTGACTCTCCCTTGAGTCACCATTGAGTGCTATGCATAAAACAGCGTCCATGGCCTGACTCTCCACTGAGTCACTATTGAGTAATATGCATATAACAGCGTCCAGGGCCTCATTCTCTGAGTCACCTTTGAATGATATGCATATAACAGCGTCCATGGCCTCATTCTCTGAGTCACCATTGAATGATATGCATATGACTGGGTCCATGTCCTGACTCTCCCCTGGGTCACCATTGAATGGTATGCATATAACAGCGTCCATGGCCTGACTCTCCCCTGAGTCTCTATTGAGTGATATGCATATAACAGCGTCCATGGCTTGATTCTCTGACTCAGTATTAAGTGATATGCATATAACAGCGTCTATGGCCTGACTCTCCCCTGAGTCACTATTGCGTGATATGCATATAGCAGCGCACATGGTCTCATTCTCTGAGTCACCATTGAGTGATATGCATATAACAGCGTCTATGGCCTGACTCTCCCCTGAGTCACTATTGAGTGATATGCATATAACAACGTCCATGGCCTGATTGTCTGATTCACCATTGAGTGATATGCATATAACAGCGTCTATGGCCTGACTCTCCCCTGAGTCACTATTGCGTGATATGCATATAGCAGCGCACATGGCCTCATTCTCTGAGTCACCATTGAGTGATATGCATATAACAGCGTCTATGGCCTGACTCTCCCCTGAGTCACTATTGAGTGATATCCATATAATAGCGCCCATGTCCTGACTGTCCCCTGAGTCACCATTGAGTGATATTCATATAACTGCGTCCATGTTTTCTGATACCATCTCTAAACTGGTTCTCCAGAAATAACTGCAGTAATTCTGAAGAAATATGCTACTGAAATAGCTCTAGTTTACTGTAAACGGCAAATCTTATTTGTCTATTTCTATGTTATCCTCTTCTGCAGTTCCAGTCCTTAAGAAAGCAGACCAATCATCTGATCCTTCCAAATATCGGTCTCTTAGCCTTCTACTTCTTTTTGATAAAATACTAGTGATGTAATGACTATGCATACACCTGGGTTCCCCCTCACAATTACATGATTGGCTGGTGTCAGCCATAAATACACACTGATGTGGAGGTACATAAGGACACCTCTTGACGACGCCTATGGACTACACCTATTGTCTTCGCCTATTGCCTACAACTACAACGGGGACCAGTTCATTACGCTTACTTGCTATATTTTCCTACCCGGTTACAATAGTCAACAAGCACTTTGCTACTTCGAACAAATATATCCTTTTCCGGGACATATTACCTAGAAGGCTCATATCAATCTGAACTGTTTCAGTATCATACCACACAAGGTCTTCTATCAGGTAAGCAATATGGCTTTCCCAGGAGAGTGAAACATTGAGACATCTCAGACTAACTTTTTCCGCTCATATTATGTGGAAAGCTTAAATTGTAGAAATTGTTAGCTCTGCTACTATGAAATTTGGTTAACTGTGTCATACTAGACAATATTTATCTCCAGAATCTATTCTCCCATATTTATAAGTCTATGATTCGTTTATGAATCGAATATTACTGGCATATATGGTCTAATCCTTCTGTTATATATGTTTAGATCCTTGATAAAAAAAGAACAAAAACAAAGAAGAATCTGCAATGTTATTGGTGCTGACCTGGCATCTTGACTTCAGTCCCTTTCCCACCGCCGTAACGTATTTTCCCAGTGCTTTTTCTAGAAATATTTTCATGGTAATTGTTCTGATTAACTCTTCTCTACTGTACATAGACTTTATGAATTTAAGCGCAGTACTAGATTGACAGAAAGGACTCATCATGTTACAGTTGAAATGGCTATATGTAACCGCAAGTTCTATGCTAAAAGTTTCTTCTATCGCAATTCGCGCTTGTAGAATACTCTTTGTCTTCTTGTTTTTCAGTCAATTTCGACCTTCAAAAATTTAAATACAATGTCAATCATTATCTATTATCTTAGTTCCTGTTCTTTCAGTGCTCTCTCTCACTTTAATAGTTTTTTTATTTTCTTATACTATCTCATATTCAGTAACCCCCTTGCTCCTTAGTAACTTTATTGCCTTGCTTCGGGTGAAATAATTAAAAAAATGGCCATCCTTATTCTCACTTGGTCGACTTCAGAATCACAAGCACAGATAACACAAACCACATCACTTGTGGGATTCCTATAGTATCATCAACTAAAATGGAAATCACATGTAACTTGAAGAGAAAATAATGACATAAACAAGATGTTGATGTTCCACTCAACCTCAAACAAAAAGCAAGGAAGGAAATATCAATATAGAAAGGAGTGATAACTGCGACGGAACTCGAAACTTATTTTCTTGTAAAAATGTTTTAAGAGAAAGACTTTATAAAGTTCGACCCGCAGCAAGACTAAATGCTCGCTCAATGAATGTTTCCTTATAAGGAAATGGTTAATTTTGCCATTAACATTACAATTTATCAAGCTTGATTTAGCTTGGTACAAAACCTTTACAGTCAGGCACTAAGTTATGATCAATTTACCTATACTGAAGTTATAGGCAGCAACCAATGCGCCAAGGCGCCTAGTAATCCATTAACTATCGCTAAGCTTGGTAAATAGTCAACGACATAAATTGTCTAAGAGTGTCTTACTTCACTTGTGTATTGGTCTGCAAGAGAGGGACACGAAGAGGGAGAAAGAGAGAAATCGAGGTAAGAGATGAGAAAAGATGATGTTTGACAAAGGAGGCCAGACTGATACTCGCCTTCAAATCATGTCCACCTAATTGAGCAAATCGGTCCAAGTGCTGGTAGGAGGTCTCTCCAAGTCAACTCTAAGATATGAATAAAGAGCTGACGAGAAGTCGTCCATTTGCTGTCAAAATAAATTTCCATTCCTTCGATCAATGTCATTGGTTATTGACGCGGATTTATTTTGGCGAAAGATTCGCGGCCAAAAGCTACTGACCTTTGAACAAGGGCCAACAATCAGAGTAAATTTCAGTTTGAGCTGGAATTTTTCTTATACTGATAAACGATAACTGGACTATATTGCTGCTGAATCCAGATCAAAACATATCACATTTCAAACTAGGTTGTATATATATATATATATATATATATATATATATATATATATATATATATATATATATATATTATTTAATTCGTGAATATTCAGATTAACTGCGTGTACGTATTCTTATTCTACATTGTGTGTGTGTATATATATATATATATATATATATATATATATATATATATCTTCGACGTATGGGGGTCAAGCAGATCATTTCCTAATAACCGACAGACAGACAACAGCACATGAGATTTGATTATAGTGGTGAACCTGGTGCACGATGTGCCACAAGGTCCCGAAAAGACCCTCCTCAGGTTTTGAATTCAGAGTTGTCCTTCTTCTACACCAGTAGCCATCACCAGTCTATCCTGCTATTTACCCATAGCTGGAGGGAAAAGAAGAGGATTCATACCTTTCCCAAGGATATTAGCACATAAGTGATGGATACGACTGGAATTCGAACTCCTCACCGATTCTCAATCCAAGCCACTATGCATTACTACACCGTACCTCCTCTCTATATATGTTGGAGTAATGTATATATATATATATATATATATATATATATATATATATATATATATATATATATATATATATATATATATATATATATATATATATATATATATATATATATATATCTCGCCCCTTTAAAGGTCAAGCATTGTTGACATTAATCTTAATTTTGCAAACATAGATAGAACCAATTTCGAATAAATATTATTAAGTTCTACTCTCTACTCAGCATTTTTTTAAAATATAATGTCTGTACATTGGTACTAACCTACCTTACAATTGTGTGTTTACATATATATATATATATATATATATATATATATATAGGTAACTATACTTGTCTCGAAAAAACTTCGAATTTTTGATTTGCCCATAATCAAATCAATCTCGAAGGAAAAAAAGGTTTTAAAAGAACGATCCTGACGATACGCTTAGGTGAAACCTGGGTAGGTTTGTCTGGGTCACTAGGTTTGGATATATATATATATATATCACTCCTTTATCTACCTATATTTACCCGGTTGGTTATATATATATATATATATATATATATATATATATATATATATATATATATATATATATATTAGGTTGGTGCAAAAATAATTTCGTTTTCTAACATATGTTACTATGTGAGAAAACGAAATTATTTTTGCACCAACCTGATATATAGGTAGCTTCAAAGATTCGCAAAAAAATGAGCATAAATGATGAAACAATGCCCTAAATTATTTAATAAAGGCAAAGTTTGTGGTTTTTATTTCTAAATTATGTTATTTCATATTTTGGGGATCCTTCATTGTTTTGGTTTAATCTTTTTTTATGCCTCAGCGGGGACGTTAAATTAACATGCGACATTTTAGCGTGTTTTTTATTGTTTTACATTGTTTGGGAAATTCTAGCGAAAATCAAATAATTGTCGGAATTTACTGAAACTTTCAGGGTTTATGCACTATTGAATGCAATTATTTTGGAAACGATTTTCTTTTTATAAAATCATGCCAAAAACCCTCTCTTTTTTTACATCTGTTACCTCCACCTAAACCTTTTTATAATTTTAAGAAATTTCGAAAAATTCATTTTTATACCGCTTTACGTTTATACTACTACCTATAGGCAGAACTCCTTCAAGAATTTAAATTATCAAAATTTATTTTCGTGAAACAGGAACCCCAGTTACCGAAAATCTGCTGTGAATCGTAAAATAAAAAAATACAATAAAACTGTAACATAATTTAATCAGAAAAAAAATTTAATTGTTTTATAAGTAAGATATATTATGTTCATTTTTGTATTTAGAAAAAAAATAACGAATAATGAATTTTTACAAGAATTGAATTAATTTTTAAAATTTTAATTAGAATAATTTATAAAGTTTTAAATCTTTTAAAATTTTGTATTAATCTGTACAGGTTTAGGTTATATTGTCACTAAGAAAAAGTTACAATGACTGCAAACAGCGACACCAAGTATTTTTTTAAAAATGTGTGTCTTTATAAACGATTTTTGCAAATACGTACGTCCGTACACTACATTATCAAAAACTAAGAGAGATAATATCTATAGTAAATTTATAGGCAAATGACACAAAATTCAATTAAACATTACATAGAATATTTTCTAAAATTTTAAGATCGTTGAGTAGTTAAAAATGATATGAAAATGGCGCTCACTTTATATTCATCAACTTAACTGAATCATCAGACTACACACGTAGATGATTTGATTATAGTGGCGAAGGCTTTTGATAGAACCAGTCACTCTTTCCGGGATGACAGAGCGAAGGCACCACCACGTTTCAAAAACAGTCCTCCTCAGGTTTTAATTGAGAGTCTTCATTCTCATGTAATGGCCGACAAACAAGGCAAAATATCTCAGTTACCTTTGTTATTCAGCATAGCGCCGAGCGTATTTGCTTAACGTATATGTAGCAGAATCGATCGAAATTTGAAATTAGCTCAGACATTTCAATGTTCACTCCGTCACACACACACATATATATATATATATGTGTGTGTGTGTGTGTATGTGTGTGACGGAGTGATGAACATTGAAATTTCTGAGCTAATTTCAAATTTCGATATATATATATATGTGTGTGTGTGTGTGTGTATGTGTGACGGAGTGAACATTGAAATGTCTGAGCTAATTTCAAATTTCGATCGATATATATATATCGATCGAAATTTGATGTACATGTCCACAAGCACACACACCCTCACCTCCAAAAAAGCAAAAACAAAAACTTTATTATCGATATTAAATAAGGCGTTTTTTCGCTGTTTCCTTTCCGGAAAAGAACGGTAGATCACTTAGGAATTTAAGACTTCCGGAAGTCATTTAAGACTTCCGGGAGACTTCATCGAACTTTCAAAGAACGGTAAAAAAGAATCAAACCAATCGAAACTGTTTGAGTTTTTAGATCTGTGAACATTTTGATTCATTTCCAAAATCATCAAAACCTCTTCTAAGCATTTTCCACTGACAGCAGATGAACAGGGACAGATTATATTGTAACGTCTGTACGGATGTGACAAGGAGATGGGTACCGATAGAAGAACAAGCCCAGCTTTGCTCGGTGTAGGCATCGAGGGGAATGTCTTTGCAGATGTCTGTAAATAGCTTCAGTCATAAATTTAAACAGAGATAGGTATCTAGCTAAGTAGATGCAAATAGGCTGAGATAGATACGGCGAAAGAAACAGTAAATGAGAAGCTTTTCATATGTTACAGAAGCAACAAAACGTTTTATGATAAACTCTAAATCAATACGCAATTGTGATTTATAGATTCCTTTTCTTTTATTTTGTTCACGTTAATGTTTATGACAATTCTTTCTACGTTATTATCGATCCATTTTATACAATTTCTTTTCAACCTGTCCATTTATTTCGTTCTTTTCTTTTTTGTTGTATCTTGCGACCAATTGGGTCCTTACTCAACACGTTTTTTTTTCTCACAATTAAGATTTATTTTATCATGGCGCAAGCAATTGATTGTATATCCTTCCTTTCTTTCTTTCTTAATCTCTTTGTTTTTATTTTTTTTATCTTCCTCCTATCTTTTCTCTTCTTCCTTCTTTCCTTCATTAGTTCGTTGTTTCTTTCATCTTTTTATTTCCCTCCTATCTCATTTTGTCTCGCAACTAGTTGATTTTTCCTTCCTTCCTTTATTTCTTTCTTTCTTTCTTTCTTTCTTTCTTTTTCTTTCTTTCTTTCTTTTATCCTTTTTATCTCCCTCAAGTCCCTTTATTCATTTCATTTGTTTTCCCTTTCTATCGCCTCCCCCTCTCATTTTTATAATTTGAGTATGTATAATTCTTTCTCAAGAGGAATTTAAGAAGCCATTTGCTTGTTTAATGTTTCAATCTTTGGTGTCAAAAAGTAGAAAAGAAACATATTTCAATGTAATTAAATTAGTACAAATGGTAGAAACAATGAGTGAAGTAAAAAAAAACAACTCATTTATTAACTATTTTTTGTTTAATTTTAAGCTTATATTTTTCTATTTTTTAGTTGCTTAAGCTGCACTTGTGTTCGTATATGCGGGCTCTTAGATCACCGACAAACGAACTCTCTTTTCGCATCGAAACGATTCTGGACATAAATTTGATTTCACTAATGCCATCCTAATTAAAAGAGAACATCATTCTTTAAAGAGGAAAAACATAGAAAACTTAATGATAACATTATTACAGTGTAACCCGGATATAAGAGAGTTGTCGGGACCGGAAAAGAAGTCTCTTATATCCAGGTTTCTCTTATATCCGGGTTTGGTCTGTTATATATACCTTAACACAGGCTCTAATTTGGGACACGAGAAAATCACTCTTATATTCGGGTTTCTCTTATATCCGGGTCTCTTATATCCGGGTTATACTGTACCAAGTATAAACACACGCCTAAAACAGTACATTATATAGACATCTTTCTTTGTATCCATTCTTAAAGAATCTAACTAAATAAGAACCTTGTCCGGGTTGACGGCACAAAGGTGAAGATAGAACTCCCACTAAACAGACACATATATACAACTACACGTACACATTACCATGCGATGCGCACTTAAACATACAAGAATTACATACAGATAGAATTATCTACGGTTTTATGACACTTGACACGTCTCTGATGAATGAGAAATGACCCAAACCTAATTGAAAATATCAGTTTTTTCTGTATTTTTGTCTGTTTTCACTCAAATCTCTAACAAAGAGATTTAATAAAAGCGAAACAACACGCTAGATTGATATACGTTTCCTATTTTTTCTTTATTTTATCATCCAGATTTGATCTTCATTTGATATTTAACTCTCTCTCTCTCTCTTTCTCTCTCTCTCTCTCTATATATATATATATATATATATATACAGGTGATATTTTATTTAAGTGAAGTCGATAAAACATGGCTTCAAATCTTCAGACCTGTAAAGCAAATGAAAATGGAAAAAATTACTCTAGGTTTCTGAAAATTTCTCGGTAAATGTTGTTTAATACTGTTCATTATAAACAGAGCATTTACTTAAATATTTGTATCTATAAAAAGAATGTATAAACATAAAAATGTCTTTATATATATATATATATATATATATATATATATATATATAAATATATATATATATATATATATATATATATATATATATATATATATGTATTCTGCAATGGCTCCTCTAGCTGACGTTAAATACTGCTTTTGTATCGACGCAGAAAGAATCAATATCAGGATAGCAATCACGCAAGGAAATTTGTCTTCAATGACAAATCTACTTTCTCATTTTGCTAATAAAATTTTTTCCTCTTATTTTGAAGATAACATTGACATTTTTTGAAATGTCAAAGTCCAAAAACACAAAAAAATGTCGGAACAAGAGAAAGAAGAAGAAAGAAGAAGAAAGAAAACGTAATGACCAGAACTGTGCACTGGCGGAATCTTTGCTTATTTTCAATTTTCTGTTTCCCCTTCACTGACCAAAAAACAACAAAAAAACAACAAACTTTTGAACACTTCATTCGCTTGTTTTGGTTTCTCAAGTTTTTATCTTTTCTTTTTCGCTTGGCTTGTTTTGAAGGCATTACATATGGCTTGTTTTCACACCGTTGTCTGTTCTTGCCGAAAAATGGGCTTAAATATCACTTTCCATAATTCTATCTTTTTTTCTTATTCTGAATATTGCCATCGTTCAACAGAGGCAGACCAAACTTGCAGACAATATGGAAAATGCTATTATTCTTAACTATTTTACTTTATTTTTCCTTCAATATTTTTATGTATAAATTAACAAACAAATCTTTTCTTTACGCATCAATGAGGACCTTTCATCAGATTTACAATTCAAAGTGGTCTGCCTGCAGATCAATGACATGCAGAAAGAAAAACAGTTAACTGATTTTTATAAATTCCTTCCAAAATGAAGGACATTCTGTATTAAAATCTTCACATTTTCAACATTTGGCTCAACATACTTATGTTACAAGACATTATCCAAGAAGATGTATTGATTTTCCAAGCGTAACTTAGATGTGGCACAAGGCCGAAAGTATGGGGCACCCAGTGAGGATCGAACTCACTCGTAATCGTTCTAGCAAGATAAGCTTGCTAACCATTACACCAAGCTGTGTTGCCCTTAGCCAAGGCAATGTTTGCTAAATCAGCATCGAGGTGGGATTAACTGATCAATATTTACGATTTTTATAATGGGAATCACAAATTTAATAAAACGATTTAACTTAATTTTATTTCAGAACAAAATAAATCTCCTTAATTCTGCATCTTTAGTATTTTGCTGAAAGAATTTTGAATTCATACAATATTAATATATTAAATAGAAAATTGTAATTTAATAACAAAATATTCTTCGTAAGCTATTTTCAATGTTTTTTTTTCATAATTATTTTTTAATTATAAAAAAACAACAATCTCCACATTGAAAACAATAATGGTTTGATTTGGTTTGTTTGTTTAACGGCATATCAGCAGCTTATGAGTTAATTAATGCTGAAATTTAATTTCCTTGAAAGTTTCGGAAATTTTTCTTTTACGATTAAAATCTATTTCTGTTATTTTTTATATAAATATGAATTTTTTATGCTTTCATAGGGTTTTGATTTTCTTTGAAGGTCGACTATTTACTGGAACCCTGACAGGTGCTACAAACCCCTGGTCAGGAGGGGAATTGCGAAAAACATCAATTAAGAGGTGGTTCCAAGCTCCTCAAACCTCATGATCAGAAGCTTTGCTGCGGGATGTAGTTTATCTTCATACACAGGATAGGAAAAAAATGACGATCAAGATGACCTGAACCCTGGGTCAGAAAACTATAGCTCACAGTGATATTTTTTCCATCCCATAGACCATATTAAAAGTGATTGTCTGTTGTCTGATGACATGTAATAAGACACAAAAAAAAATTCCGTCCAGAGAAAGAACATTTTCGCTTAAAATCTTCTTTCCCAACTATTTTAACATTCGGCACATTTTGAACGGTTGATTAATTTGTTGTTTTATGGCTTCTATTTTTAGATTGTAGATTTGGGGATAATAATGATACAAGTCCTGTTAATTAACTCAAAGCTGGCGAATTGTGGGTCGGAGGAAATGTGTTTCCTTACCTTACCTAAAAGAATATAACAAATGGAATTAGAACTCAGTTATTCGATTTCCAACTGCAAGTCGTTATTCATTACATCACCCACATCGGAATTTAATTGTAATTTTCCTTATGTTTTGCGATGTTTACCAATCGGGAAACATAAGGAAAATTAATTCTTTTTAGTAATATGTCGAAATAACCACTATTTGCCTGATGAAAGTCACGAGACTGGAAACACCTGTAGGAAAAATATGGAAAATAATGTATGATATATACTTAAAAAAAAATCCCAAATCCATATTATAGCCAAAAACTTTTGCGGCTTCTCTTCTCTTTTTAATATATATATATATATATATATAATGATGAGGATGACGATGAGGCGAATTTTCTTCTAAAATTTTTGTTCAATAATTTTTTTTTCACACATAGTCTTAACTTTATGACAGATCAAAAAATATCTTTATTTTCTAATTAAATGTAAATGTTTCGCAAATATATTTTGATTAAAGTAACAGTATTTTATATTTATTTTGTAACTGGTCTAAAGATTTTGACCAGGAGTATATATCTCAAAGGCATTCAATAGGGTTTGGCATGCTGGCCTTCTACGCAAGCTCAAGGACGACGGTGTCATGAGACGAATAGTAAGTTCACTTATTCCCGCCAGAATACTCGTTGCACATTTATAAAGTTACCATTCGTCCGTGCATTAAATACTATTACCATATCAGATCAAGGGCTCTTCCTGTATATCTAGAGATTTTTGACAAAATCCAAAAGATCTGTCATATAATCGACCCAGACCAGGCATCTGGATTTCAGTCACTGGTAAACCAGGTGAATCCTGTCTCTCTTCAGGTCAGACCGCAGGTGATATTCTCCAACATGAAGGGACTCTTTGGTCACGGATATATGGGCATTAAGTCAATGGTGTCCCTTCTCTCTGGTTGTTGACTTTAATCATGAAATCCCTCCGCCCGGCGATGCCGTGTCAACATCTTCTTGTATATACTTCTTGTAGTTCAGCCCTATGTTAAGCCGAGAGACGATGTTTGCATATACTTTATCATTCATCTTCGCAAGGAATAGTGCTGCCATATCTGGTCTGGTGCTCCTGCTATTCATTTCGTGATTCTTAGCAAAATCCAAAACAGGATCTGCAATTTAATCGGTCCTGATCTGGCATCTCAACTTCAGTCACTTTCTTACCGATGTGACGTGGCTTCCCTCTGTCTTTTCTATATATATATATTTTCATGGCAACTTCTCGGATGAACTATTTTCCCTGGTGGCCGACTACATGAATTTAAACGTAATACTAGGTTGGCAATTAGGTCTCATCATTTTCCTGTCTAACTAGCTAGATGCAACGGCTACTGTTTCTTTTCTCGCGATTCTTATCGTTGGAAAATGACACTTGAGGTTTCTAGGGCGCATAATGAGCAAAGAGGGCTTGAAAAATCTGATACTCACAGGAGAGACTGAAGGCAATATTGAAAAAGTAAAAAAAAGCAGAACCTCCTTAGTGAGATTGAGTAAATGAATGACGGAACATGGTTTAAGAGCTACAAAGGAGAGGAAATTGTGGAGAGCCATGATTCTAAAACAACACGGCACATCGAAGAAGAAGAGAAATCTATTTCCTTCATTTATCTCCCTTCTTAAGCACATGATATTCAGCATCTGTATTCCTGTATTGTAAGTATTAACACAATTTACATTGTTCGGACTGTTGTCCTCATCTTTATTGTCATCGACGTTTCGGCCGTTGTACACACCGGCCTTCTTCAGGTGATATACGTTGGAATTTTGAACCGAACCCATAATTTAGTCCACTGGGATAGATTGTTCTAGTTCCACGTGCCATGCCTTTTCTAGATATCTCAATTTCAATTATTTCTCTTTAGTAACCCAACTCTCCAAGTTTGTTTTTTTTTCACCTCTCTTGTTCCCAGGTATTGAACTCACCACTCTTTGAGTCAGGTCACTGGATTACTTCAACCAACGCTTTTTATCTTATATCACCTGAAGTAGGACGGAGCGTACAACGGTAAAAAATGTCGTGAATATGATGATAAAGATGAGGAGAACAGTCTGAACACTGTAAATATTATAAATAGTTACAATACTTCATCTCAAAAATATAGACATATCCTGAAGAAGGCCGGGGAGTACAACGATCGAAACGCCGTGAATATGACAATAAAGATGAGGACAACAGTCCGAACAATGTAAATAGTGTAAATAGTTAAAATACCTTATCTCAGAAATATAAAGATTCTGAAGTAGCCTTTGGCATACAACGGCCAAATCGTCGTGGATATAACAATAAATTTGTGGACAAAAGTCCGAATAATGTAAATAGAGCAAATATATGCATATATATTGCATTAAATATATATATATATATATATATATATATATATATATATATATATATATACATATATATATATATATATATATATATATATATATATATTGTATAATCTGCTTTGTTTCCCGATCTAGTTTTAAATCCTTCCAGAATGTCGATATTCAAGAATTCCCTTGCTATCTATACCTTTCCTTACATTCCCTATTATTACGGAGTTGTAATATTCCATTATCCTCTTATGATGGTATCTTGTCCAAAAGCGATCACTGCTTGACGGTCAAACGACCATAGAAACTATGAGTAAATAGGGAAGTTTTAAGGAAAGCGCAAATTCCAAGAAAAATGATACTAACACCCACACAGGGACAACTTAAATTTCTCGTACATATAATGAGGAAAGACGGCTTATAAAATTTAACACTCCCACGATATAATAAAAGCAAGAGGGAAACAATGAGTAGCCTGATTAACAAGTTATTCATAAACTTAAATAGGGATAGAAATAAACAAATGTAATTTACATCAAGAAAAAGACTGAAAGTTGTAGAGAGCAGTGATTGTCAATATCCTAAAAGGACGTAGAACGTAAAAGAAATAGGCACAGGAAATCAGAAACGAAAAATTAAACATCAAATATAAGAAACCATAATAATTAGTTGTGAGCAAAAGGGTCATTACTAGATTTGGTATTACACAACGGGGACGTAAAAATCTTGCAGTTGCATTCCGTCTGAGAAATGTAGTAACATTAGGCGGGGAATGAGACATAAAATATCCAAGGCGTTTAAAAGTAACGGAAGATGTTTTTTTTTTTTTTTTCAGAAAGCTAGCAATGTATTAAAAGATTGGATTTTGTCCTTTGAAACAAAAAAAATGTATAATGGCAAAAAGACAATAGGAAAACTAGTTTTAGCCGACGCGTTTCGTCCAGTGTGAACTTTTTTCATGGCAAAGAACGAAATGAATTTATTGAAACAAAATATCTATAAACAACAAAATGTCGCTAGCAAATAGAAGAATTTAGAAACGATCTTGTATATATACTAGCAGCATGGCCCTGCGTTGCCCCTGCTTGATTCAAAACTCGTACGACTAATACAGAAATCGCTATCACTTGACTTAGAATATTTTTGCCCTTCCTTGCCTTTAAAGTAGTGCCCTTTGACGTGCTGATGTTGCTACATGCCTTACTTCTTGCCTATCTGCGAATTTTTTCTAAGCTCTATACTAAACATTAAATCTGTTACGAAAAAAGAACTAAACAAAATGAACACAAAACGACCAACTTTGAAAAAGAACTCGTAACTGGAAAAACCGAATGAAAAAAGAATGTCAACAACAAATACTTTTTCACTGCGGAATCAGAATCAACGTTGAGTTTAAGCAAGCGAATGAGCCAATTGGTGTAAAGTGCCATGCAGATTTAAATTTTTCCCACTTGTGACGAATGCAGCTATCGATTTTTTTCCATGCTAGCATGCTAGCATGCTAGTTAACATTCGTGTCAGTCAGCTGTTGGCTCTCACGCTGGCTAATAGAATCTTCCTGCCTATTCGTGGCAGCCAGCTATAGGCTCTCACTCTGGCCAGTACAAAATGGCCACAAACTACATGAAAACTGTCGTAGAAGCATGAAAAATCGATTATTTCCACTATCGATGGGAGTTGGGAAATGCAAGGTCGGTCTGGCCTTCCCATTAACTTGGAGCATGTGCATGTAAATTTTGGTGCAAATCCGTTGAAAGTTGCGGCCGTGCATTCGTTACACACACACACACACACATCCTACCTACTATAGAGATTTGGTCAGCTGAAAATTTAGGACAATTACTTTATGTTTGAAGAAAATATTTTCACATGTAGAAATATTGTTTGTATTTTTGTGTTGAAGTATTCAACAATTTTCTTTTGATTTCTTGATATATTTGTTGTGTACGTTGGCTTGGGAGAGTTGCGAAGTCTGTTAAAAAAGGTGTCGTTAGAAAAATCTAGCGTCGACTAAAACTACAGGTTTCCCATTGTCTTTTTTCCTTTATACATATTGTCTTTTTCTACAGGTTTTCTGAGAATTTTTTACATAAACAAAGAAATGTTTATTGCATCCTGAGTGACATTTCCGTTATTAAATTGCACTGAAAAGTGAACATTTTCGTGATAAACTGTGCAATTCCATGAAACAATCAAAGTATTTCATAGACAGAACATCACATAAAATGGGAAATTTTTTAAGAAACTTTTGTTAACATTAAAAAAGAATAATTTGGATTTTTTTTAATATATGAGGGAGAACGACGGCTTCGTGGGTTTATGGGAAATGCGATACATAACTATAAAAAAAGAGACATGGAGAATATAATACTCACAAGTCATATCAAGGGCAAGAAAAGCAGGAAGTTTCACTTAATTTCTCCCCGAGATCCGCTACATTTTAGAATAGGCTCCCGAGAGAATACTTTCTTTATCACTACAACCTTAATCTCTTCAAGTATACGATCAACCCTTATATATCCTACCTATCCTCATAATCTTTACTTACTTTCTCCTCTTTCGTCCATAAAACAAGCTAATTCAGTAAATTTCAGACATTTTGTGGCCCTTCTTTTGGGTGGACATTTATTAAAAATAAACAAAGGAACTTGACAATTTTGAAGTGAACTAACAAAGTGCTACAAAGAGCAGTAATAAAGAGACATGATTTTTGAAGGCAACAAAATACAGGACGCTGTGGAGGATCATTGCCGGTCATTTGTCCGACAGATATTTCACCGAAAAAGTACAAGTAAAAATAGAAACAAGCAATACTTTAAGTATTTTAATTATCAGTATTATAAGGTAGAATAGGACTAATAATTTCCACTGAATTTCAAGTGATTAAGTTACTAAATCTAAATTTAAAATTAAAAGTTTTCTTATTTCAATATTTGTTTATTGAAATTAGTATTTTAAAAATATTTGAGTGTATTTGGTTAAAAAGTAGCACCTAATTATTTAGATTCGTATTTAACAGTAAAATAAAAGCTAGTTCATCCCTTTAAGATAATGATCATTAAAAGCGAACTTGAAAGATCTTTCATATCGTAAAAGCATAAGATGTCTTTTGTAGTAAAATGTGCTTTTTCTCAAAATACTTATCATCTTACAGTAATATTTGAAGTAAAATATAATATATACAGATTTAAAAAATATATACAGATTTTAAAAAAAGTCTGTCAAAAAAACAAAAACAAAAAAAAACGAAAAATTCTAAATTAATACAGTAAATAAATATATGTAGCACATTTCGATAAAGAGTGTCATATACATGTAAGTACGCCACTACATTTTCGGATAAATGCCCGTTGCCAAATGTTCGTTCGGCGAAATGTCCGTTGACCCAATGTCCGTCGGCCAAATGTCCGAGTACCGTGGAGAATCAGTGAGATGATAACTGAATCTTTTACCGATGAGGCCACCGGGCTAGATTTAGTTAGTCAGTCATAAAGCGAGATATCAAAGGTTGGCCCCCGCAATTCTGCACAACATGACGTCCTACCAACTACTTTTATTCTCTTTTGGAAACGCAAGTGTTTATATTCCATTTACTCTGCTTGCTTGAAACAAAATTCCCATTCCGATATTTCGGCAGGAGGTGGATAGGTTCACGGGTTTTTTGGGGTTTTTTTTTTGTTTGCTTTTTTTTCTTGTTTTTTTTTTTTTTTTTGTTGAAAGATGGCGGGAGTATTTAGAACTTACTTTGCAGTGACCAAAATCAAGTGGGATAGGGAAAAAACTTTTAATTCTTAAGAAGAAAAAAAATGATACACTGGTTCATTTGTAAGCTGTTTTCCCTACGTCAATTTTACATACAAATGGTTAATGTTATACCACGCCCATTGTACCCCCTGTAACGATAACTGTTCTTCAATGTGTAGAGTTAAATTTAGAGACACCCGCAGTTTTTACTGTTGATGATAACCGGGCTTTTTCGGTGAACACGTCTTACGTAAACAGTCGTTTTTTTTTTTTTAGTGGGCCCTCCTCAATTTATTTTTCTGATTTTCACACACGTTTCCTTCAAACACAGTGACATTAAAGGCTTTTTGTCTGAATGATATCTCAGCAGATTTTTGTTTTTTTCTTTTTTCTTAAAAGAAGTAAGAAAAAATGAATTGGAAAACTAAAGGGTCGGTTCTAGATTTTGCAGATTAAACCTCACAACGACCCGTCATTAGTTAAACTAAATCACTTCATCCTCAGAGATGTTTCGATTTTAAAGCCTACTGTAAATTAGAGTAAGTTATCATCTTCAGTATGGTTATTCGTTCCCGAGCATGGCTATTTTTCGTCAGGCCCATTTGTTTTTCGGCAACACCAATAGAACTAAACTTTGCTTTTTTATTGAAGCCATGCTGAGCGGATATTTGTTGCAGTTCAAGTATGTACCTAGCCAGGGCCACAAACAATTTTGAATCCAGCGGTATATCTTGACTATACTGGTGGCCAGCCACGGCTAGAAAGTCTCGTCTGTTTAATCCATAACTAGGAGAAAAGAACATGATACCTACCTATCTCCAAGCGTATTTGTGAACTTTATGATCTCGATTGGGATTTCTCTTTCGTAGCTTCTAACCTTTACAGCATTTGTACATCCGTTAAATAGCCTACACTGACAAACTCCAACCCTTAATCATTCTGTCTCAAGCGGTTTAGAATTTAAGCAATATGAAGGTTATATATTGATTTGGTTTGGTTTGGTTTGGTTTCTTTTACGGCATATCAACCTCAATGGATCATTTAATACCGACAATATTTTTTATTGCTGGTAATATTTTTTGTCAAAGATCTATTTCTTGTAATATTTTTCTTTCAAAAATGTATTGCTGGTAATATTTATTTTTTAAAAACATTGTTGGTAATATTTTTTCAAAAAATGTATTGCTTGTAATAGATTTTTTTCTTCAAAAATTTATTGCTGGTAATAATTTTTTTACAAAACATTTCTGGTATTAAAACCTATTTTTACACTTTCATAATGTTTTTACCTCAGTTTAAGGGTTAACTATTTGTCCACAGCTGGGACCCCAACAGGTGCCACCACTACGGGTCAGGGCGGACCTGGGAACATCAGCAATCAAGAGCCGGATCCACGATCCTCAAAACCTACCGATCTGAGGCCCTGCTGCTGGACGCAGTTTATCGTCTTACCCAGGACGCAGATGTACTTTATCGTCATACCCAGGACGTGAAGGATATATATTGAATATGCTGATCTCGACAAAAGTCACAATGAATTATATGATTTATTAGTCGTTCTTCACAGAAAACAAGGAGCTTAACGCAGTTAATATTTGAAAAGAAAACGAATGCACGCGCACACACATACATTGAGAGAAAAGAAAACACACCGAACGGAAGTTTGTTTCCACTAGAATTACATCTGATATAGGGAACACAATAAAACCGTTAAACAGCGCTACTATGTGCCGTGTTCCTTCAGGACGTAGGCGATCATAGCCCTCCACATCTTCCTGTCGCTTGTATCTCCTAACATATGTTATCGTTTCGTTATTTCCCCTAAACCCTGTTCTACCATCCATTTACTCAAGATCACCAAGTATGTTACATGCTTTTTGACTTTGTCTCTCATTCCCCCAATCTGTCCTGTGAATATCAGATTTTCCAAGCCTTCCTTCCTCATTACGCGTCCCAAAATTTCAACTGTCTCTTCATGATGTTAAGTATAGATTTCCTTTTTGTTTCCAGTTCCTCTAAAACTTTGTCGTTGCTCACATGTTTGGCCCATGGTATTCTCAGTTAGAATTAGTCATTTGATTTCTTTTTCTTTCCTTGTCTCTTCCCAGAAGTAACTGCTTCATCTAATCTACCTTTTGAAATTTTTCATTTATAATTGATGTTCTCCGTGGTATCATCGCTTGGACAAAAAGTTCTGTGGGCCGCAGATCAATTCTCCAAATAAATAATCTGAATGTACATTCTTTGAAATGATTAACTGGATGTCAAACCCAGGACTGCTTTTTGAAAAGTTCTGTCAGAGTTTGGATCACTGCCAGTTTTAATTCTTTGCTGAATTTCTAATGGACATCTCGCCTTTAAATAAATTAAATGTTAGTAACATTTAAATAGGAATAGATACGCTTTCCTATTACCTGGTCCACACTCCTCTCCCTCTCTTGAACAGGAGTAGAGTGTCATTCCTTGTTTCCTGTTTAGTAAGGGGTTCCTGGCTCCTTTCCTTTTCTCAGGCCTTAATAGTGGTGATGTCATGAATTTTTGTGATATGTGTGGAAGGTGGCAACATCTTTTCATAATGAGCGTACAGGATCGGCAGATTTCTGGTTGCTGTTCCCGACTGCTAGTTAGGAGCCTGAACTCTTGCGTAGCGTCTTGAGAGGCTGCTCTGATCAACATTCGCATATCTGAGTTCTTGCGGTGCCATGTCACGCATGGAAGGGTATCCCTGCAAGTACATCCGATACGGAAGCCAAGATGTGCCACACTATGTTGCAGTTTGCGCCAGTTTCCTTTACCTATTACACTAGATGACCAACTGCTACTAACATAACAGTTTCCTTATCAAAATAACAGACCCTAAATATAAACAACCAAAGATGTAAAACTGAAAGCAGCTCAACAAAAAACACCTGAACCTCTTAACCTTTCTTTCTTCAACATTTGTGGTTATCATTCCAATTTTTCTACAGTGTGGAATTGTTGTTGTTCTAAAAGACTCGGGACATCCTAGCTCTTTTGTGAAACTAACCTTAACTCTTCAATCCCCTTTCTTGATTCCTGGCTACCTTCCTCTCCTTAAAAACGACTCTAAAGTTCACGTAAATGGCTTGGGAGTTTATGTCCGCAAACATCTCCCGCTGGCTAGGAAACTCTCTCTTTAATCCCCCAGACTATTCTTACATGTCTCTCCGTTTCTCTATCTCCTTAACTCTTCTTTCTCTACTGCTCCCCTTCTTATCAAGACTGACGCATGCTTGATAGTATTTCTGATAATATAGACAAGGCCCTCTCCCTACACCCGATTGCAAACATATTCGTGTTCGGTGACTTTAATGCCCACCATACCAGGTGACTTAAATACTGTCACCGACCGCACTGGTATTCAAACCCTTAACTTGTCAATCACTCAATCTCTCATGAAAGTGGTGAACTTCCCTTGTTCTTCCCCAGAAATCCTGGTTGGACACGCTACTCTTCTAGATCTCTTTTCCCTATCCCTGTCGTATTATGCAGCTCTGTATTCTTGTCAAGTCTGATTAGAGAGGTAATAGGTAACCTGCGGTAGTGTCTGTAAACATCTCTTTCCCGATACCCTACCAGCCAAGATCCTCCCACTAATAAATTATATTTTTGTTATCAACTAGCGGATTGGGAGTCGTTCACCGATTTCTTTCATGACGTCCCTTTGAATTATGTTTTTTAATCATTCTGTTCAAATTGCGCATCTGAGGTTTCCTCTTGGGTGAAAGGCGACATCTATGCTTCCATTCCAGGAAAGAAATACCAAGTTCATCTCCTTGGTTCACACTTAATTGCTCGGTTGCTATAGCCGACAAGAATGACTTCTTCCGACTGTACCAGAAAGACACACCCTATCGACCTATTCGTCTCCTACTGCTTTTCAGCAAAGTATTCGAACATTGACAATGTTTGACATGCTGGTCTTATACGCAAGTTCCAGGGCTACGGTATTAGAGGACGATTGTTTGATTTAATCTAATGGTTCCTATCAAATCGTGAAATGAAGGTCGCTTTGAACAGGCTCACTTCCAGATCCTTTCACAGAAACGCATATGTCCCCCACGGCTCTATCTTGGGTCCTACGGTGTTTCTGATCTTCATCAATGACCATCTTGATGTCATCAATTCCCAAGTAGGCATTTATTCAGATGACACTACCATTTACTCCTGTCTCTACAGCAAACCCGTCAGAACCGACAGAGTTAACCTGGTCTCTGCTCTTGATAAGGACCTCCAATGAGTGGTTAAGTTGGGCAGAAATGGCTTGTAAATTTTAATGCCTCCTAAACGAAACTGCTCTCATTTACCCACTATAGAGAAATTTTCCCGTCTACCATCAGCATAAATGATGAGAGACTCATAGGGAGCAAAACACTGTGCCTTCTTGGCCTCACGTTTTACACTGACATGAAGTGAAACGACTACATCGAATCAATAGCTGAATCCACTGCAAGGAAATTTGGGTCACTGTGTCGTGCGTCAGAGTTCATCTTGCACATTTAGAAATCTACCATACGTTCGTGTGTTGAATACTGTTGCCATATCTGGTTCCTGCTACTCATCTCGAGGTCCTTGACAAAATCCAAAGAAAGATCTGCAATATAATCGATCCTGACTTGGCATCTCGACCTCGGTCAATTTCTCACCGACGTGACATGGTTTCTTTCTGTTTTTCTACAAACATTTTCATGTCAACTGCTCTAACGAGCTTTTTTTCCTCGTGCCCCGACTACATAAATTTAAGCGTGTTACTATATTGGCATCTAGGTCCCACCCTTTTACTGTTGAAATAGTTAATTGTATCCGCCACTTCTACTCGAACAGTTTCTTTTCTCGCACCTCCCGACAGTGGAACTCCCTTCCGTTTACTTGCTTCCCTGAAAACTATTTAAATGTAACGCCAATCTTTTATCTTCTTGAATCCTAAATCTTTGACCTAAATCCCCACTATACCCAATCTTTTCTCTCACTTTCAATCACTGTAGGGGTTACAGAGAGTGAAAGTACTAGTGGTAATCTCGCCTTGCGTGGGGTGAAATGATTAAAAAAACATTTTTGCAGTTTCATGTGTCTTATATATCTTTGAGGAGATTGTGCAACATTCACTGCCATATAGGAGGGTAGATATCACATAACAGTTTGATAATTTTTTCTTCTTATGAAGTTTTTCTGTTTGTTATTACTCTGCTTACCTTTTGGAAGGCATATTTTGCCATCTCAATTCGGCTTCGGATGTCAGTGTCGCACTTTCATTCCTCTGTAGAAACAATTACCAGATATCTATTTTTTTTTTTTACTTGTTAGATTTAAATATCCTCGATTCATAATTTACATTTTGGGCTCATCCTTTTGCTGATAATATTGCATTCTGTCTTCTTGTAGCTTATAGTTAGTCCTTTCTTAACGCTTTCCTTCGCTACATTTTATCTGAGCTTTTGTAGATTCCTTTTCATCGATATGCATTTGCGTCATCGATGAACAAAAACCTGCATGAAGCGCTTGTAAAAAGAGCTTCTTAGCTATATCGCTGTTGCCACTTATGTATTACCGACCGAATAGCTGTTTGATAGATTAATTTACAACTTATCAACCCTTTGCTCGTTATTTAATACAAGCCAATAATAACTCTCAGAGGCGACAAATTGCTCATGCTAAACATTCTTTGTGATTTTCTCGACTATTTTTTATATACGTGTTTGTGGTGCATTATGGGTAATCTATTTTCACGGTAATTTTGGCGGGACTGGTTTGTTAATTTGTTTATTATGTACTTTATTTTTTTTTTAATTTATTCTTTTCACTTCTCGGTTTTTAAGTAACGTAGTAAAAAATTGTTTTCGTGTCTGCATTTTGAGATAAGTTCTGATCGTTTATTTAGTATTTTGTTTAAAACCTAAAAGTATATTTCCTAATATATATATATATATATTATTTTATATTTCAAAGAGGATAAAGATGCAAGCAGAGCTCTATGTTAGAGACAGAGCAAAATTATTAATTAATGAATGTCAAACACTTAAAATACCATAGGTCATTATCTTTATTCCGTGAAAGCTGTAAAATAGCCTTCAACATATCAGGAATTTGCTTTGCAGGTCTGAAGGATTGAAAACTATTTTTATAACTTATATATATATATATATATATATATATATAATAAAAAAGTTAATGCTCAGAGTTGAATTAGACAAGGAAATAGTAGTATTAAATAAGTGCCCCATATTCATATAAATAGAAAAAATGTAACATTTCGAACTATTAGAAAATTAGGAGATCAGCCGATTGCGCCCCACTTGGTTTCAACTTTTCGGGATCTTCAGTCGATTTCGGTCAATTGATTTCCTGACGATTTATTTTTTTTAAATAAAAAAAATACATGAACTCTATATTATATATGTGTGTGTGTGTATGCGTGCGTGCGTGCGTGTGTGTGCGTGTGTGTTTGTGCGTTCAACCCTACCAGAAAGCCCTCCAGGGTTTTTTTTTGTGATTTTTGTCACAAGGTTTTCTAAGTTCCTAGCGGGACACAAATGTCATACGATTGTACACGGGGACAGGCAATTTCCAACATAGATAACTAAACAAACTTTATGTTTGCCAAGTGTGCAAGAAAGGTTGTAAAAGATAGACTCGCTTTAAGATTTACTTATGGGTCCATAGTATAACGTTAGCTTATGATAGAAATATTATAATTCTAAACGGAAGAAGAAAAAAAAACTACAAAGTGAAGAGATAGTTATCTTCTGCAATGAAGTGACAATCATCGTGATGTATCTATCCAAGTCTCTGTTCCATTTTAAAGCAACTTTGGATGTTGTTTTTCGGGATCGACATCATAGCGTTCTCCTAACCCTTGTCGACAGTGTGAATTCACTTCTATTTAACCAGTGATTTTAGCCCCGAGAAATGTTAGAAGGGGGACAAATTTAATGAACAAGCCTGAGAAACGGATGTTTCCTTTTGCCAAAAATGCGTTTACAAAACAGAAGAATGGCAGACAGATTATGATGATGAAGACACCATTCAGCATTTGACCCCCTGTTGCGGTCTTTTTCCTATTGACTGCCTTCCTAAACTTTGATGTGGCTCCGACTTTTGCTCCTACTTAGAGACTCGGGCGATTTGCTCGGAGCCGCAGAACTATGACTCATGTTATTAATCTCTTGTTTCATTCGTATGGTTTTGAAGTCCAATGCAACTTCAGTACGAAATTCGTTTTTTTTTTTTTTTCTTAACTTGACTAAAACCATAGAACTTCGTTCACTTCAAATTTCATGCCAAGACCCTTCGTCGAAATTTCTGGAACAATAAACTTATGGAACACTTAAATCTCCGTCTAATTCTCACATCGCCTTAAAAAGCTCATTTAAAAAATATTTATCTTTTTACCATCCTTCCTATCACATGTTCGAAAAATTCATTCCTTACACAAACACTTTAGCTATGTTCCTCCCGATTTTGTACTGTCCCTCTTGACTCCTATATGTCCTGTGAGTGCCAGATTCTCCAAGCCTTCCTTCCTCATTCTAATTCGAAATATAAGTATCCATTTTCTATAAAACTTCTTTCTTGATTATGCGTTCCGTCCAATAAATTACCAGCATCCTTCTGTAGAACTACAATTCTATTTTCTTGTTTTATCTTTACCTGTAAGGAAATTTCAATATTTCCTGCCTTATAGGTGGGTCGATATTACATAGTAGTTCAGCACATTTTTCTTTGTTTCTAACAAACTTTCCTTGTTTCTTAATAATTTGCTTAGCTTCAGGAAGGCATCTTTCGCTATACACATGCGCTTTCAGATTTCGGCGTTACATTTCCATTCTCTGTTAAAACACTACCCAGATATTTACATTTGTGCAGCTCATTATATTGATTGTCCGATGGAACTTGCATTCATTTGCACCTGTCTTCTTAGGCAGAACAATAAAATGGATTTACTAAGATCTTCCAGTATTTTACCATTGTCGTATATTTCATTTATTGTTGAGATCCTTTTGTACGCTACTTACATTATTCGGACTATTTTACTCATCTTTGTCGTCATGTTTATTACAACGTTTCGGCCGTTGTACGCCTACTTCAGGCGGTTGAAATGTCGAACTGAACTCTTTATTTCGCTTACTGGGGTGGACTGTTCTAGTTCCACGTGCCATGTCTAATGGATGTCAGTTATCTCCTGTTAATTCCCCTCTGAAAGTTCTCCACTGCCTTAACCAGCTATTGAACTCACAGTCTTTGTGTTCTCTCACTGTAATTAACTAATGCCTTTACCACTGTGTCATGTATCCGCACACATGGCGCAGTGGATAAAGGCCTTTGTTAAGCAGTTAAGTTAGTTAGTTAGTTGGTTAGCTGGAAACGTTGTGAATATGGCAATGAAGATGAGGATAACAGTCCGAATAATGTAAATAATGTAAGTAATCATAATAGCTCATCTCAGAGATATAGACAGATACCGAAGAAATGTTACAATCCCTGAAGAAGACCGGAGTGTACAATGGCCAAAACGTTGTGAATATGGCAATGAAGATGAGTATAACAGTCTGAATAATGTAAATAATGCAAGTAATCCTAATACATAATCTCAGAGATATAGACAGATATTGAACACTTTAAATATCTACAGGCGTAGACCATTCTCGACTCACTGCTTAAGTCTGTTACTATTTCTTCTTAATCTGAGAAGCTCCTTTCAAACCAAACAAAGCAAACTTTACTTGAAAGTGGTTTTTCAGATTTAAAATGAGAATACACGTTTGATGCCTATACGGGGGTAAATTTTCTTTACTAAGACTTTCCATCTCCTGGCTGGTAGGCATTAATTTCAGTTTTAAAAGCGATGTACTGATTAAATATAACAGTTCCAGTATAATACCTGTACGTGTGTGTGCGTGTGCACGCGTGTGTGTATGTGTGTGTGTGTGTACGTGTACGCGTGTGTGTGTGTGTGTACGTGTACGCGCGTGCGCGTGTGTGTGTCTGTGTGTGTGTAGCTCGAGTTTCCGTCTGTTTTAAGGATTATAACGACTCCATTTTACTGACAAATGACGAAATAATGCTATCAAAGAAAACGCATTCCTGTTTCATTTAAAATACTTAAGAATATTTTCAGCATCTGTAAATACGTACAGCGCAAAAACCCTTGAAGGATTTACCTTAAGTGGAAAAGCCTGATTGAATTTCAATTATAAAATTTACAACGCCTTTTTATTTTCAAAACCGTCATGATGACATAAGGGACGCTTAAGTCGACGGAAACTCGCCTGAATCTCGAGTTCAAATTTTGCTCGTAATATCTTCATGGAACACACGAAGAGATAGGGTTCAAACATTTTATGGCCAACGCTATTGCTGACCTGTGGGCGGAAAAAGAGGACTTAAAAAAAAGCAAAAAACGTTGTTTCCGATATGCGTCTGAACGCAATTTGTTTTCAAAGAATCATATCCACTGAGAACCTTTGGCTCTTTAAATCATTCACTAATATCCTCACCTTTGTTGATATCTCACAACTTTTTGGACGTTGTGCCCTTCCGGCCTTATTCTTTGTTTTGAATCATTTCACCCCAAGCAAGGGGATAAAGCCACTAAGACGCAAGGTGTACTGAATGTGAGAGAATATGAGAAAAAGAAAAACATTAAGATGAGCGAACACTAAAAGAACAGAAATTAAGAAGACAGAAGATAACGATTAAAATTGCATTTTAGTTCTTTTTTTTTTTACATCAAAGTTCACTGGAAACAAAAAGCTGGAAGAGAGTTACACAACTGAGAAGTGTGTGAGAAGAAACTGTTACTATAGAACTTACGGTTACACCTAACTTAAATTTCAACTGTATAATAATGATACGTCGCCACCAATCTAGTACTGCGTTTAAACTCATATAGGTACCCTAGCGGGAAGATTATCCAAACAATTACCATGGAAGTATTTATAGAAAAGTAATACTAATTTATACTAATTTTATAATTGTTCTTTTTTGAATTGACAAGATGCAAACATCCTCCACAAAACCCCAAAAAGCGCTACAAAGAAGTCAGTAAAAACAATCTTAAAAATGTTGGAATAAGTACATACAATTGGGAGGAGGAGGCCTAAAAGTCTATAACTGACAGAAACTTGTTTATGAAGATTGTAACAGTTTGGAAGAGTTGAGCATGCAAAAGTGAAACGGGCCTTAAGGAAAGGTGATGCTAATCTGTTGCCTGTAGACTCCTAGCATAAATGTACTTTTTGCAGCAGAATTTGCTTGCCGAAAGCTCGTTTAACCAGTCACATGAGATACAATCACCGCAATAATATAGACCATGTTTCGCAGACTGAAGGCCTTCCTCCCAGACCAAGTGGCGGCCTGTGTCAGTTTTGCACCAAAATCTGCAAATCATCAGCTGGTCTAAAGATGCACCATAGTAGACTTCATGAAGACAAAATAACCTTCAAAACTCAGATTGAATGTATCCGGCGATAAATTACATCCATGTTGGGCTGTATTTTTATGTATTCAGTTAACCAATTTTCTATCCACATATACACTAATCATTTAACGTTATATTCAAATATTTAAATGAAACCGAAAGATTTTCACTGTTTCATGATATATATATATATATATATATAATTCTATGGGAGAAAGAAATTAACAAACTGGTCATCGATAACATTTCAGACACAAAATAATCAAAGTAAATATAAGCACATGTTAACATAAGAAGCAAAAACAGCAGCAGTTATTTTTTCGATCAGAAATTTTAAGGATGAAAGAAGCAAAACGATCGCTTTTATCTAGAAAGGGAGTTGAAAATTCTGAGGAAAGTGAGTTTGGAGAATTTGACACACGCATCACATATTGCAAGAAGAACTGATGAAAACAGCGAAAAACTGGAATATCACCAAGAAACACCTATGTCGGGATAAAATTGATATTTCAAAACTTAAGTAATCTTTTATATATATATATATATATATATATATATATATATATATGCATGCGCGACTGAAGATCATATGAGTGTAAAACTCGGGTTACGAAAAGAACAATCCTTTCGTAAGATTTCACGTTGCTGGAACTCTTACTGAGTTCTCTGTAACTTGCTTGGTGAGAGTAGTCGTGGCTCCAGGGGGCACAGTCCTATGGTTACAGAGAACTCAGTAAGAGTTCCACCACGAAATATGTGAGCGAGCGGTGCTATATTGCGTCTGATTTGCAATCTCTTCGTCACCGAGGCCCAGTGGAACAGTTGGCATAATGTTTGCTTGACAACCTAACTGTCAGGGTTTCAATTCTCGGTAGTGGATGCGCACTGCTGATGAATTACTTAAATATATATATATGTATGTATGTATGTGTGTGTGTGTGGTTTGACAGATAAATTGTCGTCTAAATTGCGCAAAAGTGAAAATAACACTGACTTCTCAATTTAACAGATATATTTACTAAAAATATCTTAAAATACTAAATTTATTCAATAAATCGCTATTGGCTTCAACTACGGCCCTCAGACAACTTCGGGATCACCTGAAACTCTTCTCGACGGTCTCCTTGTTTAAGATGGTGACTGTTTCCATAATCCTTGCCTTCAGTTCATCTTTGCTGTAACAAGGACTTTGTTGGCCTCTCGCTCTACTGCGTCCTATACATAATAATCAAGTGGGGTTGCAGTTTGGGGTTAGGTGGCCAGATGTAAGGCGTGAAGTAGTCCCAGAAATTGTCTGACTGCCATGACAGCGTTCTCCTGCTTGAGTGGAATGATGCAGAGTCTTGTTGCCAGACAGAATCTTCCAATAACTCAGAGCAGTACAACCTCCTCAAGGCACTTGATGTAGCCCTCCTCGTCCAGTCTGAGGCCCTCAACAACAGATTCGAGAGTTATTTTCTTATCGGAATGACCAGAGTGAGTTTTCCAAGCTGCCTCAACTTAGTAATCACCATTAGACACATCCAACTCTTCCCGAAATCCTCTGCACTGTCTTTAGATTGACGCACAAACGCTGAAACTTTTCATATTGAATTTTTGAGTTGCGAATACCAAACAGTACAGCATGCCATTTCAAAGTTTCTGGTGGAGTGAATTGTGTCATGGTGCACTTTTTCTCACAGACAGCACCCAACTGACCTAATATACTGTGCAGCCAGCAAACAACCCGTATGCATGAAATTAAAAAATAAAATATAGCTATCGCACCTTGTATATAAAGAAATTTGGATTGAATTACGTCATACCTGCACAAAACGGAATTCTTCGTAAGCGACCAAAAATAATATTATTCCCATGTTAATTTTATGAGCTTTCACTTCCATACTGGCTCAAGGTAAGTTGAAAGTGAGCGCTTGGAGATTTTCCCAACGTAGATTGGCAATCCTTTCTGCGGTAGAGTAGTTGCTAACCAAGCATATAGAACCCAGATTGTCCTGCTATTCAACCCATAAATGGACGGTGAACGGATGAGAATTTGCGCGTAAGTGAATCTAATAAACTCGACTGGAATTCGAACTCCGCTCTCCGATTTCACATTTTGATTTGATATCTGTTGCACCATAACGCGAATCCCAAAAATAATTAACAATTTCCAAAACTTCTCATGGGCCATACTGGGTGAATCTCACGGGTACCATGCAACCCACAGGTTGCATTTTGTGCAGGGCTGCTCTAAAGAGAATTCCGGTCGCAGTAGATGCGTCTATAGAGAAAGAAAGTTTTGATGACGAGGAAGAAAATGATACAAGAGGGTAGAGGAATGTATTAACAAGAGAATAGTCATGTTGGGGACAAAGAAAAGCACATAAAGAAAAGCAAATAACCAAAAAATGGCAATATCAAAAGGCAGGATAATTTATGACTCATGGTTATCGTAGCCTTTACAAACTTTATATTTATATATCGATGTGATGCTAAAAGGGCGCTTAACGAGATCATGTTCAATGAGAACCTATGGCTGTTTCTTCATCAATCACTTATTTGAAGTTTAATTTTTCAAGTTTCAATCAGTGACAAGGAGTTATGAATAAACTTTTATGAAGTCTGCTATCTGAATTTAAATTAATCCATACTATAAATGTTATCACCTCCTTGTCCCCGTTCGGTCCAGCAGAGAATAGTCGCTATGGGTGGTCACTTTTAAATGTCCACTTGGATTGCCCTTAATTTGAGCAGAGAGGCTTGATTTCGGTTCGCTCGCCTAATGAGGTATTTCCAGGAAAGTTTTCAAAGATCAAACAAAATCATGTGGAAAGCCGAGAGCGACAATTAAGTTGGACATTTTCAAAAGCAAATGCTCTGATTAAAAAGTGCAAACGGAATTTCTTTGATCAGGGCTCGATTTATGTCACTATTCGTA
>OZ010579.1:10729422-10749422 GCA_963932145.1 Acanthosepion lycidas
TATTTGGCGTTTTATCCAAGCCAATTTAATGCGGAAGATATTTGTGTTGTTTTCTTTATTGATTTATTTTTTACGGTTTATCTACCTTTTTAAAGCTAATTAAAGGCGAACTATATTTTTGGATTATAAGAATTTGGGGGTATAATAAACATTTTCTGATACATGTCTTACAATTTAACCCATATCTGGGAGAAGATGTAGCTTCATACGTTTCAAAGGATATTTGCACGTAAGTGAATGTAACGAACCCGACTGGAATTCGAACTCTGCTCTCTTATTTGTCTTTACGAGCTGTTATCCATTATACCACCCGCACATCCAAGCTTACAGTACCATGTATTTCGAGGTACTGACCTGGTTCAATAATTTGAGCATCGGACCATATATGGCAGTAATATTCTAAGCACGGACGAATGGTAGACTTATAGATATGTAAGAGGGATTCTGGAGAAAATGTCAATGAACCAAATTCCTTAACAGCCGATCGATTCAATATGGTCTTTCCCGTTAAGAGAACGTTAGCCGAAGAAGGTAAAACGGGTCAGTTTCCTGGAGGTTATCATCAACCATGGCAGAGAGGGGTCTCTCAGATGATTAATGGAGAGAAAAATGACGTAATGCCCAGCCACCAGTTGGACAGTGGTAAAGAAAAATGACGTAATGCCCAGCCACCGGTCGTACGGTAGTAAAGAAAAATGGCGTAATGCCCAGCCACCGGTCGTACGGTAGTAAAGAAAAATGGCGTAATGCCTAGCCACCGGTTGTACGGTGGTAAAGAAAAATGGCGTAATGCCCAGCCACCGGTTGTACGGTGGTAAAGAAAAATGGCGTAATGCCCAGCCACCGGTTGTACGGTGGTAAAGAAAAATGGCGTAATGCCCAGCCACCGGTTGTACTGTAGTAAAGAAAAATGGCGTAATGCCCAGCCACCGGTTGTACGGTGGTAAAGAAAAATGGCGTAATGCCCAGCCACCGATTGAACAGGTATAGAGAAAGATGACATAATTCCTAGCCACCGGTTGTACAGTGGTAAGGAAAATGATGTAATGCCTAGTCACCGGTTGGACATTTCTAAAGAAAAATGATGTAATGCCCAAACACCAGTTGGAAAGTGATAAAAAAGGACGTACTGCCCAGCATCCAGTTGAACAGTGGTTGAAAAAATGTCGTAATGCCTAGCCACCAGTTGAACACAGGGAACGAAAAATGACGTAATGAGCAGTCACCGGATATGCAGTGCTAAAGATAAAGGATGTTATTTTGCCCAAACACCAGTTCGGTAAGTGGTAAAAAATGACGTAATGCCCAACAACCGGTTAAAAAGAGGTACAAAAAATGACGTAATACCCAGCCACCAGAACCGTAGTAAAGAAAAATGACGTAATGCCCAACCACCAGTTGAACAGTGGTAGAGAAAAATGACGTAATGCCTAGACACCCTCTTAATACTGTTAAAGAAAAATGCCGTAAAGCCCAGTCACCGGTTGGACAGTGGTAAAAAAATGACGTAATGCCAAGTCTCTGTTTGAACTGTCGTAGAGAAAAATGACGTAACGCCCAGCCACCGATTTAACAGTGTCATAGAAAAGTGACGTAACGCCCAAACACTGGTTGGAAAGTGGCAAAGAAAAATGACGTAATTCTCAGCCACCGATTTAAGAGTGGTAAAGAAAAATGACATAATGCTTAGTTTTCTGTTGGACAGTGGTAAAGTAAAATAGCGTAATGTCTAGTCACCGGTTGAACGGTGGGTAAACATTTGTAACTATTTTTATATCTACGGTGAAATATTACATCCCAATTATTTGCGAATTTTGACTCAGAAGCTCAGGCAGAAGGATTAAACTTGTTCAGGAACGCAGGGCTTAAAGGGTTAATATTTTAAAAACTTCCCCGGTATCTGCCAAGATAAGCAAATTTTCTACAATATCGGATTACTAACTACTGCTAAATACGGTAATTGCCGTATTTAGATTTCGTTTTGTCAGGTATAGGGACACGATAATGGAGGTATTCCTTGAGATATGCAAAATTAGTCTACTATTCATTTCTCGACAGGCGACGCTTAAATTAATCAGCTACAAAGACAGGTAACTGTGTACAATGAAGGTTAATTTTATTTCACTATTCATGGTCTTCGAGATTAGTTTGCGAGCCATCGATCTACGGTAGGAATACAATTAAGCACGATTATAACTTTACATCATGGCATTAATAGTGGCGAGTGATTCTGGTTCACCGACAAAATGTAATTAGGCACTCACGACTCAATTTCGATGCCGACTATGAAAGAGGAATTCGACATTCCTTCACGAACGACGCCAACTCGAAAACAAATGATTATCTTCGATACTGGCTTTAAGTTCAACCACTGCC
Organism: Acanthosepion lycidas; assembly: GCA_963932145.1. Taxonomy (NCBI): domain Eukaryota; kingdom Metazoa; phylum Mollusca; class Cephalopoda; order Sepiida; family Sepiidae; genus Acanthosepion; species Acanthosepion lycidas. The sequence continues at coordinate 10,731,799 of OZ010579.1, forward strand.
CACTCCTCAACATGCACCCCTATCGCCATGATTTACTGCCGTTGTAATCAAGCAGGGTTGTCGCTACACGAAAATCAACGAAATTCGTCGCCATTATTAGCCTTATTTCGCCATTTAATACTAACATGAACAGTTTGTTGTGCTCACTGGTTTTCGTTAAGGCTGACAAAAGGTCAATTTTTTTAGAACTTTTAATTATAATCTTCATCAGCATAACCGAAGCAATGTACCCGGTATGTGATAAATCTGACATAAGGCTATATTCTAAGAGCTCTTATCCCTACCATCATTATCGCTAAAATAGATTATCGTTTTCATTAATATACAAAGATTGGCATTTGGACACTTTCGTTGGATCGGTTTGGGACAAGTCTGACACAAGGATATATTCTAAGAGCTCATATCATTACAGTCATCATTAGTAAAATTTCTTTATTATCATTTTTATTATTATCATCCCAACATTGCAAGCAGATACTCTGGTTGGATCGGTTTTAGACAAGTGTGACACAAGGTTGTATTCTAGGAGCTCATATCACTACAGTCATCATCAGTAAAATCTCTTTATTTTCATTTTATTTGCTTTTCAGCAATGCAAGCAGGCACTCTGGTTTACTTGGAATTGAACAAGTCTGACAAAAGGCTTTATTTTAATATTATAGGGAAAATACAGTACTGTTCGATAAAAGTGACTCACCTGATGTTTTTTGCTAAATGTTCTCTTCTCCGATGAAACGAAAGTTGAGTTAAATTCAATGGATAAGTGATCTAAAATCCGAAGAAGAAGCTTTGAAAGCTCTTTGAATTTAGCAGTAAGTACTGTCAAGCATCCGTTCAGTATAATGTTCTGGAGATGCTTTTCTTTGCATGGAACTGTTTTCTTAAAACCTATTGAAAAGACCCTCAGAATCAAGCAGTAAAAGAAAATTTTAGAGTCTTGTCTGCTCCCTTCTGTTGAAAGGGTGAAAATCGACCCCACCAAACTCAATTTTATGACGGATAATGCTCCCTGTCACAAATCAAAATTGATGAAGGAATACTTTGATCAGAAGCAGGGGAGTGTTATGACATGGGCGCCCCAATCTCCTGACCTCAACCCTATAGAAAACTTATGGAGCATGTTGCTCAACTGCATTCTCGAGAGCCTGTACTTTATAATGCCCCTTTCCAAAGGTGATTTTGGAATCGACCCTTCAGTCTGATAACATCAGAAAGTCTCCTTCCTGACAAATCAACCATGGTGAGATTCGAACCCAGGATGCGAAAGTTCTAACCACACGACCACGCTCTCACAAATCTAAATACTGCATTTGAAATTCACATAAAACGCTATCGACTTTCTGATTCGTCCCAATATTTTATATTTGAAAATAAAATAGACTTCTGTGTATTAAATAGACATTAATTTGCCCAGTCCCTCTATTCGTCCTGTGAGTATCAGATTTTCCAAGCCCCCCTTCCTCATTAAGTGTTGTGGATTCCGGGTTGAAATCCGGTAGCAATAACAAACGTCAGGAATGGATATATGAAAATGATGTATTAACGTAATAATACAAACTGGTAAAGCAGGTTAGTAGTTCCAAGAATACGTGTTAGTAGCAAAATATGTATACAGTCTTTGGTATTGAAGTAATCGCTGTATGACTTCTTACTGAGTCTATGTGCTCGCTCACTGCGACTCCTACAAAGCTGTTACCTCGCCCTCACTCTTCCGGTTACCTACAACTTTTTACTCTGTCACTCTGGACTCACCTCAACACTTCGGTCTTGCTCTGTCCTTCGGGTATTCACTGGCAGTAGTATAAGTATACACTGGGTGAGTCCATTTGTATAAAAAGGGGTGGAGCCCTCAATTTTAAGTGTCCCAGAAATTTCAGCTGTCTCTTCCAGATTTTAAGTGTAAGTTTCCTCTTTGTTTCAATTGTTTCCAAAACAACGTCGTTACTCACATGTCCGGCCCATCGTGTCCTCAGCATCCTACTGTATAACTACATTTCTGTTGCTCCGAGTCTCTTCTTCGTCTTTGAGGAGATTGTCCAGGATTCGCTGCCATACAGAAAGAAAGATATCACATAAGAGTTCGGTGCTCTTTTCTTTGTTTCCTGTCTCGTAATATTTTGCTTAGCTTTTGGAATGTGTGTTTGGTTGGTCTAATATATCTTCGCATCTGTGTCGCACTTTCCGTCCTCTGTTAGAACACTTCCTAAATAATCTAAATTTCTGTACCTGCTTGATTTTAGTGTCCCCGACCTGTAAACTGCATTTTGGGCTCATATTTTTGCTGATGATCATGCATTCTGTCATGTGATTTGTGCTTAGTCCTTTCTTCTCGCTCTCCTTCACTACCGTCTGTAAGATGTTTCGTAGTTTCCTTTCTGTGTCTGCTATTAGCACTGTGTCATCAATATAGCCTAAGACTGTGGCCACCAATGATGAATTCTGGTAGGATTACCAGTTCTCTGAGAATTGCCTCGATATATCCGTCGAATAATCTGGTAAGAAGACCGATGCCTGCCTTACGCCCCTTTCTATTTTTGTATATCTGCTGAACGCATTTTTATCCGTCTGCAAGCGGTTTGCTGCCAATAGACATTTTTGATTATTCCGTCTTTCCCGAATATATCAAACTTGCTGAGCAGCTCTAACAGATATTTGTGGCGTAATTTGTGCAATGCGTTTGCGTAGTCTATAAAACACAGGTAGACATTCTTCTGCATTTGTATTGCTCTTTCTGATAACATTCTGAGTATAAATAACGCGTTCCTTGTTCCAGTGTCTTTGACGAACCCGAACTGTTCTTGTCTTATCTCTCGTCTGATTCTGCTGCGCGCTTGTCCACCAGAATTCGGATGATTAGTTTTTTTATGTGGCTCATTAGGCTGATTTTCCGGTGGAGTTCACTTTCGTTTGCGCTTGGTTTCTTAGGCAATGCTATGAAAATATATCTGCTTAAGCCTTTTAGTATATCACCACTGTTGTAGATTTCATTTATTATTTCTCAAATCTTTTCTATGCCGAAATCGTCTAAGGCTACCAGAATCTCTATTACAAATCGGTCTGTCCCTGCTGCTTTGTTTCTGTTCAATTTGGCCAGTGCAGCTTCCACTTCTGTTTTTAGTATTTACGGTCCGTCGGCAGTTCTGTGTACGAGCGGTTGTTAACTTTCGTCCAATATATTCCTTCAAGCGCTTAAGAATTTTTCTTTTTCTACTATGCGCGTTGGATTTTATGCAGCCTGTTGATGAGTATCTGTTTTGTCCTGTTAGTTCCTCTTATTTCTTATGGATATCTCTTTTATCTGGTATGCTCCTTCTCTCTATTCTACTCATTTTTCGTTGTGCCATTCTTCTTTGGCCTACCTGCATTTGTTCCTTCATTGTGTAGTTTTCTGTATTCCGTTCCACGTCTTGGCATTGTTTTCTGTCTCTTTTGTATCATGTCGAGAATCTCATCCATTCGTTTTTTTTTTCTTATTCTTTCTCCTTTGGGATGATGTTGTTTGCTGATGTCACTAAATCTTCTTTTAGTCCGTCCCATTCCGAGTTTCCATTTCCATTGTGTCCCTCGTATCTTCCATTCACATTGTCTGTGTATTTTTCCTTCAGGTTCGGGGGTCCAGGAATCTGTTGTATCGCAATTTGGGTGCTGCGTAAGCCTTCGTCAGTTTCCCTAGTTTCACACTTAGTCTATATATAACAGGGAGGCAATTGGACAGGTTTTGCAGTGAACCATTGCAATCCTGAATATTTTGTTGATGGTTAAGTAGTCAATTTGTTTTTCTTTAGTTTCTCCTCCTAGACTTCTCCATGTCCGTAATCGTCTCGGATGTTCTTGGAACCAGGTGTTGGCTATTACCTGGTCACTGACTGTGCACCATTTGGCCCATTTTTTTCTGCGTTCGTTGCGGGGATTTGCCAGTTATCTCCCCTGTCCTTTCCTTGCCTACTTTGGCATTCAGATTTCCCATGATAATTATAATTTGTGATTTGCACTGTCTAACAAAGAGAAGAAAGATTCAATCTCTTCTTTCGTGCTTTGCGCTGTCGGCGCATACACTATTATAATGGATATGTTGAAAAGCTTCCCTTTCAGTTTAGCTACAAGAATTCTTTCAGATAAATGACAGTATCCCAGAACGCATTTTTGATGTCTTGATCTAGTATCAATCCAGCTCCTTTTTCATATCCCTCTCCGGCTGCATATATAATCCTGTGGCTGTCACTGATAAAATCTCTGTTTACCCACCTAGTTTCACATACTGCTAAAATATTGACATTTAACCTACTTATATCCTGTTTTATATTTTCCAACTGGCCACAGATGTTTAACGTTCTAACGATCAATATCCCGAGAGTTAATTTTTTTTTTTTGATGCGAGCAGTCGCTGGCTGACGATCCGGTGACACCTGTCACTCATGTCGTTTTTATCTGGGCGTCAGTTAATTTCCGAGGAATTTTATCCCCTAGTGCTCATCTGTTAATTGGCATCATATATCTTGGGATTAATAGTGGTGTGGGCTCCTGTTGCCTTCTCCACGGTGGTTTATGAAGACACCGCCTCTACTTAGCTGTCCGTAGACGCAGCGAGAGTTCTGCCCTTTGTTAGGTCTTATTTTTCGTCATACTGGGTTGATAAAAGCCCGCCTCACTAGCAATGTTCTTGGAACCAGGTGTTGGCTATTACCTGGTCACTGACTGTGCTCCAGGAGTAGGGCAGACGGTTTCGTCGCCGGCACTCCAATGGAGGAATACTCACATATATATATATATATATATATATATATATATATATATATATATATATATGTGTGTGTGTGTGTGTGTGTGTGTGCGTGCGTGTATATATATATATATATATATATATATGAAGAAATATAGTCTTAAGGTATGCTATATTTATGGGATAATGTGCTCAATATCAGAAATAGAGAATATAAAAGTGAATATTGAAGTCATCACTTAGAGGCGACAGGTTGTTTCATGCTGGACGCTGGACGGCCTGACGATTGCATTCGGTATAAAACAGCCTGTCGTCTCTGAGTATTTACTTCAATGTTCACTTATATATATATATATATATATATATATATATATATATATATATATATATATATATATGCCCCCAAGTAGACATGTATACATACGCAACTGTTACTTTATTCTCCATGACAACAATCTCAGTAACACACTACATTGAATGGCACTCAGGCCTTTTATTGGGTGAACAAATATTAAAAAAAACTAACGACAATATGTAAATGGATGACAGAATATGTATTCGAGGGATAGTAAGGGGGCAAATATTGTTTATAACCAAAAAAGGATAGGAAATTTGGAGAGCCATGATCATCCACAAAGCGAAGCCACACAACTCATAAAATCATGGTCTTGGATGACGTATAAGTTTAATCATCGCGTGACCTAAGCTCATCTAACCTAGATGTGGAACCCAGTGTGTGTCGAACTCACTGTTTTGTCGTAATTCATCTCGCGAGACAAGCTTGATAACCATTACGCTACGGTGATGATACTCTCAGAAGGAACGCTGCAAAAACGCCGAAACACATTTCGGAATTTAAGAGCTTGCTTAGAAACAAAGATTCATGTTTCACAATAAACTTGTTATTTCTTTTCTTATCTTTATTGTTTTTCGAGATGAAGAGTTAATTCTCCGACACACCCAAATAATATCTTTGTAAAGTTAGTGTCCTCATTAATAGCATCTTACTGAGTGTTGCCTGACCTTCATGCAAATTACAAGAACAGTTTACGATCTAATAATAGATACGAACTTTGTTTGTCATTGTGGATATACATTATCATAGCACGAAAACATAGCGCCCGCCCGCACACACACACACGCGCACAAAGACAGGCGCGCGCGGGCATATGAAAAGTGTCCATAAAGTCCGTGTGCAATGCAAAATACTTCTAGCTTTGTAACAACACATCATAGAAACAATTTGTAAAAAGGATAAAAAAAATCTTGATGTACCGAGTTTTTTCTTGTATTCGGAACACTTATTTATTATGTGTTGTACCTATTACTTTTCTGGCAATTTCTTGAAAATTGAAAATTACCCTTTTTTTTTAATTTCCTGAAACATCAAAATTATATTTCATTTTGCAATTTCTTAAATTTCAAAATGAATTATTTTAACATTTTGAAAATTCAACAGGATCATTATTTGCAAATATTTTTTTTTCAATCCATTGAATTTCTTCTAAGGGGGATATGTGAAAAGTAACGTTCATTGAAATCGATCCTTACATGTATTGCAAGCTACGATAATTGATGTAATTGCAGGTATAACTGAAAATCTGCTGTAAAATGTCTGTCAAGAACTACAGAATCGCATTACCCTTTGTATGCGTAATGATGGTACACATGTTGGAAATTGACAATCCCAGTAATAAATTTAAAGAAATCTTCTTTCTTAATCTTTTCACAGATTGTTTCTATCATGTATAGTTACAAAGCTACAAGTATTTTAAATTGCACACGGACTTTATAGATACCCAGTATAATGGTTGTAGGTTCGTGAAACGAATAGAACTATTTCTAATAGAGGAGCCTATCAATTAAGACATTACTGCATTGCCAGTTTACACTGTTAAACTAATTTTACACTCAATCGCACATCTGCATAACAAAAAGGTTTATTTGATTAAAATTATATACAACGTAAATGGAAAATTACTGATATTATACTACGAAAGTAAAAAAAAATAAACATGTATTATTATGCTACAGAGTAAATAATTGAATAAAATAAATAAAACCAGCGAAATATGTTGAACTGATTTAAACATGGTGGGATGTACAATGATTCTAAAACCCTGCAATGTATTTACACATTTTGTTTTTCGCGAAATCGACACAAACACTCTCTGTCTGACTGATTATTGGATTATATTTTGGTATTGTAAGACTTAACGGATTTTAAGTTTAAGTGAAAGCGTAAATAGTTTTGAAGAAGATACCTACACAGAAACGCCATATCGAATGTTTAAAATGAATTTTTTAAAAAATGAAAAATCTTTCAGGAAACTTTTATTTTATTTTGAATTTCATGTTAATATATTAAACTTAATATTTTCAAAAAGCAAAATATTTTACTGTATTTCAAAACTAACTTAAATTGACTGGAATGTGCTTCGGTTTGTGAAATTGCGTAAATCGTCTATTTTAGCGCCGTTTTTAGCTATCAATCATCACGATGTAATTCTTTTTATTAAATAAATCTTTCCAAAACAAAAGATATTTTTCTGAAACTTTATTTGAAAAATATTAGATGATTTAAATTTTAATTAATCTGATTTGAAAATAAATATTACTCACTTTAAGTTTAAAATATCGCAGAAATGCATTTTTTAACAAGGCGATAGCTGTTTATTTAAAGTGATGACAGGAAGACAATCCATTTCGAGGAAGGAAAACCCTGATTTTAAACCTCCACTGCTTTGTGGTCATATCCAAAACATGGAAAAGGCTATGGAAGTAAATCTTGACAGATAACTCGAATTGATGCCTTGAAAAGTTTGGCTGTCAACACAGACAACTTTCCGGCAAATCTTGCAGCTGTCTTCTAATGTAACGCTTTACATTCCTTTAGATCTTGTTGGTCCAGCCGAGAGGTGGGAGTGCATGTAGTCTGGGCAGATCACGGCCTCCGTATACCATCGCCAAGGCATGCGACCTGGAAAGGTCAGTCCCGTTTCACCAAAAATGGAACTTTATCTTGCGAGATTAACGGATGCATAATACTACTACTGATACTTTGAGATTATGTAAAAAAACAAACAAACAAACAAACTCAGAAATAAGCAAAACAATTATAAATAGTTGAAACTTGGGAAAAGATTAAAATGTTTATCATGTTAGTCTGTCGAAGCCTGAGGAGAGCGAGTGAGTTAAGCAATCAGCTTCTATAGCGAAAGAAATGACTTCTGAGATGCGTCAAATGCGTAGATACGGTTACAAATATGTGAACAAAAGATTAATTTACACTTCCTACATCAATCATTCAATCTATCTATCTATCTATCTCAGTTTGTTCATTATCTATCGCACTAGCAAACTCAGTTTGTTCATTATCTTTCTATGTATCTATCTATCTCAGTTTATTCAGTGTGTCAGTCTATTCTTATCTATCTATCTATCTATCTATCTATCTATCTCACTCTGTTCATGCCTATCTATCTATCTATCTTTCGCAACTATGTGAAGAAAGATTAACTGTTGAATCAAGAGCGGACGACTTTACGTGTTTCTTTTCTTTTTTTTTTATTAGATCGCCTTCAGGCGCTGTGTCCACCAATTGGCTCAAAAGTTGATTGCAGACTTGAAGCAGAGATTGTGTCACCATCAGCAGCACTAACAAAAAGGATAGACGAATAATTTTACTACGAAAGAAACGAATTTGTAAATGGATAACGTACAGAATGGCTAAATCTCTCAAAAGAGAAAAAGAAAAAGTCAATATTATTCATTAAAATGAAAAATGCAATTTTTATTGTCAGTTATTCTGTCCCTAACAATAGACTCGCCCGTTCTTAAGAAATTAATAGCCTGACTCAATGAGAAAATGCGTTAGGAGAATAACATAATGCATTGTAGGCGAAACACGAAGCAAACATGTGTTCTGTAAGCATAAGAGTAGACTTTTGATTTCATTTTACAATTATATATATATATATATATATATATGTGTGTGTGTGTGTGTGTGTGTGTAGAGGGTCCAATGAATAAATTGTCGTCTAAATTACGAAAAAATGAAAATAACATTGCCATCTCATTTTAACAGATATACAGAGTTCGATGGATAAATTGTCGTCTAAATGACGCAAAACTGAAAATAACACTGGCATCTCTTTTTAACAGATATATTTACAAAAATTATATACAAAAAAAAATATCTTGATATACTAAATATTCAATAAAATTGCCATTGGCTTCAACCACGAACTGCAGATGACTTCGGAATCTCCTGCAACTCTTTTGGAAAGTCTCCTTGTTTAAGTTGGTGTATGTTGCCATAATACTTGCCTTCAGTTCAACTGAAGTCTCTCGTTCACCTGCGCCCAACACATAATAATCAACGGTCTTATAGTTTGGGGAGTTAAGTGGCCAGATGAAAGTGGTGATGTGGTCGCTGAAATTGTCTGACAGCCATGATTAGGTTCTTCTGCTTGTGTAGCATGGTGAAGAGTCCTGTTGTTTGACATAGAATCTTCAAGCAGCTACTTCTTGGCCCAGGGAAACACTACCTTCGCAAGGCAATTGATGTAGGTCTTTATGTTGCGTCTGCGACCATCATTAACAAGTTCTTTACTTATCAGAACGTTAAGAATCATTTTTCTGAGTCGCCGTACATTTTTAATCACCATCAGACACATCCAGATCTTTTTCAATCCTCTGTACTGTACTTGACACCCAAACACTCTGTAATGTTCGTATTGGAGCTTCCGGTGCGAATGACAAGCAATTGAGGAAATCGTTTCCAAATCTCTGACGAAGTGAATTGATTCATGTTACGCTTTTTTTCACACAGACGCTGCCCGACTGACCCTACTATACTGTGCAGTCGACAGAAACAAAACCCTAAAAATATAAAATAGCGACAAATAACCGATTGCACCATATATATATATATATATATATATATATATATATATATATATATATATATATATAAAGGAACTGATATAAAAATATGATTCCATTGCAACACAGGAAGTACCATGTTTCAAAAACATAAACTAAAAACTTTAAATTCAATTATATAATTAAATTAAAGGCCCTGTTTCTATTTCATTTTCAAGCGAATTTTGGAATAACATTTTGAAATTTACTGAGTTTTACAAGCACATACATTCATAATATTTGTTTCCAAGGATACGGAGAAATCTAGTCATTTCGACAAAGGGCGGTAGCATGTTCATTTATACTATCGACTATTGTATCAAATATGTGTTATTTTCGAAAAGAGGTTAAGTCTAGGTAGGGTAGGGGTGCCTTTTTCAACGAATTATGACATCGCTTTAGCGCATGTCGTCTGGTTTTTATCAACAACAAAAAGGTATTCAGCATTTTTTACGTTAAATTTGTATTTGTATACATAAAGATTCTTTCTAAAAGGGGTGTTTGGATTAGAATACGTTGTATTGAACTACAATTTTAAAATATTTTTTAATTTTGATAAACTATACTACTTTTAAAACAAATAAATGTAATAGGATTATTTAAATTATTTAAAAATTATTATTAAATACAAATATAAGTATGTATATTTCTTTTATCAGCGTTTTTTTAAACAGTATTCAATGAAAATTTTTGACAATGTCGGCAAAGAATAGCTATTTCATTTCTTTGATTCAGTAAATTTTTATTTTTTATAAACCTAGTAATATATAGTTTCTCATGTATGCACAAAGGATATGAGTCATTTAATGACCTATATATTCTAGTTTTTTTTTATTATTAATTTCTATTTTACTGTTGGTGTTTTATTGATTTTTTTAAGTGCCAGAAATATTTCGATAGGGACGTCTGATTCCGGTGTTTATTTATCCTAAAAGAACTTTGATGATGATTGAATCTTTTTTTGAACTGATGCCTCGTGCATCCAATATAGACTTTTTCGTTGTTTGATCCTCAATAGATGAGATATGGAATTGGTATACTAATGATTGCGTGTGACATTTATTTTTAGAGGACAGTTATGAGGACTTCTGCAATTACATAATTTTTGTTTATTTTGTTTATCTTCATCTCTTTTTATACTGTCTGAATTTCTTTGGTCTTGATCTGAGTGTTTATTCAAGATATTAGCATTATGTTTCTTAATAAGTTTTCCTAGGTTTTTAGTACAGCTGTAACTTAATTTTAGGGTATTTTTATTGAAAATAGTACTGAGTTTACTATCTTTAGGAAAATGTTTAACAATTAATGCAAGGAAATTTTGTCCTAATTTATTCTTATCTATTTGGTTGTGTGGAGGTGTATACCAAATTATTTTTCTACTTCTGTTTTTTCTATGCTTTCCATTTTCATTTTTTATGTAAGTTAGTTTTGGGCTTTTATAGCCACTAGCTTTATTATGGAAATTAATATGTTCAAAGAAAATCTTCTCATTTGCTGAATTTGTACTTATTCTTTTTTCGATATGGGGGTGATTAGATTTAGGGTGTATATACAAAGGTTTAGTATTGTTTTTTTTTATAAGGTATGTATACATTTTTCAATAAATCTAATGTCATATCAAGGATGTTCACTTTTTTTCAATTTAGTGCTTACCGTAATTTTTAAGTTCAGGTATTTAAATTCTCTATATAATATCTTTCTAATTTTATCAATTTTAAAGTTAATAGATAAAATCGATAAAATCAGAAAGTTAGTAGATAAAAAATGGAAAATTTGTTGTCAAAAAACAGTAATTTGACCTTGTTAACCAGACTCTTTCTCTGTAGCCAAATGTTATATCACGTCAGGCTACATGACGGTTCCGTATAGGATACAGGTTCGATTCCTGCCAGAGGACACATATTTTCTATGAAAATTTCTCGGACATTCAGGCCGGTAAATGTTGTTAATACTGTTTATTATAAAACAGGGCATTTACTTAAATATTTATATTTATAGAAATAACGTATAAACAGAAAATATATTAAAATAATTGTCGGAGTTAGTTCATTTCACAACATATATATATATATATATATATATATATATATATATATATATATATATATATATATATATATATATATATATATATATATAAGCAGACACGTTAGCAAATTGTAACATATTCGCTAGCTGTTAATGTTCGGGGGAAAAAGAACGAGAAGAGGTTGGTCGTATAGCGGCAAAACTTTTACTTACATAATTTATGTTCGTAGTCAAATATTTTAAAATCCTGGGTTGAAACTGTGAAAGGGTCAAAAAACAGAATCCGTTTCATAAAAGGCGACAAGCTAAAGAAGCAAGTCAAGAAATCATGCCGAAAATAAATAGAACCCAGAATTAATATACCTGAGGACTTTTCTAGCGTTTGGTCATCTCGTTAGCCCCTAAAGTAAAAAACAAACAAAAAAAAACGATAATACATTGTTTACCCCGACTATCCCCATTTTGAGTGCGAAAAAACGCCCGTGCGCGGTCATGGTCGCATACGCGCATGCGCGCGCATACAGTATCATGTATTGCACAAGCAGCCATATGTACAAATGGCCGAATAAACAAAAGGATAAAGGTGACAAAAAAAAAGGAACGAAAAAAGGACGCATTGGAACGTTGATCCATAATTTGAAACCACTAACGAGGGACAGGATGTATAAATAATGAAGCAGAGAAAAATGCACAAAGCCGGCTGTACACGAAGGACGAGAGACTTGATTGAATATTGATTGCGATTTGGTGAGCGCTTTCAAAGTCCCATTAAGGCAGGCGAGAAATGGGTAAAACGCACATGTGCGTCATTCCTGCAATGCCGTGTCGGCTTCAAATGTTCACCTCAACAACGCATATTTTGCCAAAGTGCCTTGGAGATTGATTCATTAATCATAATACTAAAATTACTAACAGCACCAATGCAAATTTCACGGGTGTTAACCACTAAAGTTACTGCATATCATTATTTTTCTCCCATTTGCTTTATATGTCTTCCCATTCTGTCCTAACAGTTTTCGTAACCCGTTTATGTTTTATGCAAATCTTGTCCATGCATGAATTAGTTTCTTTAAAGAAGTATTCTAATCGTCCAAAAGAATGTGGAATACATCAGTTACTCTTCATAAATTGATTAGTTTTATATGCAAAAAGGTAACAAGGAATGTACAAATATTTTCTAATGTCCTCTCGTTTACATTGCCTCTATTCCTCGCAATTTTAACGCCTTTCGATTCTTACCTTCTTTCAAATCTTTTGCTTCTTGTCACTATATATCTAGATTTAAGCATGTCAAAATTTTTTTTCCGTCTCCATCTTACTCACCTCTCTGTATATACATATTTATTTTTTATATATATATATATTTATTTTTCCCGTTCACTTGGTATTACTTTTTCTTTCCCTCTACCATATCTCTCCAGTTTTTTTTTCAATTTATTCCTCCTTAATATCATATGACTTTCCCTGTCAATAAGCGTAAACTTTTATTTTTAAGAAAATTCACGTTAGACAAGGCTCAAGAGCCGCTTAAATTAGATGGTTAAGTTTGAAATGGTTATGATGAATGTGATAACAATGAAAGCAGAATGAGAATTCTGAGGGCGAATTTTGAATTGTAAAAGCCCTTTATATCCAGAGTGCAATGGATAAATTTTCATCTAAAGGACGATAAAATGAAAATAACGCTGGCATTTAATTTTACCAAAATAACACAAAAAATATCTTGAAATACTAAAGAGTAAATTTATTCCATAAAATCCTCATTGGCTTCGACCACGGTCTCCAGACGACTTCGGACACTCTTGCAACTCTTTTGTACAGTCTCCTCGTTTAAGTTGGTGAATGCTTGCCTTCAGTTCATCTTTCGTGTTGCAATGAGTTTTGTTGCTCAACTACGCTCCATAAATAATAATCAAGGGGATTGCAGTCTGCTTTTCCTACAAACAAAACGAATTTGTAAATGGATAAAGTACAGAATGGTTAAATCTCTCAAAAGGGAAACGAAAAAAGTCAATATGTGTGTATGTGTGTGTGTGTGTGTGTGTGTGTGTGTGTGTAGAGGGTGCAATTGATAAAGTGTCTAAATTACGAAAAAATGGAAATAGCACTGACATCTCAATTTAACAGATATATTTACAAAAATTACACATAAAATATCTTGATATACTAAAGAGTAAATTTATTCAATAAAATTACCATTGGTTTCAACCACAGACTCCAGATAACCTCGGAATCTCCTGCAACTCTTTTGGAAGCTCTCCTTTTTTAAGTTGGCAAATGTTGCCATAATCCTTGCCTTCATTTCAACTGAAGTCTCTCGTTCAACTGCGCCGAACACATAATAATCAAGGTGTTATAGTTTGGGGAGTTAGGTCGCCAGATGAAAGTGGTGATGTGGTCGAAGAAATTGTCTGGCAAACATGACTGGGTTCTTCTGCTTGTGTGGAATCGCATAGAGTCCTTTTACCAGATATAGAGTGTTCCAGCAGCCCCCCTCTTGAACCAGTGCAGCTACTCCTCAAGGTACTTGACGTCGGCCTCTGTGTTGAGTCTGGGGCCCAGTGGGAAGGTGAATGGAGGCCTAACTCGTGATCACTCCAACCATCATGATGCTGACTGTATATAGCACCTAACTCTTTCTGAATCTTCTGCATTTTCATCACAGTGACACCCGTACACTGTCAAATGTTCATATTTGGGGGGGGGGCTTCCACAATGATATTTCTTCCATCCTACAGACAATATCAAATGTGGTCGTTTTTGTCTGATGACATTTAGAAAGACAAAAAACACGAATTTTTGTAAATTCCGTCCAGAGAAAGAACATTCTCTCTTAAAATGCCTTTTCTCGGCTATTTTAGCATTAGGCATACTTTGATAGATTGATTTTATTTTTAGATTGTAGATTTTGTGATAATAATGATATAAGTCCTGTTAATTAACTCAAAGCTGGCGAATTAATGGGTTGGAAAAAAGGTGATTCCTTACCTTACCTAAGCGAATATAACGGCTGGAATTGGAACTGGCTTATTCGATTACCAATTGAGAGCCATTATCCTTTACATCAACAACATCGGCATTTAATTTTAATTTTCCTTACATTTTCCAAATGGTTAAACATCGGAAAACATAAGGAGAATTAATTCCTTTTAATAAAATGTTAAAATAATTACTATTTGCCTGATGAAAGTCGCGAGACTGGAAACACGTGTAGCAAAAATATAGAAAATGAAGTATAATATATACATAAAAAAATCCAAAATCCACATTATAGACAAAGAATTTGGCGGCTTCTCTCCTCTTTTTAATATATATATATATATATATATATATATATATATATATATATATATATGTGTGTGTGTGTGTGTGTGTGTGTGTGTGTGTGTATCAATATATATAAACAATTGATTCATTTGTTGTTTTATGACTGTTATTTTTAGATTGTAGATTTGGGGATAATAATGATACAAGTCCTGTTAATTAACTCAAAGCTGGCGAATTGTCGGTCGGAGAAAAGGTGATTCCTTACCTTACCTAAGCGAATATAACGGCTGGAATTGGAACTGGTTGTTTTCGATTTCCAATTCTGAGCCGTCATCCTTTACACCAAGCTTTCATCACCTGATATTACGAAGCATTCACCCATCTAGGTATTGACCTGGCTCGACGTTGCTTAACTTCGGTGATAGTACGAGAATTGGTGCTTCAACGTGATGTGGCCATAAGCAAGCATTTTGTATTCCACCTTTAATATTGTATATTATTTGTGTTCTATATTTTGTATTGCGATGTATAATTCATCGATTTCAGCTCAGCTGAATGACGGCGAAACAGGTCGTCTGTATTTGTTTTATAGTTTTTTTCCTTTCTTTTATTTTTGCCATGAAGAGTAAAATTGGTCTTACCGTTTTTATTTCTATAATAAAATTCTGTATCACACAGAAAATTATGATATATATATATATTATATATATATATATATATATATATATATATATATATATATATATATATATATATGATTTTATTATTATTTTTATTATATGAGATTATATAAAAACATATTGAAATCGCTACACAAAAGCTTCAACACTTCGATTGTACTTCTTCAGATGGTGAATAACTGGTGATAAAATGATTTTTAAGAAAATTTAAAAACAATGGGTTATTTCTTTTACAAAATTTAAAGCGGTGGGAAACAAGGTTAGAATTAAAAAATAAACTTGTGGGTATGTCTTGATTAACCAATTAAATGTCAGATCTGCGCTAAATAGAACAGTAAGCTCAGAGGGTGGAGGTGCGTGAGTTATTTTTTCAGGCCAAGATAAACCGGAACATAGACAGGATATCACTGACAATCGCGGAAAATATGTAAGCAACAAATGTCTCGTGATTGTAGACAAGTATGACATGTTCAGTTTTTGAAAGGGCATTGAAGAGAAGGGTAGTATAATCAGACGTAAAGTTAACAGAATTTTTTTTTTTTAGATTTTAAATACAGGAAGCTTCTTAAAGGGGCCTGTAGATAAAATTAAAAAGGTGGAACATCTATATAAGATATTAATAATACTAACTGGACGGCAATACATAGCAATATTAAATCTGAAATAAGGTAATTACCCGTACAGGGTGAACTATTATATACTCATAAATTATGCCTATAAGTAATGGTAATACATAATTTTAAAAATGTAGGTATATTTTAAGGTAAAAGATAAACTGTGTCGGAAATTTACAGTTAATCCACTCCTTTGGTTTAATAGGAATTTTTTGGCAGGAAATTTGATAATTTCTAATTTTTCATGTAAACAAGCATGGTTCATTTAAAGATTTGCAAGTTCTTTTTATTTGTATTTTTTTATTTTACCGTAGGGGTTTTATTAATTTCTTTTAAGTTCCATAAATATTTAGAAAGGGTCGTCCTATTTCTGCACGCCTTATTAGTGAAAGATAATATGTGGTACCACCTAATTGTAAAGAAATTCTTGGTACTCCCGTAATAAAAATTTTAACTGTTGGATTTTCTATCGTAGAAATTAGTGCTTAAGTAAACAACAGTTGATATCGGCTTTGCAAAGGGCATTCGTTAGAATTTCTACAATTACACTTGTTTGTATTATCTGCGTTTGTTGCTTTGGAATGGCTAATTTACTCAGGTTTTGTATTGATATAAAATTTTAATATTATGTTTTTTTAATAATTTTTTTTCAAGATTATTGGTACAGCTATAACTTAGTTTTAGTGTATTTCTGTTAAAGATCTTACTAAGTGGATTATTTCTGAGGTAATGTTTCTTAATTAAATGGAGAAAATTCTGCTCTAACTTACTACTATCAATTCGGTTAAATGTATGTGTGTATACCAAATGATTTTTCTGTTTCTATTTTTATTCCAACGATCGCTGTGTTTATGTTTTATATATTTGATGTCGCTGCACTTATAGCCACTATTTTGAGGCAGTGTTATAAACTTTACTATGCTTGTAAAAGACATCTTTACTGGAAGAGTTATTGTTAATCCTGTATTCTATGAAGAGGGCGTGTGCTTGAGTACGGATGGAGGATGGTTATAATTTGGGTGGATATATATTTTAAAAGTAAATGCTACAAATAGTGGAATTTTTCTCCCTCTGTTCTTTCTCTCATTTGTATATATATATATATATATATATATATATATATATATATACACTAGTGAGTTAATTGAAATTGTTCCGTTTAACAATCGTGGTTTATTCATATCGTTAGCAGGCAGATATGACTTTTTACATGAGACCGGTAATGGACGGCTGGCTGCACGGTTGTATCAGATTGCATTTTCAGACCGAAGGCAGCTGAGTCATCCAACCTTTGATGCTGTTTATCGTCGCGTTGCTGAGATGAGATCCATGGCACCATAAACTATGGATCAAGGAAGACGGAGATCCACACGTATGCCTGACCCCGAA
>OZ010579.1:10754422-10764422 GCA_963932145.1 Acanthosepion lycidas
TATATAATTATGCATAGTCATCAAAATTGTTTTGCTAATTCCCATGAGATCGTCCTTGCTACCCGATCATGTCTACTTTCATATTTGCTATGACTGGTAATATTTCTTTTAGATTTATGGCCATTTATTCTTTTGCAATATTCTCTCTGTTCTGCTTTTGTACTTCTCTTAACTGAATACACTTCTTACTTGTGGAATTCTCTCCCGACCTCCAACTTTTCTATCAACTACGAGGTTCAAAATTTAAATGGAATGTCAATCGTCACCTCCTGCCTCCTTGAAACCAGTTCTTTTATTTTCGTCACTGATTTTTTTTTTTTTACTCTCAGTAACCTCTTCAATCTTAGTGGCTTTCATCGCCTTGTTTGGTATGATTAAAAAAAATGTTCTGATTTTACAAGATCTTGCCTGTTGTTTGAATTTCAAAGTTTCAAAGAACAAAAGTATATTTTATTTATTCTTTAGGAAAACTCCTGCTTTGTGCATATAATTATGCATCGTCATCAAAACTGTTTTGCTAATTCCTATGAGATCGCTCTTGCTACCCAATACCGAATAAAATAGACTTCTGTGCATTAAATAGACATTTATTTCCCCTGTCCCTCTATCCGTCCTGTGAGTATCAGATTTTCCAAGCCCTCCTTTCTTATTAAGTTTCCCAGAAATTTCAGCTGTCTCTTCCAGATTTTAAGTATAAGTTTCCTCTTAGTTTCAATTGTCTCCAAAACAACGTCGTTACTCACGTGTTCGGCCCATTGTGTCCTCAGAATCCTACTGTTGAACTACATTTCTGTTGCTTCGAGTCTCTTCTTCATCTTTGAGGAGATTGTCCAGAATTCGCTGCCATACAGGAAGAAAGATATCACATAAGAGTTCGGTGCTCTTTTTTTTGTTTCCTGTCTCCTAATACTTTGCTTAGCTTTTGGAATGTGTCTTTGGTTGGTCTAATAAATCTTCGCATCTGTGTCGCACTTTCCGTCCTCTGTTAGAACACTTCCTAAATATCTAAATTTCTGTACCTGCTTGATTTTAGTGTCCCCGACCTGTAAACTGCATTTTGGGCTCATATTTTTGCTGATGATCATGCATTCTGTCATGTGATTTGTGCTTAGTCCTTTCTTCTCGCTCTCCTTCACTACCTTCTGTAAGATGTTTCGTATTTTCCTTTCTGCGTCTGCTCTCAGCACTGTGTCATCAATATAGCCTAAGATTGTGGCCACCAATGATGAATTCTGGTAGGATTACCAGTTCTCTGAGAATTGCCTCGTTGTGTCGGTTGAATAATCTGGTAAGAAGACACATCCTTGTCTTACGCCTCTTTCTATATTTGTATTACCATATAGGAAGAAAGATATCACATAAGTGTTCGATGATGTTTTCTTTGTTTCCAACGAAACTTTCCTGTCTTGTAATACTCGCTTAGCTTTTTGAATGCGTGTTTGGCTGGCCTAATATATCTTGACAAATCGACCATGGTTAGATTCGAACCTGGGTCTAATGATGAGAATGCGAACGTTCTAACCACTTGGCTAGTAATGCGTACATAAATACTAGTGTCTGTTAGACTTTATTCTGTCTAATCAACTAATTACTTCCAATCCATTTACACAGTACCGATTCTGTGAGTAATACTAGCCTCTATCTCTGACCCTTTATCTCTACCCTCGAGTAAATATCATTGTCCATACATTTACATTTGCACAATCCCAAATCCATGAAGATGTAACCTTTTCCCGATTTTTGAACTTCTTAACATGTTTAATCAGGCCTGATGGAAACATTTGTATATTACTCAGATAAGCTGAAGATGTGTTGGTGATAAAGTCCCACGATCCCACTTCAATAAGAAAATGTATTTTGAAATCTAGTTTTGTCTCATGCATTTCACATCCATATCGTACTTAAGCCACAAGCGATGCAGACATTTTCCTCAAATGAATCGTTAATTCAACGGTGTGAATGCCATTTTTTAATTAACCAATCATATTACAGCATCTGAAACTTAACGTGGAGCTTAAACTTCAATTTACGCAATAATTCTTATTCAAGTATTTCAGTCATACAAGGTTGTGATAGAAGCTGAGTTAGCTTATTTATTTCTTCGTGAAAGCGAATATTTAAAATTGAAAACAGAAAACGAAAAAACAGAAAATTAAAATCTATTACAAATATACGAGGATTATCCAAAAATACATTTTTAATGCCAAGTCTCCTCAGGATGCACGTTGGAGTAATTGATAGCGGCTCGGTGTGAGTTCGAATCCCAATTGGACCCATTACATTCATTTACTTGGGAAAGGTATAAATTCTCTTCTTTTACAGGTAAATATAAGGACAGGCTGAGTTCTATAGCCTTCGGTGGCTTCTGGAGAAGATTAGGCTCCGTCAGGCTATGTTGCCCATTTCTAGCGCAGCTACAGTACATATGGTGCTCCTCTGACCCTGAGAGGTAACGGGAATGTCGATCGATCGCGCGATCACAATCTGTTCAGGACGTAGATGATCATTAGGATTACTTTTCTTTATTATCTGTGAACTGTGATGTGCTCTTCGGGAAAATAATGCAATTGTTTCCCGTTACTTTCCCTACGGTTTTAAATTCAGAGTTTTCCTTCTCTTCGACCAGTTTCCACCCAATGCCAAGAGAGTCTTGATATCATAGCTGAAGAAGAAGAGACGGATTCATACCATTTCCGAGGGTAATAGTGCCGAATTTGAACTTCTTCCGCCGAGTCTCCTATCCCGTTAGACTATCTGCCCATCTATTAAAAATTTGAATATATTTTAATGTGATCAACCTTCCGAATGTAGCCGATCACGACTCTCCACAGCTTCCATATTTTATGACCTGTGAATTGCTATGCATTCTTGAGAATGATAGCAGATTGGTTTCCCACTGGCCTCTCCACGGTTTTGAATTCATAATTGTCCCTCTCTTAGACTGGTTGCCACTCAGTGCTAGAATGTCGAATCTATCCAAGCCATATATGTTAATGTTTTTCTTTTTCATGACGTTGGTGATCTTGGCTCTCCACATGTTCCTTTTGTTTAATAACGCTAAATTTTCAAGCATTCTTGGAAAATATACCAGACTAAATTTTTGAAATTTAGAATTTCCCTTCTCTTAGACTGGACGCCAACTAAGGCTAGAGAGTCCAGCCTATCTTTCTATTTAACTCCAATCTGATTGCAGAAAGAGAAGAGGCCATACCTTTCTCAGTAATATTTCTACTAAAGTGAACACGAATTTGACCCCAGTCGTCGATTCTACACAACGAAATAAGCCGTCCTGGTTAAGATGATAAACTACATCCGAGTCCTTGGTAAGACGATAAACTACATCCGACTCCTGTGTAAGACGATAAACTACATCCGACTCCTGTATAAGACGATAAACTACATCCGCGTCCTTGGGAAGACGATAAACTACATCCGACTCCTGTGCAAGACGATAAACTACATCCGACTCCTGTATAAGACGATAAACTACATCCGCGTCCTTGGGAAGACGATAAACTACATCCGACTCCTGTGTAAGACGATAAACTACATCCGACTCCTGTATAAGACGATAAACTACATCCGCGTCCTTGGGAAGACGATAAACTACATCCGACTCCTGTGTATGACGATAAACTACATCCGACTCCTGTATAAGACGATAAACTACATCCGCGTCCTTGGGAAGACGATAAACTACATCCGACTCCTGTGTAAGACGATAAACTACATCCGACTCCTGTATAAGACGATAAACTACATCCGCGTCCTTGGGAAGACGATAAACTACATCCGACTCCTGTGTATGACGATAAACTACATCCGACTCCTGTATAAGACGATAAACTACATCCGCGTCCTTGGGAAGACGATAAACTACATCCGACTCCTGTGTATGACGATAAACTACATCCGACTCCTGTGTAAGACGATAAACTACATCCGACTCCTGTATAAGACGATAAACTACATCCGCGTCCTTGGGAAGACGATAAACTACATCCGACTCCTGTGTAAGACGATAAACTACATCCGACTCCTGTATAAGACGATAAACTACATCCGCGTCCTTGGGAAGACGATAAACTACATCCGACTCCTGTGTAAGACGATAAACTACATCCGACTCCTGTATAAGACGATAAACTACATCCGACTCCTGTATAAGACGATAAACTACATCCGCGTCCTTGGGAAGACGATAAACTACATCCGACTCCTGTATAAGACGATAAACTACATCCGACTCCTGTATAAGACGATAAACTACATCCGCGTCCTTGGGAAGACGATAAACTACATCCGACTCCTGTGTAAGACGATAAACTACATCCGACTCCTGTATAAGACGATAAACTACATCCGCGTCCTTGGGAAGACGATAAACTACATCCGACTCCTGTGTAAGACGATAAACTACATCCGACTCCTGTATAAGACGATAAACTACATCCGACTCCTGTATAAGACGATAAACTACATCCGCGTCCTTGGGAAGACGATAAACTACATCCGACTCCTGTATAAGACGATAAACTACATCCGACTCCTGTATAAGACGATAAACTACATCCGCGTCCTTGGGAAGACGATAAACTACATCCGACTCCTGTGTAAGACGATAAACTACATCCGACTCCTGTATAAGACGATAAACTACATCCGCGTCCTTGGGAAGACGATAAACTACATCCGACTCCTGTGTAAGACGATAAACTACATCCGACTCCTGTATAAGACGATAAACTACATCCGACTCCTGTATAAGACGATAAACTACATCCGCGTCCTTGGGAAGACGATAAACTACATCCGACTCCTGTATAAGACGATAAACTACATCCGACTCCTGTATAAGACGATAAACTACATCCGCGTCCTTGGGAAGACGATAAACTACATCCGACTCCTGTGTAAGACGATAAACTACATCCGACTCCTGTATAAGACGATAAACTACATCCGCGTCCTTGGGAAGACGATAAACTACATCCGACTCCTGTGTAAGACGATAAACTACATCCGACTCCTGTATAAGACGATAAACTACATCCGACTCCTGTATAAGACGATAAACTACATCCGCGTCCTTGGGAAGACGATAAACTACATCCGACTCCTGTATAAGACGATAAACTACATCCGACTCCTGTATAAGACGATAAACTACATCCGCGTCCTTGGGAAGACGATAAACTACATCCGACTCCTGTGTAAGACGATAAACTACATCCGACTCCTGTATAAGACGATAAACTACATCCGCGTCCTTGGGAAGACGATAAACTACATCCGACTCCTGTGTAAGACGATAAACTACATCCGACTCCTGTATAAGACGATAAACTACATCCGACTCCTGTATAAGACGATAAACTACATCCGCGTCCTTGGGAAGACGATAAACTACATCCGACTCCTGTATAAGACGATAAACTACATCCGACTCCTGTATAAGACGATAAACTACATCCGCGTCCTTGGGAAGACGATAAACTACATCCGACTCCTGTGTAAGACGATAAACTACATCCGACTCCTGTATAAGACGATAAACTACATCCGCGTCCTTGGGAAGACGATAAACTACATCCGACTCCTGTGTATGACGATAAACTACATCCGACTCCTGTATAAGACGATAAACTACATCCGCGTCCTTGGGAAGACGATAAACTACATCCGACTCCTGTGTATGACGATAAACTACATCCGACTCCTGTGTAAGACGATAAACTACATCCGACTCCTGTATAAGACGATAAACTACATCCGCGTCCTTGGGAAGACGATAAACTACATCCGACTCCTGTGTAAGACGATAAACTACATCCGACTCCTGTATAAGACGATAAACTACATCCGCGTCCTTGGGAAGACGATAAACTACATCCGACTCCTGTGTAAGACGATAAACTACATCCGACTCCTGTATAAGACGATAAACTACATCCGCGTCCTTGGGAAGACGATAAACTACATCCGACTCCTGTGTAAGACGATAAACTACATCCGACTCCTGTATAAGACGATAAACTACATCCGCGTCCTTGGGAAGACGATAAACTACATCCGACTCCTGTGTATGACGATAAACTACATCCGACTCCTGTATAAGACGATAAACTACATCCGCGTCCTTGGGAAGACGATAAACTACATCCGACTCCTGTGTAAGACGATAAACTACATCCGACTCCTGTATAAGACGATAAACTACATCCGCGTCCTTGGGAAGACGATAAACTACATCCGACTCCTGTGTATGACGATAAACTACATCCGTGTTATACGAAAGACGATAAACTACATCCGCGTTCTGTGCAAGATGATAAACTACATCCGCGTTCTGGGTAAGATGATAAACTACGTTCAACAGCAAGGCCTCTGATCAGGAGGTTTTGAGGAGCGTGTAACCACATCTTAATTGCTGTTGTATCCAGGTCCACCCTTAACACAGGGTGGTAGCACCTGTTAAGGTCCCAGCCATGTGCAAATAGTTAACCCTCAAACTGGGGTCAAACACTATGAAAGTTTAAAAATAGCTTTTAATACCAGAAATACTTTGTAAAAATTATTAACACCAATAAATTTTTAATGAAAAATTTATTACCAGCAAAACATTTTTGAAAAAAAATATTACCAGTAATACATTTTTTGAAAAAAATATTACCAGCTATAGATTTTTAAGAAAAAATATTACCAGCTATAAAAATTGTCAGCATTAAATATGAAAACATTTAGGTTGATATACCGTAAAACAAACGAAACCAAACCAAAATAAGAATAAACGATATAATTTAATTAAAACATTAGTAGTAGCAGCAGCGAGCAACCATTTGGATAATATAAGTTTGCATAACTACCTATACTTACCAATACAAAATTCTTACACTTCTAGGTAACCTTAACCGGAGTCATTGATATGCAGTCAACAGTGGATATAATAACAGGGACATTGGCCTCGCGATTGTCTCACTGTAGTTTTTAATTTTGATATTAATGACAGAAATGCAGGCCGGTTGCAGTATTTAAAGCGCTTCATGATAACGAGAATAAGAATGTCGGCTTCGGTTTTGCAGAGTTGTGATTTTAGCGGTGATCGTAGTGACGATGGTTGGCGTGTGTGTGGGTGGAGCATTAAGTATGAGTCACCTTATTCGTCACAGGTCCCTATTAATCTAGCGAGATCTGCCCCTTCCCCTAAACCGGAAGCGCACTGGAAACATTTTCGCCCTGCCTACATCACTTTCACTTTCAACGAATTAAATTGGGGTCATTTAAGGGAGACACGTCCAGGAACATGACAGACTATTTATACATGTCGACATTAGCAAAGACAAGACAAAAACCCTATTACGTACTCATTCTAAATGGGCATATATATATATATATATATATATATATATATATATATATATATATTTATGTATGTATATATATATATATATATATGTGGACGAATGTGCATGTGTGTACTTACACTTATTTAAGGAGAAAGGGAGTAGAGAGAGATATATAGAGAGAAATAGAGACATCTATATGTGTGCATGTGTGTGTGTGTGTGTTTGTATATATGTATGTGTGTGTGTGTTTTGAAAAATAAAAATATTGAGAAATTAAAAAATTAAAATTTTAGAACACACTGGGTTGTATATTAATATTTTTATGTTTTATTATTTCAATTATATTTCTCGACTAGTTTCCACCAGCATTGTCATCATCAGGAAAAAAATTTCTGCTTATTAGTAGCATATTTACATACATACATACATATATATATATATATATATATATATATATATATATAAACATATATATATAAACATATATATATGCTACTAATAATTTATTTAATGAAACATGCATCAATATATATATACATATCTCCAGGTGGTACGATGGGAAGGAATAGAGTAGACTTCCAACGTTCGCAACATTTAAAATAAAATAGGACTCAGTACATAGTAGATCAATATTATTTATTTTAAGATACTACAAAAAAAAAAAACAAAAAAAAAACATGTGAGAATCACTCCACAATTGTAGTCGTGTTTCAACGCATACCAATGCGTCTCCCCAGGCGATTGTAAATTACTGGCGTGTGAACGATTAATTTGGTTTCAAAAACAAAATACCTTCTATTTTTGGGAAAAAATATAAGTCTTGAGGGCTTCACCATGATCAACCAATCGAATTTGACCTACGTTAAATTTAACTAAACGGAAAAGAAAAAAAAAATGAAATTATAATGACATCAGCCAGGCATTAACTGATACAGGTTGAAACACGATTCCAATTGTATAGCGATTTTTTCTTGTAATATCCTAATATATATATATATATATATATATATATATATATATATATATATATATATATATATATTGTTTAAATGTTGGTATATTTATTCGGAAAAAGCGCTCAATATCGCTGATAGAAGGTTTGTAGATACAGACAGTACGGCCAATGGACATATAGATCAACATTTTATGGTGAATAAAGTTTCAGGCGTCAATCGATCTTCACTCCATGACAGATTTGTATGCTTACATGATTGATCACTTCTCTTTCTTTCTCTCTCTCTCTCTCTCTCTCTCTCTCTCTCTCACACACACACACACACACACACACATATATATATATATATATATATATATATATATATATATATATATATATATATACATAAAGCCATTTATAACACTCTACTACTTTACCCGTGGCAAAAAAAACTAAGCCAAAACTAAGCGAAAAAAAATCCGCGGAAAAGGAAGAATCACTTTATTTTTCATTTAAATTTTTAAACATCCTTCTCTAAAAATTCAGATATTGAAATGTGTTTGTGCGTGTCAATACATTTGAGAAAACCCCGACTGGCATAGAGCCTGAATAATTATTTCTATTATAGACGCACAAACACGCACACAGACATATGCATGCATACACACAGGGGGGGGGGTCGCATCAAGCTGCGGAACTATAATGAGTATTGGTGAAAATTGCTATACTTTTAGAGAAGGAGTATCGGAGATTATATCGTTTATAGAATTAGACAGTGTGGACATAAAAATCAACACTGCATAGAGCACTTTCAAGCTTCAGTGTGATCATCAGAACAACATCGATCTGAACAAGAACAACGTCATTTGTCCGCATTGAAGTCACAATGTATTGTTGATTCTTATGTCCATGATATCGTCCTCTGTGAATATATATATATATATATATATATATATATATATATATATATATATATATATGCCATTTTAAAACTTATTTTTAGTGGATACTCGTATTTGATTAGACGAGATGTGCGGATTGATAAACGGAATAAAGTGTTGTTAAAAAACGGAACGTCAAATGCAATCTGATTATCAACTATATATGTGTGTGTGTGTGTGTGCGCGTGCGTGTGTGTGTGTGATAAAATATAGTTTTATGGTTATGTAAACTAGGTGTTGACTTCAATGCCCACTTTAATATATATATATATATATATATATATATATATATATATATATATATATATATATATATATATATATATAATATAAAAGGCTCAAACACTAATATTCCATGGAATATTAGTGTTTGAGCCTTTTATATTATATTCTTACTCTGTCCTGGACATTGAGTTCTACCTGGATTCTATCATCTTGGGAATTTATGCATATATATATATATATATATATATATATATATATATATATATATATATGCAAGGATCATTAAATATGACAGACAAGGTGCTTTGATTAAGTTTTTTATATAATTTCTCATATCATCTTATGAGTTTTTTCAGTTGAAAACTTATAGTTTTTGTAATAAAAAAATAAATAATCTTCTATATTTAAATAACGCAGAAAAAGTCTCGCTTAAACTTCAAAAAGCCAGAGAAGAATATTAACCCAGCTATATATATGGTAATGTTAATGTCCACAATCGAAGTAAACAACACCGTTTTATATTACATCCCAAGTCACCACACCTATATAAC
>OZ010579.1:10769422-10776922 GCA_963932145.1 Acanthosepion lycidas
TTAACTAAAATATAACTTAATAATAAAAATTAAAAAATATTACAATTTTATTAATAACTAGCAGTAGATCCCGGCGTTGCCCGGGGATGTAACAGTAAGAGATAGATCAAGTATGGACCATCATAAAGACTGAAAAATAAAATTGACAAAGATTATTGTTTAAGGTTGACGGACACGTAAGTCTTAATTAGTTTTTTTTGTTTTGTTTTGTTTTGTTTCGTTTCTTTGGTTTTTTACAAATTGGTCAAACCCAAACTCAAACAAAAGCATTGTTTTCAATCGTTATGAATCTACCGATTGAATAGAATTTTATTATAAACAATTGTCTTGTAAATGGAATTTTTAAAGCATTCTGAATGTAAAAATAAAGAAAAAGTGTGCAAGACAATAAGAAACACTACCTGCCCCCCACCAAAAGTTAAGTTTTGTTGAAATCGGTTGAAAAATGTAGGAAATCCGATCCCATATATAAACGAACACACACACACACATACACACACACAGCCAACCAACCTGGGTTGTATAACTCGATATGAGTTGCCCCCCTTTCATTAATGCCTCTTAATCGTGTTTTCAAATTGATTTCGTGCAAAAACAATTGATTTTACCAATTTTTGGCGCTGTCAGAACCACCGCAAGGTAATTTTACGTAGTCCTGTGAAGTTTTCTTGAAATTGGTTGAAAAATGTAGGAAATCCGATCCAATATATAAACGAACAGACACACACGCACACACAACCTGGGTTTTATAATAAGTATGATATAACATAACACCTTTTAAATAAACCATAAAATTAAAAAAATAAATTAATTTAATTTCGAAGAAAAAATTTAAAACTGGAAGAAATATCTCCAACTGAAAAAATGAAAGTCGTAAACAAAAGCAACATTTTATGAAGGTACGCGTGTAAAAGAACGTTACATTCATGAATAAACACGTGTACAAAATGGGGTACAAAAGCAGAATGAAAAAGACGCGAGACAAATGGAAAAAAATTGAAAAAATAGTAAATACCGTTTAAAACCAGAATCCCTGAAGACTGGAAATTTTACCAAGAAACTTCGAAGTCGGGCTAAAATTGATATTTAAAAATTAAGTAATATTTTCATATATATATATATATATATATATATATATATATAAAAGTGAACATGGAAGTCAACACTCAGAGGCGACAGGCGGCCTGACGTTGCATCCAGAATGAAACAGCCTGTCGCCTCTGACTGTTGACTTCAATGTTCATTTTTATATTTATATTTGAATACGCTCTATCTCTGATATTGAGTACTTTATCCCATAAATATAGCACACCTTAAAACTATATTTCTTCATATATATATATATATATATATATATATATATATATATATATATATAATGACGTTTTTTAACGTTGAAAATACGTCAAAAAACGTCATTATTTTTGCACCAACCTAATATATATATAACCTTCTGTTCAGCTCAGCTCAGCTCATATATACACAGGCTGATCCAAAAATAGGTCAACTCTCGGTTGAATAGGGTTTCTGTGATGATTTATATTAAAACTATGGTATTTCTGTTATATTAAATTTTATAATTAAATTTATTTAAATTTAATGGTTTTTTTTTTAATTTTCAGACAGTTCAGGGAACTCATAATGCCGAATAATTTAAATAGTGATACAAGAAATTGACTGTTGTAAGAGTATTGGAGGTCTCATAATCCTGAAACCGTGAAAACAAAATGGTATGAAACATTTGGTATTCAAGACCCCAAACAATAAACCATTGTCCGTATTCGTGCCAAATTTAATACTACTGGCTCAATTCTTAATAGCCCCAAAACTGGCCGACCTTAAACAGTTTGCATATAGGAATAGAAACAACTTGTTGCCGAAGCCTTTTTTCAATCCCAGAAAGTCCACAGCAGAATCGGACATTTCACAAACTTCTATTATACGAATTCTGAAACTGATTGGGTTGAAAGCTTATCATCCACGGCGAATTCATGTCTTTTTTGGGGATAACCAAGACAGGCGGCTGAAATTTAGTGAGGTCATGCTGAACGAAATTTTAAAAAAATCCAATAATTTTCTATAAGATTCTGTGTTTACAAAAATTTAATTCTATTAATATGTAATCTGAAAATAAATGTTTTCATTTAACCTCCAACTACGTTTGGGTCACTTCGTGTTTATTAATATTTACTTAATACGTCTGTCATCCTACATTGAGCTCTGTTTTATTAACACCAGCACTATATGTGTGACATATAATAATCTACATATATGGTGGGCTCTCCTATCATGAACGATAAATGAGGGTCACCATTGGATGGTGCCTTTCATTTTACACTTATGCATGCTAGCAGAGCTTATTGTGGAGAAAATCAGGTAAGGGAAAGATATATTTCATTTTTGCTTTCTTAAGTATGATACTAGCCGAGCCTTGCTGCAGGTGACAAAGCCACACTGATAGATGAAATTTGTTAAAGCAGGATTTTTATGGCATCTCTACTTCAGAACTTGATGCAACTGATCACGCCATATATATATATATATATATATATATATATATATATATATATATATATATATATATATATATATATGCGTTTTTTGTGTGTGACAATTGAGGGGCAGTGTACGAAATAACAATGACCCACCCAGTTCCGTGCTAACTTGGTCCCGGTGACGCATACTGATATGACTATCGAAGTGAGTTCGTATCATATATACGAACTAACTTCGATAGCGATATCAGTACGCGTCAGCGAGACCAAGTTAGCACCGAACTGGGTGGGTCATATATCTTCAAAAACGCTTTCTGTTTTTTTTAAAAATTCATTTTAACTTTAAAAATTATAAGTAAAAAAAGAGGCAGAGAACAAAAAAATAAATTAAAAAAAATATCTGGTGACACGTTACCCCTAGTAGGACGAGAAATAAGCAGGCTCTGAAATTACAGATTAAAACTACGGATTGTCAACGATTACTCTGATCTTCCAAAGTTTACAGAAAAAATATTGTGCTATGGGAACTTTTGCAGTAGACATAATTTTGGTTGTAAATATGTAACATTTATGAGGTTAATGCATGGATATATTTCCTTAGGTGCTTATAAGTTGTGCACTGTTTAAATATTAGCATTAACAATGAACTGTTTTAAATTACAAAATTGTACTTGGATTAAACGAAAATTACTTAAAATATAATACATATTACTTATAATACGTTCATTCTCGCCGTCGTTTTGACGGCACGGATACACTAGTCATATTTATAATCATAATGATATATATATATATATATATATATATATATATATATATATATATATATATATATATATATATATAAGAAAAAAAGAACAGTAAGATATATAATCCGGTGTTCTTAGTGATATATTTTATTTTTACAAAACAGGGCTCAATGTAAATTTACAGAGCATAAATATTATAAATTAACTGATTCAAAATATGGTTTTTTCGCTACACAGTAATAACCATGTTTCAAAAACTGATGCTAAAGACTTCAAATTTAATCATATAAATTAAAAGCATTAGTTCTGTTTGAACTTCAAGCGAATTTTGGAATAACTTATTTTTAAACGCTAATATATTCATTAAATATATATATATATATATTAAATATAAATATTATATATATATTATATATATATATTTTATATATATATTATATGTATATTATATATATATATATTAAATGTATATTATATATATATATTATATATATAATATATATATTAAATATATATATTTAAACACATATATATGTATATATATATATATATATATATATATATATAGATAGATAGATAGATAGATAGATAGATTACAGGGTACATTATTGCACATGCGTAGACAGACAATACAATCACGAGTGAGGTTACACAGTTGCTTGTGAGAAGCTTTGAATAAAAGAGTGTAACTGGATATACATCTATATTTGTTTAGAACTTGGACATTAGTCTCCGGAAGCAATCCTAATGTTTAAGCCCAGACGATATTTTGACAGCGATGTTTAAACCTAGGGCAGGAGTCCATTGACGTTGATTCGCTTTCTTTAAGATATTCAACAATCAAACATGACACAATTATTGACTGCAATAAAAATAAATCTAGGATTGGCAGAGTGATAAAAACAAAAAGATTGATTTGTTTTTTTACGGCTGATCAAAATTTAAAGCCAGTAAATACTTTTGGATCTTAAGACATTTTTTTTTATATAGCAATCATTTTCTGATACGCCCAACTATTTAGCCCAGAGTTGAGAGGAGAAGCGTTAGATTCATACCTTTCCCGTGGGTATTTGCTCGTAAGTGAATATAACGAACCAGCCTGGAACTGGAACTGGAACTTGAACTTGGCCCTCTGATTTCCAATTCTGAGACGTTATTCTTTACACCGCCCGCACATCCAAGCATGCAACACCTGGTGTTCCCAAGCGTTCACTCATCTAGGTACTGAGCGAGCTCAAAGTTACTTCAGTGATAGGACGAGAACCAATTTTTCAGTGTGATACAATCATAAGCTGGTGATTTCACAGACTGTTACGAATCTGGTTTGTACATTGATAAGTCTTTTATTTGTCCATATATTCAATATTTTCCCCATCTGGTATGGTGCGTCTGTTTATCTAGGTAGATATACTTGACAAAATGCAAAGAATCTGCAATTTTATCGGTCCTGAGCTGACATGTAAGCCTCAACCACTTTCCCATTACTGTGGCTTTTCCATGCAAATTCTTCTGATGAGCTTTTCTGTTTACCTTGACTTTAAGCGTAGTACTAGATTGCCAGTTAGGTCTCATCCCTTTAAGGTTTAAATTGATAAATGTAACCGTAAGTTTTATTCTAATTGTTCTCTACTCGTACTTCTTGCCTATGGAAATTTCTTTCAGCTTCTTGCTTTCATGTCAAATAAGATTTTTAAAAATTTATATGCAACATGGATGGCCACCTTCTGGCTCTTTGAATCCTGCTATTTTTATTGTCTTTTCTCCTCAGTAAAATTTTCTCAGTTTCCTTCAAAATGCGTCTTAGCGGCTTTATTGCCTTGCTTAAAAAAATGAATATTAATATTATCTGATTTTATATAATTTTTTTTTTTTTTTTTTTTTGCATAAATCAGCGCATATTACTCGGATGTTTCAGCATCCCCTACTGCTAATAATTTGTTCCCTCCATCTTTTGGCATTTCCAAAAGATAAAATCGTCTTTAAAATTGGTGGGGGAAATTTCCGATCGTAAAGTAACACAGCGAAACAGCTGATGGTAATCCCGAAAGAGAGTTTTTTATTTTGTTTTGAAAAGTGTACGTCGTTTTCGAATGTAATTGAGGTGAGATCTCAATGGGTGGATTTTAAGGGGAAGGATTAAGCTGCCATTGGCTTAGGTTTTTGCACTGATATTAAGTAGGTAGAACTTTCTTTATATGTCTATATTTCTGAGATGAGGTATTATGTACATTATTTACATTATTCGGACTATTGTCCTCATCTTTGTCGCCATATTTATTACAACGTTTCGACCGTTGTAAGCTCATGCTTTCTTCAGGTGGTTAGTTAGATCCAGGACGCAAAGAGTGTGAGTTCAATACCCGGTTAAGGCAGTGGAGAACTTTCAGACAGAAATTAGCAGGAGATAACTGATAACTGACATCCATTAAACATGGCACGTGGAACTAGAACAGTCTACCCCAGTGAGCGAAATAAAGGGTTCAGTTCGACATTTCAGAAGAAGGCCGGAGCGTACAACGGCCGAAACGTTGTAATAAATATGACGACAAAGATGAGGGCAATAGTCCGAATAATGTAAATAATGTAGGTAGAAAATTATCAGACAACGCTGTGATGCTGTAAAAAGATTAGGGTATAGTTTTTAAATTAATTGAGTCATTTCGTGTGTATATTTGGAAAAGCGTTGATCTTGATTTTGTGTAAATTCATAGAATGTTTCAGTAATTAATTAGAAAAGCTAATCGCAACCTTCCTTACCTCGACAAAAGGTCACTCTCAGTTTTCATCATATATCCAAAAAAGCATTTTTTGTTTTTAGCTGATGTCTATTCGCTTTTTTGTGAAACTATAGATAATGAGAGAAAAGAAAGTTTCAGATGACGCACAATCTCTAATCTATATTAACTATATTTTGGTTAAACTTTTATTTTCAGAGAAAACAATCATATAATATGATGCTCTACACTACTTCGAATAAAAGTGACGTAAGTTATATGCATACACCCGGGTTCCCTCTCATAGTGTCAGCCATAAATACAGACTGATGTGGAGGTACATGGACGACACCTATTGCCTACGCCTATTGCCTACCACTATGACAAGGACCAGTCCATTACGGTT
Source organism: Acanthosepion lycidas (assembly GCA_963932145.1). Classification (NCBI taxonomy): domain Eukaryota; kingdom Metazoa; phylum Mollusca; class Cephalopoda; order Sepiida; family Sepiidae; genus Acanthosepion; species Acanthosepion lycidas. The sequence continues at coordinate 10,775,787 of OZ010579.1, forward strand.
ACCTGTTATATTGTCCTACTCAGTTACAGTAGTCCAAAACCACTTTGCTACTTCGACAAATATATCCCTTTCCGGGACATATCAAAAAGGTTATTAAGCAAACGCCAAAACAATACTGGAAGTAGCGATAACTGCTACAGGACTTGAGAACCACATTTTTCTGAACAATTATTTTAATAGAAAGATTTTATAAATCTCAGCTGGTCAATAAATGCCGAATGTTTCCATATAAAGAAATGTCTATTGTTACCATTACTGTTACTAGATAGTTTAGGCGTTGATTTGTCAAGAGGAGCTCCTGTAAATCCTCTAGAACTATGGTAGTAGGATTATATAATTTGAACAACTCATGAATAATGAAACGTCGAACAAATATTTTGCTGTAATAGCTTGATAAAAAAACAAAAAAAAAACTGTTCTTAAGTACTTTTTGAATAAGTCATTTTCCGAATTATAATTATTTTATTTTTTTGTCGTAATATTTTTTGGTTATTTATAAACCTGCCATTTCTCCAGCCATTAAATCAACTTCGCAAATTTAGAAAAAAAATGTACAAACTTCAGTTCGAATCGAAATCTAATCACACGTTTCGAAGCTCGTCTCTCATAGACGTCACTTTAACAATATAAACTTCCAAAGATAAGATTACCACCTCTGAACTTTAGATGTCATAATTATCTTCGTTTCTGTTCCACGCTGTATGGTTGACTGTCCAACAGTAGAAACAAATTCAAGTCGTTTTGGGGAATTAATTAATTAGGGAAATTTCGTAATTATAAATAATGTGTTGAATTTTCCATCATATATTATTATTATTATTATTATTATTATTAATTCCTTTAATTTCTGTTGTATACACATTTCCTTCCGAGTCCCAACCAGAGATCTAAGGTCAGAAATGGCTTCATATCTTCCACTGATCATTTAAAGCAAAACAAAACAAAACCTGTAAGATGATACTTATTTTAAACAGATAAAGCTTTTCGTAATATTGTGAGTACAATATTTTGTAATTGTGAGTACAATATTTTGTAATTCTTTAAGGCATGTGGCATCCGGAATCCGTTCATTGAGTCTATCGGTACATTTTCCAATCAATCCGAGTGCTCCAACTACAACTGGAATTATTAATGTC
>OZ010579.1:10779422-10916922 GCA_963932145.1 Acanthosepion lycidas
TATCTACTTTTCTTTCTTTCTTTCTTTCTTTCTTTCTTTCTTTCTTTCTTTCTTTTTACATTTTTCTTCTCCCCTTTCTTTCAAATTTTCTCCATTCTTCCCCGCCACTCTCTCTCTTTCTTTCATCCTTCCTCACTTTCTTCTTCCTCCTACATGAAATTCTTTTTGTTCTTTCTTTCTTTTCTTTTTTCCTCTATTTCTCTGTTACTATCTTCTTTCATTTTATTCCCTCCTCAATTCATTCTATACGTATTCCTTCCTTCCTTCCTTCCTTCCTTCCTTCCTTCCTTCCTTCCTTCCTTCCTTCCTTTTTTGATTTTCTCCCTTTTAGGCACCCTCTAATTTTTCCTTCGTTCTTCCTTTCTGCTTTATTCTTACCTTTTTCACTCTTGCTTCTTTCCTTCTCTCTTCTTTCCTATCTTTTTCTGTTGCTATCTTTGTTTCTTCTTTTCTCTCTCATTCGCTACATACTGGCTGCTTCCTTCAATCCTTACTTCATTTCACATGTTCTCTCTCTTTGTCTTCTCTCCTCTTTTTCATTCAACGCTTTTACTTCGTCTCTTTCTTTAATTCTTTTCGCTTCGTCCTTCTCAGTCTTGTTTCACTTTACTTTTCTTTTCTCATACTTCTTTTCCTCTTTTTCGGTTACCATCCACATTGGCCCTATACTTACTCCTTCCTTCCTTCCTTCCTTCCTTCCTTCCTTGTCGCTGTTTCTTCTCACCTATCATTCTTTTTCCTTCCTCGCTTTCTTCCACGTATCCTTCTTTTCTTCTTCTCTCTTTCCTTATCTCTTTGTCTTTCTTTCTGTCTTTGTTCCTTTGTTTGTTTCTTTGATTCTTTCTTTTACATTTTCTGTTTTTTCCTCACCTCTCTCTCTTTCTTTAATCTTTCCCCACTTCCTTCTTCCCTATTCACTTTTTTTCTCTTTTCTTCACTTCTTCTTTTCGTCTGTTTCTCTATTACTATCTTCCTTTATTTTTTCCTTCAATTCTTTTTATACGTATTCTTCCTTCCTTCCTGCCTGCCTTTCTTCCTTCCGTCCTCCCTCCCTCCCTCCCTTCCTTCCTTCCTTCCTTCCTTCCTTCCTTCCTTTCTTCCTTCCTTCCTTCCTGCCTGCCTGCCTGCCTGCCTGCCTTTCTTCCTTCCGTCCTCCCTTCCTTCCTTCCTTCCTTCCTTCCTTCCTTCCTTCCTTCCTTCCTTCCTTCCTTCTTTCCGTCCTCCCACCCTTCCTTCCATCCTCCCTCTCTCCCTCCCTCCCTTCCTTCCTTCCTTCCTTCCTTCCTTCCTTCCTTCCTTCCTTCTTTCCGTCCTCCCACCCTTCCTTCCGTCCTCCCTCTCTCCCTCCCTCCCTCCCTCCCTTCCTTCCTTCCTTCCTTCCTTCCTTCCTTCCTTCCTTCCTAATCTATCCGTGATTTTTAAACTTAATCTTTTTTTCCATAGTCATTTTCTCATTCGGTTAATACTTCTTTTATCAAACAATTTCTTCCTTCCTTCCTTCCTGGTTTTGTCATTTTCTGTCCCCGCCCTCCCACGTCGACAACCTCCCCTCCTGACAAAAAAAAAAAATGACTATATTTTTTCCATTGCTGCAAATGCCATTAAGTTCAAATATTTTCCAATTCCCTCTTTTTTCGTCTTTTGAACGTTTTGTATTTTCTGGCTCGCCATTCGTCTCTTCCAACTCTTCAACGCCTCCCTCCACCACCACCCTCCTCCGACCCCACCCCCAACACGCCACATTTGGAAATCGCAATCTTCGCTTCCTTGATCGTTCCCAGGTCTCCTATCTTACTCACTTTCTCTCTGTCTCACCGCTGTCTCCCCTCCCCCTCTCTCCGCTAATCATTGCCCTCGCTTTCACCTTTCTCTCCTTGTTTCCAACCCCAGCATTTTTTTTCTTTTCTATTTTTAGCGTTTTTCTTTTCTTAATTCTTTGTCTCATCTCATGGGCGCCAACAGTAGAGAAATAGTGACTAAGACATGCCGACCATTTGATACGTGTTCGATCCTCACCTGTTTCGTTTGTTTTTTAGAGTGATGTTTACATTGCACAAGGGTTAGGAGCCACTCGAAGTAGAGGGCTAGAGAGTAAGAGGTAGGGTTTCTGCGGATAATGTGGTGAACGGTTAACTCTAGAATTTGAACACGTTAAGGTTGTAGTGATCAGGAAAGTATCCTCTTGGGAGTCGATTCCACAAGCCAGTGGTTCGGCAGAAGAATCTGCTTGTGTGGAACTTACATCTCACCAGTGGAAGAAGAAGAGAAGGTGGTTCGCTACAATGGGTGTAGGATGGCGGGTCTTAGCACGTAGAACGTTAGAACTGGTGGAACTAAGTAGTCCACCTGTGGGACAGAGCAATGAGAGGCTTGAGACGTTTCGTTTCTGAGTAGGGTGGAAAATAATTCATCACCCACAAGGACGCAGAGACGCTTTTTGACTCTATCAAAACTAGAAAGTAAAGACTGTGCAGCTCCTGTTTGTATATGGCAGCAGTATTACATTTTAGGCTTGATCTCTTTCTTGTAAATTTAGAAGATAACACGTGGAGTCAGAGACTTACTAGAGTAGGAACCTGGAAACCGACCCTTTTTCCAACATCTTTAGCTACGCATCGTATGTACGAGCTCCACTGGGTTGAGATTAAGGTCCAATACGCGCTCTATGCACGGGATCTCCCGAAAGGAAGATCCATTTATGGTGATTGGTGATAGCTCACGGTCGGATCGAATGAAGTTCACTACTTAATAAACAAACGCTTGTTCTAGAACAAATGCTAGCGAACAAGTCCTGCAGTTCCTAGTATTCTCCCAATTAAATGCTCAAAATTCACTGAAGGTAGAGGCTTAAAGAATGAACTTAGTTTGTTTTGTTTTACGGTATATCAACCTCAATGGGTTATTTAATTCCGACAAGAATTTTATTTCTGGTAATAATTTTTTCTTCAAAAATTCATTGCTGGTAATATCTTTTCAAAAATCTATTGCTGGTATTAAAAGCTATTTTTAGACATAGTGTTTTAACCATACTTTGGGTATTAACTATTTGCCCATAACCGAGACCCTAACAGGTGCTACCGCCCAGGATCATGCTCCTCAAAACCTCCTGGTCAGAGGCCTTGCTGTCGGGTGTAGTATATCGTCTTACCCAGGATGCTAGAATGAGGTTGGTGATATGAATGTAAGAGTAAAATATACAATATATGTCGGATAGATAATGATAGACCGTTGACTTGAAGAGGTTAAGATTGTAGCATACGAAGAAACAAGCAAGTGTTGGTGAAAAAAAAATTGTCTCTGATACTTCCGCTTTGGTGAATGATTCGCTTCGTTGAAACAACATGGTGGTTCTTAGATGTAAATGTCTGAATTGTCGGAAATAAAGGACAGAACTCGTCCAAATATTTGCCATGGAAATAGCGATAGAGTAACGATAGTCTTGCAACGTTGTTATCTGTTGGAAAGAGGCTTCAAAATTCGCCATCCACTACAAGACCACGTAAACAGCTTTGAACTCAATCAGGACCTGAACATAAGGATTGGGCAGCTCCAGCACAGACACGTCAGCAATTACTCCATATTTCATCTGACTCATATATAGATAAAAAAGCCTAGAATGAGTCAAGTATTATCTTCATGGAATGAATTCGGTCTTCGGACTTTGTGCTAGACTAAAATAGTCTGTACCAACTACCAACCCAACTGCTACGTTCGGATGACAGATTCTACGTGTTCAATGATGATTTGAAAACAGAAATATTTCATTGAATATTGAAAAATTAGCATCTTTCACTGTTGAATGGGAGAGTGACTATTCTTTTATGGATGCCTTGTTACAAAGACTTAATCTAAAGTGTACCGTGAGCCCACGATTTTTCGTTTATATATGTCGCAGGGGGGTATTTTATGGAATTTTTTTTAATTATCCCACTCCAAGAAAGGTAACAAAGCCACTTAGACGCAAGGGGGTTGCTGAATGTAAGAAAATTGAAAACATTATTAAGGAGAGAGAAAAATTAAAGAACATTAAGAATAAAAAAGATAACGATTGAAATTGTATTTTAATCTTTGAAGATCAACCTGATTCGAAAGTGTAAGGTCAGTTTACTCAAAACCTATATAGAGATATATACAGATACTGAAGAAAAATTCTAATCACTTGAAGAAATCCGGAGCGTACAACGGCCAAAACCTTGTGAATATGGCAAGGAAGAAGATACAATCCGAATAATGTAAATAATGTAAGTTGTTATTTCTTCTTCTAACTTAGGAGAACAATTCGTTAGTGCTCGACAAATTAAGGTTTTGAGTAAACTGACTTTACACTTTCCAAAAAAATAAAATAAAACAGACCCAAAGACAAAACAGCGGTTAATCTCTGCCTATATCGCTGAGATGAAGTATTATGATTACTTGTATAATTTACATAGTTAAAGGGAAATAACTCAGACATCCGGAAGAGGCACGGCACGTGGAATTAGAACTATCTACCCCGGTGGACGAAATAAAGGGTTCAGTTCGAAATTCCGATCACCTGAAGAAGGTCGGAGCCTACAATGGCCGAAACGTTTTGAATATGGCAATGAAGATGAGGATAACAGTTCGAATAATATAAATAATGCAAGAAATCCTGTATTTAGGTCTGGGTCTATTTTTTTTAATTTTTTCGTTCGTTTCATTCTTGTTCATCCATTGTTTTCTTTTTTTTCTTTCCTTTTTATTATTATTTATCAGTTATTTCGATTCTTAAATATTTTTCTTTCTTTCATTGCATACTATAATTTTTTCATTCTTAATTTTTTTTCTTTCTTTTTCTTTTTCTTCGACGGTTATTTCCACGCCTTTCTTTCTTTCTTTCTTTCTTTCTTTCTTTTTTTCTTTCTTTTTCTTCGACGGTTATTTATATTCCTACGCTTTTCTTTCTTTCTTTCTTTCTTTCTTTCTTTCTTTCTTTCTTTCTTTCTTTCTTTCTTTCTTATCATTTTCGTCATTCTAGCATCATTTCTTTTTTAATTTTCTTATATTTTATTTTCTGATTCTCTATTCATATCCTATCTCTCTCTCTCTCTCTCTCTCACTGTATATCTCTTTGTTCCTATCTCGTTTCTGTCTTTCTCTTCCCCTTTCTCTATCTCCCTTTCTCCCTCTCTATTACATCTCTCCTTTTCTTATCCCTTGCGTCTGCTTTCCTATTCTATTTCTGTCTTTCTCTCTCGCCTATCTCACTCTGTTCCTATCACATTTCTCTTTATCTCTTCACCCTGTCCCTTTGTTTCTATCCCATCTTTCATTTTTTAACACTCTCTCTTTCTCTCCTTTCTCTCTTTTTCTATCGCTGTTCCAAATACGAGTTCTCTTTCTAATGCCCCCCCATCTTACCAATTCTTCTAGATTTCGTAACAGAAAATTAAGGACAAACCTTCCGTCGATTCAAACCAAGCCCCTATACTTCTCCGCCTCGAATGCCATCCACCCTAACCATAACCCCACCCGACGTCTTCACTTCATCCACTTGTTCCCCTCTACCAACCCAGTGATTCTTTTCTCCCCCTCCTCATCCAGTACCTCATCTCTCCCCAGCGCACATTATCCGCCATCTTGTAACATTCCAACGCATCATCAAGGCGTGCTATGCTTACCACAGTGTCCCTATATAGTGCAGGCACATTAAGAAAGAATGGCAAATGCGTATAACCGAGAGGTGAGGAACCAATGAATGATAATTTAGCGATTCTATCATCGCTTGTAGGATATGACGTCATTGCTAATGTCAGGATCCCATCATTGGCTGATCGACGCTTCAACTGGTGTGAAGGGGCGACTACAGTTTTGTTTATTTTAATTGACAACTATATTTTTCTTCTTTATACTTTGGATGAAAAGATCTTTGTCGTATTTCGAGAAACCGTAGTCGTGGGACGATAAAAAGATCGTCATATTTAGAGCGCATGACATATTCATATACAGATCTCTCCCTTACGCTCTCTCTATTTATCTTTCTCTGTCTTATTTTTCTCTTTCTCTCTTTCAATATCTGTATATATCTCTATATAGGTTTTGAGTAAACTGACCGTACACATTCGAATCAGGTTTGATCTTCATAGATTAAAATACAATTTCAATCGTTTTTTTCTTCTTAATCTTTTTTTATTTTTCTCTCTCCTTAATAATGTTTTCAATTTTCTTACGTTCATCAACCCCGTCCCTCCCTCACTTTCTCTTTCTCTCACTCTTTGTCTCTCTTTCTCTCTCATTACCTCTTTATATCACTCTTTCTATCTATCCCTCACTGTCTATTTCTCTCCCTCTCTCTTTCTCTCCTTCTCTCTTTCTCTCCCTCTCTCTCCCTTTCACTTTCTATCTCTTTCTTACCCTCTCACGTTCTCTTTCTATCTCTCTATCTCGTTCTCCCTCACGCTCTTTCCATTTTTTCTCTTTCTCTCTATGTCTCTCTCCCACTCTCCCCCACTTTCACTTTCCTTCTCTTTCGCCCCTCCCTCTCCCACTGTTACTCTCTCTCTTTCTCTTTTTCACTCTCTCGTCATCTCTCTTTCTTTTTCTCTCCCTTTCTATCTCCCTCTATCTCTACCACTCTCTCTCCCCCTCACTCCTCCTCTCCTCCTCTCTCTATGCGTATGTGTAGCACTTATTTACGCCGCACAAAGAGTCCATGGAGTGCACACTACTAGCGAGGCAAAACGATAATCTCGAGATACTGAAATTCACAGGAATATAAACGTTTTAATATAAGTAAAATTAAGGACAATAAGTAAATGAATAAAATTAATTAAATCGTTGCATTTTTGGATGATATCAACAAAGGATAAAAAGAAAATTAGAAAATAAAAAAAGAGGAAATAAAATAGAAAGAAATAAAAAAAAGAGAAATAGAAAATAAAATGAATTTTTACGATAGAATAAAAAGAGAGAATAAAAAGAGAAAGAGAGGGATAAAAACAAAAGCCTAAAAAGGAGGGAAAAATTGGAATAAAAAAAAGAGAAAAACACGGAATAAAAAGAGAGACTAAAAAGGAAGGAAAAGTGGGAATAAAAAGGAGAGAAAAAGAGGGAATAAAAAGAGAGACTAAAAAGAAGGGAAAAGTGGGAATAAAAAGGAGAGAAAAAGAGGGAATAAAAAGAGAAACTATAAAGGAGGGTAAGTGGGAATAAAAAGGGGAGAAAGAGAGAGAATAAAAAGAGAGACGAAAAAGGAGGAAAAAGTGGGAATAAAAAGGAGAGAAAAAAAGGGAATAAAAAGAGAGACTAAAAAGGAGGGAAAAGTGGGAATAAAAGGGACAGAAAAAGAGAGAAATAAAAAGAGAGACTAAAAAAGATGGGAAAGTTGGAATAAAAAAAAGGAAAAGAGGGAATAAAAATGAAAGACTAAAAAGGAGGGAAAAGTTGGATTAAAAAGGAGAGAAAGAGTGGGATAAAAAGAGAGACTAAAAAGTAGGGAAAAGTGCGGATAAAAATGACAGAATTGTGGGAATGAAAAGGGAGACAAAAAAGGATTGAAAAATTGGAAGAGAAATGAGCGAAAAAGAGGCTATAAAAAAGAGACTGAAAAGGAGGGAAAAGAGGGAATAAAAAGGAGAGAAAGAGAGGTAATATAAAGAGAGACTAAAAAGGAGGGAAAGCGGGAATAAAAATGACAGAGAAAGTGGGAATAAAAAGAAAGACTAAAAAGGAGTGAAAAGTGGGAATAAAACGGAGAGAAAAAGAGGGAATAAAAAAGAGGGAAAGAGAGGGATAAAAAGAGTGACTAAAAAGGAGGGAAAAGTGGGAATAAAAAGCACAGAAAAAGAGCGAATAAAAAGAGAAACTATAAATGAGGGAAAAGTAGAAATAAAAGGGTGAGAAAAAGATGGGTTAAACACAGACTAAAAAGGAGGGAAAAGTGGGAATAAATAGGAGAGAAAGAGAGAGGTAAAAAGAAAGCCTAAAAAGGAGGGAAAAGTTTCCAAAAAGCAGAGAAAAATAGGGAATAAAAAGAGAGCCAGAAAAGGACGGAAAAGTGGGAATAAAAAGGAGAGAAAAAGAGGGAATAAAAAGAGAGACTAAAAAGAAGGGAAAAGTGGGAATAAAAAGGAGAGAAAAAGAGGGAATAAAAAGAGAAACTATAAAGGAGGGTAAGTGGGAATAAAAAGGGGAGAAAGAGAGAGAATAAAAAGAGAGACTAAAAAGGAGGGAAAAGTGGGAATAAAAAGGAGAGAAAAAGAGGGAATAAAAAGAGAGACTAAAAAGGAGGGAAAAGTGGGAATAAAAAGGAGAGAAAAAGAGGGAATAAAAAGAGAGACTAAAAAGGAAGGAAAAGTGGGAATAAAATGGAGAGAAAAAGAAGGAATAAAAAGACAGACTAAAAAGGAGGGAAATGTGGGAATAAAAAGGAGAGAAAAAGAGGGAATAAAAAGAGAGACTAAAAAGGAAGGAAAAGTGGGAATAAAAAGGAGAGAAAAAGAAGGAATAAAAAGACAGACTAAAAAGGAGGGAAATGTGGGAATAAAAAGGAGACAAAAAGAGGGAATAAAAAGAGAAACTAAAAAGGAGGGAAAACTGGGAATAAAAAGGACAGAAAGAGAGGGAAGAAAAAAAAGCCTAAAAAGGAGGGAAAAGTGGGAATAAAAAGGAGCGAAAAAGGGGGAATAAAAAGAAAGACTAAAAAGGAGGGAAAAGATGAATAAAAAGGACAGAAAGAGAGAGATAAAAAGAGAGACTAAAAAGGAGGGAACAGTTAAAAAAAGTAGAGAAAGAGAGGGTATAAAAATCGAAACTATAAATTTGTGAAAAGATGGAATAAAATGGATAGAAAGAGAGGGATAAAAAGGGAGACTAAAAAGGAGGGAAAAGTGGGAATAAAAAGTAGAGAAAGAGAGGGAATAAAAGGAGAGACTAAAAAGGAGGGAAACGTCGAAATAAAAAGGAGAGAAATTGAGGGAATAAAAAGATAGACTAAAAAGAGAGAAAAGTGGGGATAAAAAGGACAGAAAGAGAGGGATTAAAAGAGAGACTAAAATGGAGAGAAAAGAGGGAATAAAAAGAGAAACTATAAATTGAGAGAAAAGTAGAAATAAATGGGAGAGAAAAAGATGGAATAAAAACAAAGACTAAAAAGGAGGGAAAAGTGGGAATAAAAAGGAGACAAAAAGAGGGAATAAAATAAAGAGTAAAAACGAGGGAAAAATGGGATAAAAAGGAGAGAAAGAGAGGGATAAAAAGAAAGCCTAAAAAGGTGGGAAAAGTGGCAAAAAAGTAGAGAAAGAGAGACTAAAAAGGAGGGAAAAGTGAGAATAAAAAGGAGAGAAAGAGAGGGAATAAAATGAAAGACTAAAAAGTAGTGAAAAGTGGGAATAAGAAGGAAAGAAAAACAGGGAATAAAAAGAGAAACTATAAAGGAGGGAAAAGTGGGAATGAAAATGAGAGAAAGAGAGGGATAAAAAGAGAGACTAGAAAGGAAAGGAAAGAAAAGTGGGAAAAAAGTAGAGAAAGAGAGGGAATAAAAAGACAGACTAAAAAGGAGCGAAATGGAAAGAAAAAGAGGGAATAAAAACAGAAACTATAAAGGAGGGAAAAGTAGAAATAAAAGGGAGAGAGAAAGAGCGAATAAAAAGAGAGACTAAAAAGGATGGAAAAATTGGAATAAAAAAGAAAAGAAAAAGTGGGAATAATAAGTGAGACTAAAACGGATGGAAAAGCGGGAATGAAAAGGAGAGAAAAAGATGGAATGAAAAAACCCACTAAAAAGGAGGCAAAAGTGGGAATAAAAGGCAGAGAAAAACAGGGAATAAAAAGAGAGACTAAAAAGGAGGGAAAAGTCGGAATAAAAAGAAGAGAAAGACAGTGAATAGAAAGAGAGACTAAAAAGTAGGGAAATGTGGGAATAAAAAGGTGAGAAAAAGAGGGAATAAATAGAGAGACTAAAAATGAGTAAAAGAGGGAATAAAAAGAGAGACTAAAAAGGAGGGGAGAAATGCGAAAATATAAAGAATAAATAATTACTAGGTCTGCTGCTGTCGTGATAAATAATTTTTATCACCAGTTCATGTTTTGAATATGGCTGCCACATATATGCTCCTGGTATGTATAGAGAGATTCTTGATAAAATCCAATGAATTATCGGCAATATTATTTGTCCTGACCTGGCATCCCGGTCTCACTCAATTTCCCACCGTAGTTAGGTAGCTTTCCTGTATTTTCATGATAATTGTTCTGATGAACATTCAACTTTGTTACTAAGATTTTAGGAATTTAATTTTAATCCTATATTGGCAACAAGTTCTCATGAATTGAGATTCGATTTGGTTAGATTTAAATTCTATGCTAATAGTTTCTTTTCCCACCCTTCTTGCTTGTGGAACGTTAATCCGAGACTTGCTTTCCATCCAACTTTCATCTTCAAAAAATTTTAATGCAATGTCAATCTTTATCTTCTGTCTTCTTGATTGTCTTCTCTTTCGTTAATAAGCTTTTTCTTTTTTCTAATTATTTCACACCCAGTATAGACGGGGTTTCTATCTTAGTGGATTTATTTACTGAAAGGATTAAAAATAGATAAGGAAATTGAGAGAATAAAAAGCGAGAATGAAGAGAAAATAAAAAGAGAAAAAGAGTTAAAAAATGAATATTGAATGAGAAAATAAAGAGAGACGAAGAATGAAAATAAAAACGAGAGAAAAAAGAGAATAAAACCAGATACGAGACAATAAAAATGCGGGAGTGAAAACTAAAAAAAAAGAAGAAGAGAATAAAAAGAAAAAATACAAAAGAAAGAAATAATAGCTAATAAAAGAAAGAATAATAGTGAAAATAAAAAGAGGGAAGAAGGAAAAAGAAAAGAAAAGAAAGAATGAAAAATAAAGGAAGGAAAAATCATAAAAAAGGAAAATGAAAAGAAAAAGATGGAAAAAAGTAAAAAGAAACCAAAAAGACGGAACATTATTCGAACTATTGTCCTCGTCTTTGTCGCCATATTTATTACAACGTTTCGGCCGTTGTACGCCCCGGCCTTCTTCATGTGGTTGGAATGTCGAACTTAAATTTTATTTCGCTCACGGGGATAGACTGTTCTAGTTCCCCGTGCCATGTTTAATGCATGTGAGTTAATTTCCCTCTGAAAGTTCTCCACTGCCTTAACCGGGTATGGAACTCAAACTCTTTGGGTCATCTCAACCAAGGCGTTTATCCACTGTGCCACCTATCCTTGAGTGACAGGATCCAAAGATTATAATTCATAGGGACAAAGGAGTTGTGGAGAGCCATGATCGTATACGTCGTGAAAGGACATGGCACATAGACGATTTCACAATTTGAACTTTATGTTGCAAATATCAGGTTCTTCTTATTCTTCGCTCTTTTTCTTCTTCTTCTTCTTCTTCTTCTTCTTCTTCTTCTTCTTCTTCTTCTTATCTCTTCTTCTTCTTCTTCTTCTTCTTCTTCTTCTTCTCTCTTCTTCTTCTTCTTCTTCTTCTTCTTCTTCTCTCTTTTTCTTCTGTTTACCCTATCTTCATTACTTCTCTAATCTTCTTCTTCTTCCCCCTCCTTTTTTCTTGTTTACCCTGTCTTCATAACGTCTCTCATCATCATCTTCTTCTTCTTCTTCTTCTTCTTCGTGCCGCGTCCCTTCAGGAAGTTGGTGATCATATCCCTCCACAATATCCTGTCCTTTATAACTCTAAAAATATTTTGTCATTTTGTTAGCTTTCCTAAACCTTACTTGCGCTCGTTAGTTATGTGTTGTTTTCCTGTGTCCATCTTGCTTTCAATCTGTCCCGTGAGTATTAAATTTTCCGAGCCGTCTTTCCTCATTACATACCCCAGAAATTTCAACTATCTCTTCCTGGTGTTAAGTATAAGTGTTCTCTTTGCCTCCATTTTATCCACAATTTCATCGTTCCTAATCTGTTCAGTCTACAGTATCCTCAGCATCCTTCTGTAGAGCCCCATTTCTGTTGATTCAAGTCTCTTTACATGTGAGGAGATTTTTCAGCATTCACGGTCATATAGAAGGACTGGTATTACATGACAGTACTCTTTTTTTTTTTAGTTTTTGGTAGCAACTTATCAATCCCTTCACTTAGTGGTTCCTTTAGCTCACACATGTGAGCGTGAATGTCTGTACATGGGTCCACCGCTAAGGCACGATGATACTGACTCGTGAAGTTCTTTTGTCTTGCTTTCTACGAGTGTCGGCTTTAAAATTCATAGGCTGACCAAGATATAAATTATATATTAGCTAGTTGAATGTCTCAATAGCAAACCCGTCAGAGCTGACAAAGTTACTCTGGCCTCTGCTCTTGAAAAGGACTTTCAATAAGTTGTTAACTGGGACAAGAAATGGCTTGTAAATTTTACTGCCTCCAAAACGAAACTGCTCTCATTTAACCACCATAGAGAAATTTTCCTGCCCAGCATCAGCATGACTGATGTTAGATTCATAGAGAGCAACACACTAGCCTCAAGTTTTCAACTGATTTGAAGTGAAACAGCTACATTGAATCAATAGCTGAATCCACTGCAAGGAAAGTTGGGTCACTGTGTCTTGCGTCAGAGTTCATCTTGCACATTTACAAATCTACCATTCGTCCGTGCATTGAATACTGTTGCCATATCTGGTCTGGTGCCCCTGCTATTCATCTCGAGATTCTTGACAAAATACAAAGAAAGATCTGCAATGTAATCGATCCTGACTTACTATCTCGACCTCAGTCAATCTCTCACCGACCTGACTTCCCTCTGTCTTTTCTACAAATATTTTCATGACAACTGCTCTGACGAATGTTTTTCCTTCTGCTCCGATGACGTGAATTTAAGCGTGCTACTAGATTGTCACATAGGTCCCACCCTTTTACTGTTGAAATAGTTCATTATAGCCACCACTTCTACTCCAACAGTTTCACACGTCCTTTAGTTTGCTAAATGGTGTGTCTTAGATTTTTATCTTGGTCAGCCTTTGGATTTTTCAGCTGATGTTGGTAGATTGACAACTTCGGTTTACTTCTTGTATTTTTCATTGGTGGATTATTTGTCTCTTCAGTGAGTATACTGGAGGTAAACCTTTTTCCAGAGCTGACGTTGATTGATAGTATTAGGGATCCTAACCTTAATACTTTGCTTAGCTTTTGGAAGGCATAATTTGCTATTCCAAGAATGTCCAGAATCTATGTTCACTATTCTTTCATACTTCAAATATTACTGCCACATATGGTCAGGTGCTGCCGCTATTTTGTCTTGTGCTCCTTGGTAAAATCCAAAGAAGAATCAGCAATATTATTGGCCTGGATCTGGCATCACTTTCCCACCAGGTTTCCTCTTGTGGCTTTTCTATAATTACTTTCATGGTAATTATTCTTATGTCCTCTCTAAGGTGTCCAGACCATTTGAATTTACTTGCGCTGCTTACAAGACTGGCAACGAAGTCTCATCAATTTACACTTGAATTAGCTAAAGGCAACCGTAAGTTCTATGCTAACAGTTCCTTCTCTCGCTTGTGAAATTCCCTTCCGGTTCCATGCTTTCCAGCCATCTTTAATCTGCAAAAAATTAAATGCAATGCCAATCGCTATCTGCTGTCTTCCTGATTACTCTTCGTTTGTTCTCGCTGCTTAGCAATATTTGTGTTTCTAACTCTTCCACGCCCAGTAAACACTTGTGTCTCTGTCGCTTTACTGCCATGCTTGCGATGAAGTCGAATAAAATAAAATAAAATTTCTGAATTTTTTGATGCTGTCGTCCTGAATAAGACGTTAAGCTACATCCGCGTCCTCGGTAATACGATAAACTACCTCCAGCATCAAGGCCTCTGATCAGGAGGTTTCGAGGAGCGTGGAAGCACCTCTTAATTGCTGGTGTTCCCAGGTCCACCCTGACCCGGAGTGGTAGCACCTGTTAGGGTCCCAGCTATGGGAAAATAGTTAACTATTACCAGCAATACTTTTTTGAAAAAAATTAATACAATTTTCAAGGAAAAATATTACTAGAAACAGATTTTTGACAAAACAAAATATTGTCAGCAATAAAAAAAATGTAGGCATTAAATAACTCATTGAGGTTGATATACCGTAAAACAAAATTTTTTGATATCTTCAGTTGGTTGGTCAGCTTTAGATATTTCTCTTTTGTTGGCAACAATACATACGTATTCTTATAATTGATAGTTATTATCTGTCTATATTTCTGAGATAAGATATTATGTACATTATTTACATTATTCGGTCTATTGTCCTCATCTTCGTCACCATATTTATTACAACGTTTCGCTTGTACGCTCCGGCCTTCTTCAGGTAGTTGGAATGTCGAACTAAACCCTTTATTTCGCTCACTGGGGTAGACTGTTCTAGTTCCACGTGCCATGTTTAATGGATGTCAGTTTCTCTGAAAGTTCTCCACTGCCTTTGCCGGCTATTGAACTCATACTCTTTGGGTCTTGTCACTGGATCTAACTAACGCCTTTATCCACTGTGCCATGTGTCCTTGAGGACATCTGTGTATTATAAACCTAATCACTAATATTCTTTTTTTATTGTTTTCCCTTAGTATTTAAACAACACCGAAAAAAAAAATAAATAAACACCCCCCCCAAAAAAAAACAAATAAACAAGTATTATATACAGACGTTAGTAAAGGCAAGTGAGAGAAAAAGAATAGAGATCAACTGTAATAAGACATAATGTATCGTTGTAAAATATCCCAAGGTGAATTGGACAGACCAAACCAAACAATTACGAAAATTTAAATATCTGGGAATTGAACAAAGAAGACGGAAAATGAGACACAGGTATCCAAAGACAGCACTGGAATGGAGAAAGGTTCCATCCAAAAATTAAGCAAAGTGTTCAGAATCAGAAAGAAAAATTAATTCAAAATAAAGAAAAAGGTGCTAACTCTGACACTGTATGGAAACAAATTAAATGTCTTTCTACAGAAGGATACTGAGAATACTATGGACAGAACATGTGAGCAACGTGGAAGTTTTAAGGAAAATTAAAAGGAAAATCATTTCTTCTCTTTTTGGTTTCTAAGTTTATGCTTAACATATAAAGAGGAAAGAACAACTAGAGAATTTGACACTCACAAGATATACTGAAGGCAAGATAGTCAGAAGAAAAAAGAGTATAATCTAGTAAATGAGTTTGGCGAAATGAATGGCAGAACAGAGATTGGGAGGTATAGCGAAAAGACAACATACTAAGAGCTACAAACGATAGGAAGTTGTGGATAGCCATGATCGTACACATCCTGAAAGGATTATAGCATATAGAAGATGATATTTTTTTAAAAATAATTCAGCAATTTCAGCCAGTGTAAACTGCTATTTTCAACTCGTCTAAAGCTCCCATCATATTTTAAATCATAATTGTTTTTTGTTTATGTTTATTGACAGAGATGTTTGTTCACAAACATGTTCCACGAATAAATCGTAATAACTTCCTATTCTGGTTTATCTAAGAGGGGAAAAACAACTTTTATTCACGGCAAAGACACTTGAACGCCCGCGAATCTAATGGAAATTGCAGGTGTATTATCTTTCTCAAATTACAACTATGCAAGCGATTGACAGTTGGGATGTAGCTGAAAAGCATCTTCTATACTGGACTCAGTGGAAATCGGTAAAGCGTGCATGACGATTTCGGGCAGCAAATTAAACAATTACCATCTGTGATTTGGTTGGTGTTCTCAAATGTTAAGATCCTATATGATTTTCCCATCAGGTTGGTGGTTAAACAGCGAGGGATTATCTCTAGTGGACGACTACTTATTACCGAGAGACAAGATGTCGCCGGAGATAAGGACACCTAACTTGGTAACGGCACAATATGTAGGTGTATGCGTATCTGTCGATATGTATATATATGTGTGTGTTTGTGTGTAATAAACACACACACATACACACACACATACACACACACACACACACATATATATATATATATAATTAATAAACAAAAACATCCAAACTCACTTCATATGAGTCAGACGAAAATATCGGCCATCTGTCTTATTAACATAGGTGTGGATAATATACGAACGGATTTGCTACCTTTATATATATATTTAGCTGGATTGATGTGAATTTGAAATAGCGTGACATCCCGGGTCACAAATTCACAACAATCCAACTAAATATGTTCGCTCCATCACTGATATTGAGCGCTTTCCAATATGTACCGCTCATATATAATATATAAATAATATATGTAAAAAATTGCACACATACATACATACATTTTTTTATATATATACACATTTTATATATATATATATGTGTGTGTGTGTGTGTGAGAGAGAGAGTCTTCGTTAAGACGGATCGAGATCTCCAGTTATTGTCGTGTATATTGGAAAATGAATACGTCTAAACTCACTTTCTTTCCAATGGTTTAGGGTAATAATCTCTGGTTGATACCAAATCAGTCGGGTATCGATCCCGCCTTGAGGCAATTGGATGTCTTGCAACAATAATGTATTGTGAAACAGCGAAACACCCTGCCTGTGGATGGCAATATATGTATATAATCTTTTCCCCCGGAACAAGGCAATAAAGCAACTAAGATGAAGGGAGTCACTGAGTGCAAAATAATATAAGAAAAAAACATTATTAAAGAAAGAGAAAAATAATAAAACAGGCAGAAGATCAAAGTTGAGCGGAAATCAAGAAATAGGAACAGAGATCCATTAGCGAGAAGTTACGATTAAATCTAAGCATTTCAATTGTAAAATGATGAGGCTTTGCCGCCAAATCTATTACCGCGCTTAAATTCATAAATTCACAAGAATTACCCTGAAATTATTTAGAGAAAAAGCAGAGAGAAGTTACATTACGAAGTGATGTTCTTGAATGTAGAATAAAGGGTTTTAAGAAACCCTTTATTTTACATTCAACAATATCACTTGATAAGACACCATAAGTGTTGAAACAAAATGGCTATTTTTGTAGCGATTTTTAACATAATTATGTTATAATTTTCGAATAAATAATTATATTTACTCTACTCTGTATTGAGCACTCTTTTAAGAATAGTATTTGTTGGTTTGGGGAATTTATTCCATATACACCAATCCTATACTTGGGTATATATATATATATATATATATATATATATATATATATATATATATATATATATATATATATATATATCAGTTACTTTGAGCTGATTACAGTATCTCTCGATATTTCCTGGTCTTATTTTGATGTCATTAATGTTGTTAAACATTTAATAGTACTATAATCGAAATTTGAATTGAAATTTAGGTTCAAATTTACACATAAAATTCAACATTATAATTTAGAAAATGTAATTTGAGTTTAAAAATTACGTCTTCGAATGCTGTTAGTAAACATACTTATAGTAGAAAAATAGGTATGCAATTGTAACACAATAATAATGAAGGTAATATATATATATATATATATATATATATATATATATATATATATATATATATATATATATATATATACATATATATATATATATATTAAAAACACCATAGGTTTTATATCGATTAATTCTGTTGGTTGACTTTTCCAAATTACGAATATCGTCCTGGGTATGACGATAAACTACATCCGCGTCCTGGGTAAGACGATAAACTAAGTTCAGCAGAAAGCTCTCTGATCAGGAGGTTTTGAGAAGCATGGAGCCACCCCTTAACTGCTGATGTTCCGAGGTACATCCAGACCCAGCGTGGTAGCACCTGTTAGGGTCCGAGCTGTGGGCAAATAGTTAACTCCTATACTATGGTAAAATCACTATAAAAATGTAAAAATAGGTTTTAATACCAGAAATACTTTGCCAAAAAATTAATAAATTTTTGAAGAAAAAAATCTATTACAAGCAATAAATTTTTGAAAAAATATTACCAACAATGTTTTTAAAAAATAAATATTACCAGCAATACATTTTTGAAGGAAAAATATTACCAGAAATAGTTTTTTGATAAAAACAAAATATTACCAGCAATAAAAATGTTGTCGACATTAAATAACCCATTGAGGTTGATATCCCGTAAAAAAAACAAACAAACAAAAAAACAACAACAAACAAACAAAAAAAACAAAACAAAAAAAAACAAATAACGAATAGTCTTCTCAAATGCAGAAAGATTCTGCCAGAAATTGTCCAAAGTTCATTTAATATAATAAATATTCTCCAAGCTATCCACTTTCTTAAGTCATCATTAGGATAAGTAGTGACAAATGGTGAATTTCGTAGAACTGATCGGTGTAGCGACCTAAGCGAAGCGTGTTGTGACGTAGGCGATGTGTGACATGTGCGTGTGTTTATTTTATTTAATTTCTATTTTTATATACATTTGAAGATGGGGACATTTAAATTTTAATCGTTTTTATCTATAGATGATTGTTTTGTTGCTTCGTGGACATAAGGCTGTTTTTACTATTTGATTTTGTATTCTGGTACTGTTTTTGAGTATCTGTCTAATGTTACTATGGTCATTATTCTGCTTATTAATGTATTGTCTGAAAGCAATCCAGTATGATAGGTGACAGGTGAATCTCCGTGAGAGTGTGGTGGTGGTATATCCTACGTAAGATGTTCTGAGTTTTTTATTTATAGAAAAGCATTGTCTTAGTAGGAAAGTATATTCATAAGTAACATTAGTCTTATATAGGAGAATTAAAGTTTGGGATATATTATTTTTGATAACTAGGTTACTAGTTTTTTGAAGTGAATAATAAATCTGGTGTATTTATTTTTATCAACTGTTTTTATATATCTAGGTATAATGTAGCGTATTTGATTTTGGTAATATATGTTTGGAGTGTTATTGTTAATAATATATTTATCACTATGATTATTACTGAAATTGTTCTTGTTTCAATGTAACTGGATGTGCTTGTCTTCACCACGATGAAATTAGGGAATCCATTGTGGATAAAGTTTTTATTTGATATTAATTCTTTAAGAAGTATTATTTTTAATTAAGGAAATGAGCTTATCTCTTTAACTGGACCTTATCACACAAAACCACGTCTCATAAAGAAAATTTTTTTAAAAATCTCAACAATTTATAGAAAAGATCTATAGACAACTGACTCCATCGACAAAATCTTTATTACTCTGAAAAGGTTCCTCATAGAGACGAAACTCATTTCATAGGGGCCTTTTTTATTTTGTCATTCAATTACCCTTATTAGTTATATATATATATATATATATATATATATATATGTGTGTGTGTGTGTGTGCAGATGTACGTTCATGTGCCTTCATGGTTGTATGTCGACGTTCATAGAAGACACAGAAAAGACGCACATTTATATACACACACGCGCCGACCCAGATCTTCCGAGCATTACAATCGCATCATTGTTTAAAAGATTAAAAAAAAATCAACCTTCACCTCTTGACATGCAGAACATTATTGCTATAACAGTCTCAGTCGAAAATCCTAAAACAAATAAAAAGAGGTGCTGAAAAATTCACGACCAAAACACGAGAGGTTCCTGCGACAAAAATCTAATTCTTAGTCATTTGATCACCAGTTCTAACACATTGGTCAGGTCGAGAACTCTTCAGCACTCATATGTCGAAATGGATAGAATTCAATGTTCTATAATCCCGGACAAATACGCACGCTAAAAAAAGTTGCTTTTTCTTGACGACGATATGCACATGACGGATATTCTTTATTTGTTTTTCATTTTTTTTTTTTCTTTTTATAGTTTTCTTTATTTTTTAAAATATTTTCGTGGGAAATACTTTCCATTTGAAGAATTTAAGAAGAAAAGTAGGAAAAAAGTGGATCATTACAAGAGCATATCAAAAGCCCAGGACAAGTTTAGCTTTGTCGGCTGCTAATGTCAACTTTTACAGACACCCTTGTATATACAAACCCACACAGAATATTCGTCACCGGAAGAATTCACTACTTTGAAATGAGCGAATTGCTTATCAGTACTATCCGAATTTATCTGATATATTAGGTTGGTGCAAAAATAATGTCGGTTTCTCACATAGTAACATATTGTGTGAAACCGACATT
The DNA here is from genome assembly GCA_963932145.1 of Acanthosepion lycidas. Classification (NCBI taxonomy): domain Eukaryota; kingdom Metazoa; phylum Mollusca; class Cephalopoda; order Sepiida; family Sepiidae; genus Acanthosepion; species Acanthosepion lycidas. The sequence continues at coordinate 10,799,424 of OZ010579.1, forward strand.
ATTTTTGCACCAACCTAATAGAATGCAAGTATAAAATTCATTGTTAAATTTGATAAATGAGCAATTCTCTCGTTTTTGTATATCTACATTATGTCTATATTTATCTATCTATCTCTACATATATATATATATATATATATGTGTGTGTGTGTGTGTGTGTGTGTGTGTGTGTTTGAGTGTGTGTGTGTGTGTGTGTGTGTGTGTGTGTGTGTGTATTTGTTTATTTAGGCATCAATCCTCCTTTCATGCACATATAAATAAAAATAATAATTCACCTCCTAGAACAAAATTAAATAGTGCAAATATTATTAACGAATTTAAATGCCCATTAAGGAATTGTATTTCTGATCAATCAAAATTTGTAAATAATTATATAAGCCACACTACAACATGTTTGACACAAAGACTCAATCTACACCTTTCTGACCATAGCTCAATTAGATCTCATTTAAATATTCATGGAGACCTACCAGACACTATTTGTAACATATTTGTTGACAACACTAATATAATAACATCATCTACATGCAAAAAAAAGACTAAAAATAACGGAAGCCTTATTAATAAAAACAAAAAAATCAACACTTAATAATATCAACTTTGAACATGGACACAATATCTTGACCGTGTTTTGAAAAAAGAAAACATACAAACAACAAACTATTTTTTATTTAACAGTTAAAATATTTAATCCTCGAAAATGGCTAAATGTATAACCAAAAGGGCTCAGCTAAAAAGAAGATTCGGACAGTTTTTATATAATTTATCATCAGAAAAGGAAAAAAATTAGATCGCATGAGAAATTTTATAAAAAAACTAAATAAAAGTGCCTAGTCTGCCGTTTTCAATGAAATGTGCATATATATATATACAGTAGCGGCCATAATATAAGGAACGGAAACAACAAAGACATAAATATGTGTATTCCTTAAAAAGTAATGCATGATTAACAATAAAATTTTTACCGAATAAAGATTAGGGTGTAATGCATAAATATACAAGGTTACAAAAATTTACATAATAGTTTTTTTTTTAATAAAGATTAAATGGAACAAAGGAAATAAGCTACTGGACAAAAGTTAAGGAACGATCTTGTTAATACTCGATTGTGAACAAAACATCAACAAAATTTAATATTTGGTAAACATCCCCTTATTTTCAATGACTTCTCTGCATCGTCGACCACATGATCAAATTAATTTCTTGCAAAAATCAGCAGTAATTCCCTCCCATTCGTCTATCAATAACTCCCATAGGTGATCCTGGTTTTTCGGGTTTCTTTTCTGATCCCTTTCTCCAATTATCTTTCAAACATTTTCTATTGGATTCAGGTCGGGGCTCTGGGCTTGGCCACTTCATTAGGGCGATTCCTTCTTCTTCAAATAAAGCCATAACTTTCTGAGCCTTGTGGCAAGGTGCATTGTCCTGCATGAAAATAGGAGATTCATAAAGATTATGGTGTAATCTTGGTACCACATGCTGCTGAAGAAGCCTTTTTTAAATCTCAGCATTGATATCGCCATGTACGCGGATGATAGGGCCAACTTCTGCAGATTAAATCATTCCCCACACCATCACACTGCCGCCACCAAACTTAACGGTTTTCTTGACACATTAAGAAGACGGTCTTTCACCTGTTCTACGGCGTACGTAGGTTTTTCTCTCAGAAATATAGTAAATATATATAGTAAACTTGGACGGTCACTGAAATGAACTATATCCCATTGTGCGTCAGTCCAAACAGCATGTTCTCTCGCATACTTCAGGCGTGCCCTTTGGTTTCGCTTCGAAGCTGTAATACGGACATGCAATCCTGCATTTTTTAACCTGCGAACAACCGTTTTCCTTGAGATCTTATCTGTCTCTTCATTAAATTTACGAGTGATTGATGTAGCAGTTTCAAAACGGTTTTTCGTAGATATTCTAACAATTCTCCGATCTTTTCTTTGCGATGTTTTTGGAGGTCTGCCCGTTTGTGGTTTTGCATCTAACGTTTTATCGGTTTTATACCTGCTAATTACATGATGAACGACACTTTTAGACCTATGAACAATATCAGAAATTTCTGAAATTTACTTTTTTTTTCTTGATAGCGATAATGAGTTTTTTTCTTCAAAAGAGAGCGTTTTGCGTGTAGAATTTGCCATATTGCTTAAAAATAAAGTCCGAATGATAAATGAACTTTTACTTATTGTTGAAAAGCTCCATCGAGTTTTTAACAATGTAAATTAAAAGTTTATGCAAATTATTAACATCGTTCCTTAACTTTTCTCCTGTAGTTTATTTCCTTTGTTCGATTTCATCTTTATTTCAAAAAAACAACAACTATTATATAAATTTTTGTAACTTTATATAATATTTATGCATTACACCCTAATCTTTATTCGGTAAAAATTTCATTGCTAATCATGCATTACTTTTTAAGTAATACCCATATTTATATCTTTGTTGTTTTCGTTCCTTATATTATGGCCGCTACTGTATATATATATATATATATATATATATATATATATATATATATATATATATATATATATATATATATATATATATATACCGGGTGTAACAACAAATTGTCCAAATCGTGCAGCAGTGTAATTGTTCAATTGTTAGATTAAGATTTCAATCGTTGTATCCTAGAAATGATTAAAGATATCTTACTGGAATTCTCCGTGTTTTTAATAACACTATTGAACTCTACTTTGAACAATAAGAATGTATTTAGTTGAAATGTTAATCCATCTTGCTTTTGTTACCTCCTGATCCAGTTTTCCACTCTTCCCTCCTTTTTAAACTTATTCACTGTTCTCTTGATGGCTTTTGAATAGACTTTGGAGATGAAAACCTACGTATGAATATTGGTACCATTACTGAAGGTCTGAATGATCTTTTTCCTCTCACCATTGCTCAGTTGGGAAGTTATAGTGGGGCTGACACAAGACGATTTTAACCAATTCTCTTACTAGATAAATAATTCAAATGTTTTTTTTTTCAGTAATTCTCATGACAGATGGTGTCAAGTTGGCTAAACATCTTATCTGAAAACCTGGAAAAAAGAAACTTAATTAGTTTAGTGTTTTTTAGATATTAAATATTGAGGATGCAACCATCGCTTTTATCCACTGGACTATGTGTCCTTGTGGATAAAAACGTTGGTTTGACCCAATGAGTTGTGAGTTAAATGCCTGGTTACTGCAGTGGTGAACAAAAACTTGGGGAGTTGAGTTAAAGAAAGATAACTGAGACATCCTGAAGAGGCATGACACGTGGAACTAGAACAATTAACCTCGGTGAACGAAATACAGCGTTCAGATCGAAATTTTAGTGGCCCGAAGAAAACCGGAGCGCACAACTGGCGAAACGTCGTGAATGGGGAAATAAAGATAAGGACAACAGACCGAACAATGTAAATAACGTAAATAGTTTTAATTTACACTTTGGAAACTTTGATAGTAATTTGTAATTTTTCTGTAAAACTTGAAATTCTACTGCAATATTTGGGTAGCATAACGGTTATCATCGCGAACATGGATTCGGTGAAACGTTTTGAAATCCAGGCTTTAATCTGTTGCATTCAATTTCGTTCAAATACCATTGTGAAAATTATGAGCGTGTCTCTTCTCCCCATGTTGTTATGGGTTAAACAGTACTAGGGTTATTGATCTTTGCTTGTCAACCAGTCCAACGGAAGGAAACTTTGAATTCCAAACAGTGCAGAAGGTAACACGATTATCTTTCACAAATAATATACAAAACAAATCTGTGGAGAGTCATGATCACTCACATAATCGAGCGTCATAGCATTAACAATCCTAAATTTAACTTGAATAGACGCGATTCACTAGACTTGGCTGACAATTAGTCCAGGTGAATGATTTTTCTGAATTCAAAGACAAAGAGAAATCAACGGGAAACCACTTCACTAAACTTTCCAAGAATTCATGGCAAACCCCAGATAAAAAAAAAAAAGATATGTAGAGAGACATGACTCTGTTCTGAAAGGATATATTATGAAACAAAATCATAGATTTTTAGACGCTAAACAGGGTTCTTGAGCTTTTGTTGACAGCTAGACCAGAAGAGGGACAACAGTCAATTCCAAATCATGAAAAAAGCAATGTAAAAATATCCACTCTTTTTCCCAAGACGCTATAATTTACACATAACAAAGATCCCCCGAGAAAGTTCACGGCCTGAAGGGGCAAAACATTAAAAACTAACAAATTCATATGGTTTGAATAGACTGGGCTTTCTAGATTGTGTAGAATGCAACGAGAAACCTCGCCATAATATTTCCCAAGAATTCATGGCAATTCACAGATAATAAAGGAAAAGAAATCTGTGGAGAGCCATGATTGCTTAAGTTTTGGACGGACAAAGATTTAAAGAAAGAATCAAAAATAAAACATGTCCGAGGAAATATTTTCTTATTAATTTCTGTCTGATTTTTGTTGTTTTCCATTTCTTGCTTGATCGCTATTATATATTGACAATTAATCTCTCGTTTTTTTCATATCTTGAAAATCATCAGAATTGTGATAGAAAATCCTAATATGTTTTTTTGTCTAGACATTACTTCAATTTCATTCAATTATTCAAATGAAAATTAAACAACTTCTCGCTTACTTAGTTTCATGCTGTTCATAATTTTGAATTTTATGCCACTGTGAAGTGAATTAGAATTTAACAGAGGAAGATTATATAATATAGAGATATTATCTTTAAATAGAAAACCAGACTGTGGGTCAGTGGACAATTTTGAAAAGGGACATTATCATTCCACGAATTCTTCAAATTATTGAATTCTTTTTTTTTTCTTTTCTTTTTCTTGCCAAAGCGTTTATGCTTTCATATTCTGCGGCATTTTACTGGTCACCATGCCTATAAAAAGATACAGTTCTCCAGTTTACATTGCAAAACATTAATAACAGCAAAAAATATGAGTAGACGCAAATGTGCTGATGAAGCCAATCCATTGTCGGCACATATTTAATTCCAAGCAATTCCATATAGCAAGGACCAACACATTCTCAAAAATGTGTTACAGAATTTTTAATTTTTGCATACGAACGAATGTGTCCACGTTGTGCTTTGTGTTGTTTTTGTGCGTGTGCGTGTGTGTATGTCCTTCTCTATATAGCCGAGTGGTTAGAACGTTCGATTTCTGGCCATATACTCGGGTTCGAATCTTGCGATGATCGTTTTGTCAGAAATGTGCCTGAGCAGGCGTCTGCAACAGGGATTGGATATCCTCCCAAGTAGACACAGATCTTCGGATGCGAGCAGCCAGCCATAAGAACGGAATACACAAAAAAACTAAAGCATTCTACATACAGATTATGCTAAACGTCATATTTTTGAAATATTTTTTATTTTTTCTCGGAATTCAGATTAATATTCGAAAAAAGTTTCATCGGCAGATTATACAATTTAACAAAGAAGGAAAAATCGTGGTGTTATCTTTTTAATTTAATCGATCAATTATTTTTATCCAAATTTTTGGTCAGTGTACAGTATCGTGAAATTCAGAAAAGCTAAAGGGAGAAAGCAAATGCGCGATGACAAGGATAAAGAGAGAGTGTGAGAGAGACAGAGAAAGAGAAAAAGAGAAGTAACAATGGCTATGATAAATAAAAAAGACTATTAAGAATTAAAAGAGAGAAAAAGAAAGAAAAGAATGGCCGATGAAAAGGGAAAGATAAAAGTGTGAGACTGTTGTGACCAAGTAAATGGTTAAAAAAATAACAAAACAAGTGTTACGGATATATCATATATTAAACAGTAAGTACAACAGAAGAGTATTACACGACTAATGAGCGTGTGTCGGTTGACCCAGCATTCAATCTATTCGACTGTTAATATTTGACAGCCCCCACCCACGAGGGATGTATGTGGCCCAAGGTCGAGTTTACCGTGGGTTTTCCGAGCCCGCAAGGTCGGCCAAAAATATTCCCATAGAACCCGCATAAACGGGTTAAGGGACGAAACTCTGCCCTTCGGCACAGCTTCGTCCGGGTTTTCTCTCTGTTCAAAGGCAGAGTTCGACAGCAGCTGCGAACAGTCACAGCCCGGTCGAACAATCTATTCGACTGTTGATATTTAATAGCCCCCACCCACGAGGGTGTATGTGGCACAAGGCCGATTTATTGTGTTTACTCCGAGCCAGTAGGCTCGGGCAAAAATATTCCCTTTGAACCCGCCTAAAAGTTTCGTCCGAGTTCCTCTCTGGTCGAGACAGAGAGTTCGACAGAAATGAACAGTCTGATCGACTGTTCCCTCAAGGCCTCTCCTACTAATTTTATAGTAGGCGGCAGAGTCCAACATAGACCCTTTAGAGGGAGGAGACCACAGCAGAGAGAAAAGGGAAAAGAACAAAAAATGAACTGAAAAAAAATGCTAAATATTCAGAGCAGGATCTTCTCACGTTTCTCCTTGTGAAAATTTCACGATACCTTCTCTAAACCTAATGCAAACTATACTGGAATCTACACGAGCCTGATTTATGCATCCTACCAACTGCTGCATCTTCCAATTTACCTACACTCCAGTAGTATCCTTTCTCATTTAGCTATAATTTAATAAAACAGATTAATGTATTGTCTCATTCTCCAAACAATCAATATTTTTTGGTCCACCTTAGGTTTGTCAAACTGATCGCTGTCAATTTCAAGCTAAATGACATATTTATATACATTACTTATTTGAGTTCCACTTTGAAAAAGTATGATATAGCTAACCACTTATGTTTCAGAAAGTATTATTGCAGGAACGATTGCATTCTTTTCATTGATATTTCACCTGCTCCTCCGTATCCAGACTCTGTATCCGATGCAATCACAAATACACTTAAAAGTCGATGAGTCTGCATAAACTGTACACGTTTATAAAAAAAATTCTTGATCATTGACCTTAAACGAAATTGTTTCAAAGTTTGCTGTGAGTTGCCAATTTAGCGATTTGGGTTCATTTTTAATGGCAACATTTGCGTTTGCATTTTTAAATGAAATGATGGTTTATTCTGCAGTAATTTCTTAAAAGTGTTAAAACGAAAATCTTAGTTATGAAACCAGCAATATGTTAATAACTTCTTCCTTTATATTATAAGTGACCATGTCAATCAATTCATTTTACCATCTTTGCATTGCCATACCTTTCGCGAAAAGATAATGGAATGGTTTCCAACTGTCAACTCTTTTTTATATGATTTGAGAGTTTTCCTTCTCACACAAACTTAGAGAGTCAAGTCTAACCTGCTATTTGATTTATAGCTAATGGAGAATAGAAGTAGTCATACATTTTTACAAATTGTAGCGAAAGTGAATGCAACAGTTTAGCACCAAAATTTGAAATTTCCACGCTATTATACGGTCACACGATGAACAGATCGTTAGACTAGTAGGTATTGATACTAAAGGCGGATTTTGTATTTCTTACAGCCTCCTTATCATCTAAACAAGCAAATTTTAAAGTCATTATTGGAAAGGGTTTATAACTGCGTAATGCTTTTAGTAATAATTAAATTCCATATAACATTTCTTCCGCAATGTACAATTGATTTTTTTAATCGTTTCACCGAAAATCAAGGCAATAAAGACAACAAGAAGAAAGCTTTTACAGAGTTTGAGAGAATGAGAAAAATATTAAGAAGAGAGATCAATAAAAGAACAGGAATTAAGAAAAGAGAAAATCGATTGACTTTGCATTTAACTTTTGAAGATCACAGTGAACTGGAGAGCAAGAAACCTGAAAAGTGTTCCACTAGCGAAAAGTGCCACAGAAGAAACTGTTAGCATAGAACTTACGGTTACATTTAGCCATTCCAGCTGTAAAATGATTAGACCTTACTGCCAATCTATTACTGCACTTAAATTAATAAAGTTTAGGTACCACAGAGGAAAGTTTATCAGACAATTACCATGAAAGTATTTCCAGAAAAGGTACAAAGAAGCCATGTTACGGCGGTGAGACAGTGACTGAAGCTGAGATGCCAGGTCACGACCAATGATGCTTCTTTATAGTTTATCAAGAATATTTAAATATATAGCAGAAGCACCTGGCTAGATATGGCAGCAATATTCAATGTATGGACGAATGGTAGACTTATATATATATATATATATATATATATATATATATATATATATATATATATATATATATATGTACGATAGATTTCTGGCGAGAAAAATTGTCTAGCAACAGACATTGAACCAAACGTCTTAGCAGCAGATCTAACAATTGAATCAATATAAATTTTCCATATTATGTCAGCGGAAAACGTTAGCCTAAGAATACGCAACGAATCACTCCAGGAGGTTAGCATCAGCCATGCTGATGAAAAGCAAAATGTGTCATCTCAGACGATTAAAAGCGAGCAGTTTTGTTTTGGAGGCGTTAAAAATAACAAGTCATTCCTTGTCCCAATTAACAACAGATTGAAGGTTACTTTTGTGATCAGCTGCCAATTTGATCTTATCGAACCGATCAAACTTAATATTAAGACAGGAGTAATTAGTTCCATCATCAGCAAAGGTACCAAGATGTGAACTAATGACATGAGAAAGTCCGTTAATGAAAATTAAGAACAACGTAGGTCCAAAGATAGAGCTCTGTGAGACGCCTGTAGTAATGCAAAAAGATCTAGAAGAGTGGCCGTTCAAGAGGACTTTCATTTTGAAAGACTGAATTATATAAAAAATGAATCAAAAATAAATTTCAACTTGTGAACAAGACTAGCATGCCATATACTATCAAATGCCTTCAAAATTCACAAGTCTTATCTAAGGCATGATAAACTCTTTCAGCAATTATCGTTAATCCATAAAGACTAAATCTAGAGAACTGAAAACCATATTGCTTATCTGAAAGCAGACACTGCGAGAGTTGCCAAAAGTAGTAAAAATCTAATAAGCTGATAGTAAAATGGACCAGACAGTTGATCTGAAATGTTAAAGACTATAACGACAGAAGAGGATTTCCAAGAATCAGAAAGCAAGAAACTATGGTAGTTTGGTGGGATTTTAGAGAGAACGAGGTTCATTTCAGGAACATATTTCTTAGGAACTTTTGCAGTCCATATCGAGTCCATATGCTTTGTGAGGATCCAGATTAGAAATGATAGCAGAAACCATGGAAGCTGTTATATGCATATATCACTCAATAGGAACTCAGTTCTAAGTAAAAAATCACGTAAAATATTCCAGATGATTCAAGCATAGAATTGGAAGAGAATTTATGAGTAAAGCATTGAGCTTTATCAGCCGAAGATGATACACCTCAAGTTTAGTGAAGAGAGGAAAGATAGAAAACTTACTCTTATTTCAGACAATATTACAGAGTGGCCAGTATTCCCAAGAATCAATCTTGTTAGAGGCTATACGGTACCTCATACTGTCGGCAAACAAAGAGTTAGCCTCTTTGAGGGCACGTTTACAATTATTACGAGCAGATATAAATAGGCGTCTGTTGTGATCAGATCCATTACGTTGGCATAAACGAAAAAAGTGATTCCTGTGGGCTATAGAGGCTGAATAGGCCAGAGTTAGCCAAAAAAATTTTGGTTTCGCCTAGTCTTTCTGAGAAGGTAAAAATTCGTCTATGTCGGCTTTAACCCAAGAAGAAACACATGTGAAAGACTTCTCAGTAGGAAAGTTTAAGAATATCAATCCAAGAAAGAAAATGAATCCCAATCAGTACGTTGGTAACAGAAAGATATCATGTGAATAGAAGGTCTCTTTCCAATAGATGAGTCAAAAGAAGTATCAACAAATAACACAACGTGATGAGAATTGTCAAGAAGACAGATTTGTGAGGCTCGATAAGAGTCAGGAGAGAAGGTAAGGAACAAATCAAGTAAATAAGCATGTTGATCGAAGTTAATAGGTTAATGAGTAGAGAAATCCATAATTTGACATAGAGACTGTGCAACGAAAAAATTACACTCTATTAACATTATTCGGACTAATGTCCTCATGTTTGTTGCCATATTAATTACAAAGCTTCAGCCCTCTTCAGGTGTTTGGAATATCGAATAACTTGAAGAGAGTCGGAGCGTACAACGGACGAAACTTTGTAATGAATATGGCGACAAAGATGAGGACAATAGTCCGAATAATGTAAACAGTGAACATAATATTACATTTCAGAAATATAGACAGATACTGAAAGGACAAAACGTTGCGATAAATATGGCAACAAAGATGAGGACAATAGTCCAAATAATGTAAATAGTGTACATAATAACACATCTCAGAAATATAGACAGATACGGAAAGGCTAAACGTTGTAATAAATATGGTGACAAAGATGAGGAAATTGTCCGAATAATGTAAATAGTGTACATAATACCTCATTTCAGAAATATAGACAGATACTGAAGGGCCGAAACGATTTAATAAATATGGCGACAAAGATGAGGACAGTAGTCCAAATAATGTAAATAGTGTACATAATACCTCACCTCAGAAATATAGACAGATACTGAAGGGCCAAAACGTTGTAATAAATACGGCGACAAAGACGAGGACAATAGTCCGAAAAATGTAAATAGTGTACATAATATCCCATCTCAGAAATATAGACAGATACTGAAAGGCCGAAACTTTGTAATATATACGGCGACAATGATGAGGACAAGAGTCCGACTAATGTAAATAGTGTAAATAATACCTGATCTCAGAAATATAGACAGATACTAAAATGCCGAAAGTTTGTAATAAATATGGCGACAATGATGAGGACAATAGTCCGAATAATGTAAATAGTGTACATAATACCTCATCTCAGTAATATAGACAGATACTGAAAGGCCGAAACTTTGTAGTAAATATGGCTACAATGATGAGGAGAATAGTCCGAATAACGTAAATAATGTACATAATACTTCTTCTCAGAAATATAGACAGATACTAAAAGGCCTAAATTTTGTAATATCTATGGCGACAATGATGAGAACAACAGTCCGAATGATGTAATTAGTGCACATAATAACTCATCTCAGAAATATCGACAGATACTGAAATGCCAAAAAATTGTGATAAATATGGCAACGAAGATGAGGACAATAGTCCCAATAATGTAAATAGTGTATATAATGCCTCATCTCAGAAATATAGACAGATACTGGAGGTCCAAAACGTTATAATAAATATGGCGACAATGATGAGGACAACAGTCCGGATAATGTAAATAATATACATAATACCTCATCTCAGAAATATAGACAGATACTGAAAGGCCGAAAGTTGTAATAAATATAGCGACAAAGATGAGGACAATAGTCCAAATAATGTAAATAATTTAAATAATACCTCATCTCAGAAATATAGACAGATACTGAAAGGCCGAAAGTTGTAATAAATACAGCGACAAAGATGAGGACAATAGTCCAAATAATGTAAATAATTTAAATAATATCTCATCTCAGAAATATAGACAGATACTGAAAGGCCGAAACGTTATAATAAATATTGCGACAAAGATGAGGACAATAGTCCGAATAATGTAAATAGTGTACATATTACCTCATATCAGAAATATAGACAGATACTGAAGGGCCGAAACTTAGTAATAAATATAGCGATAAAGATGAGGACAATAGTCCGAATAATGTAAATAATATACATAATATCTCATCTCAGAAATCTAGACAGATACAGAAAAATTCTAAATCTGAATATCCGTAATATTAGAATGCTTCAGACACTTGATGTGACGAGTATTACAATTACGAAACACAAAAACGTTTATAAATGAATGGAGAGAGAGGGGAAGAGAGTGTGATGTTTCTCTATTGTCAGAAAGTATGTCTAAATATGTTAATTTAAAATTATTTAAAATAGACGAACGGTTTTTAAACAACTGGAAAAATGGGAAGTTTAAATTTTGGAAAAATTGATTTTGTTTTATTTAAGCAAATCATTTTATGCCTCCCTCTGTCTCTCTTTCTTTTTTTTTCTTTTTTACTTTTCCTCGCTTTTCTCTCTCATTTTCTGTTACTAATTTGTTCTCATTCTCTTCCTAAGTTTCTCTCCATTGCTCTCAAAATGTTCTCTTTCACGCTCACACTCTCTACTTCCGTTTTCTTATTTCTCTTTTCTAATTTCTTCCTTTTGTTTTTCTTTCTCTTACTAACTTGTTCACTCTCTTTCTTACTTCTTATTTTTCTCTCTCTTTCTCCCAACATGTTCTCTCTCCCACATCGCTACTTCTCTTTTCTTACTTCACTCTACTAATTCATTCCTTTTTTTCTCTCTTTTTCTTACTAGTTTGTTCATTCACTTTTTCTCTCTTTGTCACTTTTCTCTCGCTTTTTCTTAATATTTCACCCCCGCTCTCTCTTTCTTTCTTTGTATTTCTCTCTCCACCAGTCTCTAATAATTTTTTTTCGTTTTTCTTTTGTTATCAACATTTCTTTTTGGTCTGTAATACAAGAGACCGCCTGGTATTTGGGTGGGGTCGTTCTTTTATTTTGTAAATCTGGGAGAACGGCTTCAAGCTTCATTCTTGGGACCCTGCGATGAATGTGCCGTTGATTCTTAATAACCATCTTTTTCACGTTTTTTTTTTTTTTTTTTTTTTTTTTCCAAATCTAACATCTACTTTTCAAGTCTTCGCTGTAGTTAAGAGACTGGAACAATTTTCACGTAAGCCATTGGGAATAAGATTGAATTTCTCCCACCGTTCTAGAGACATAACCTTGTTCCAAAGTTAACCTAATTTAAAATCTATTTATGAAGCTCTCGTGGTGGTACGGTACCTAAAACGTATCTCTTCTAAAGCCTTGGAAATGAGACGGATTTTCAACTCGTGTGCGCGGAAAAAGAGATTTTATTGAGGTTAACCGAATCTAGTATACACACAGGATTCATTTAATTTCATGACTCCAATATATTACATTACTGATAGTCAGACTAATGTCTTCATCTTTGTTGTTAGTTTCACAACGTTTAGATCGTTGTACTCTCCGATCTTCTTCAGGTGTCTGTCGATCTGGATAAGCTTCTGGGAATTTCATAATGGACACTTTATTTAATCTCATAGTTCCGCTGTTCATGTTTCGTGATATCTGCTCTTGTTCTTGTTTTTAGTTCTATTCAGTTATTGATAATTTTGTTTACATTGAGTCAGAGTATTTACACTACAGGGTGGCCCAAAAATAGACATCATTTTAAAAGTTATTATCTTGAAAACTGCTAAGTCTAGCTCAAAGACATTGAACAGATTAGGTGTTGAACATCATAAGTTTATTATGGGACCGATTTCATAAGTGTTTAATATGTGCACGGCGTGTAACAAGGCACATGTTACGTCGGTAATTAAGCTCTTGCCAAGCCTAATCTTTTGTCTTTTTGCTTTGTTTAAGGTAGCACTGTTTAGGGATACTTTTTTCAGAGCCAAAGTTTGTCTCTTTTTGCTTTCTTTACGTAATTTTTAGGGGTACTTTTATTCAAAGCGCAATTTGTCACTTTTCGCTTTCTTTAAGCTAGTACTTTTTAGGAGTAGTTTTATTCAAAGCCGAATTTTCTGTCTTTTCGTTTCTATATGGAAGTAATATTTAGGAGTATTTTAACAATACCGAACTTTTTGTCTTTTCCCTTTGCTTAAGGTAGCACTTTTTGGGGGTACTTTTATTCAAAGCAGATTTTTTTTTCCTTTTTCTTACTTGAAGATAATACTTTTTAAGGATACTTTTATTCAATGCCAAATTTTGTTTCTTTTCGCTTATTTTAAGGTAGCACTTGTTAAGTGTGCTTATATTCAAAGCTGATTTTTTGTCTTTTCGCTTTCTTTAAGGTAGCTCTTTTTAGTGGTACTTTTATTCACAGCCGATTTTTTTGTCTGTTCACTTTCTTGAAGGTTGTACTTTTTCGGCTTGTTTTTATTCAAAGCCTACGCCCACAATGCCCAATTTTGATTGCTCATACGTTGCATGGAATTATATAAAATAAGAAAATTTTACATTATTAAGATATATTTTTCACTTGAATCATTTAATCAGAGTAATATAATGTTTATTTGCCAGATATTTCTAGCATTCTAATAACCTGCTTTTCTTTTATTAAATACCTTTTTCCATACAAACATAAAAGAAACAAATAAAAAAACAATCCCTATTATCTGACAGTGACTTCGACAATTTTTCATATATCATCAAGTCTTCAGGATATCAAAATTCAATAAGAGTCTTTATTGCTTCCAAATACATTTCCCACCATTCCGCTACTGTCTAGAGACATTTTTTTTATTCTCGACTGATTTTATGTTTTTATGAGCTTCTTTTATTTTTCGGTCCGAAATTAAATAATCCAAATCCAATGCCTAATCACTGCTTTTGGGGGGACCCTTCCCTGATTGAACACGTTTTCAGTGGTTTAAGCGTACTCATCAAGCTTGGCAAATTGCGGGTTGATGAGTCTATTTAACCCACAGTTGAGGTGGATGACCATTGACTGAATTCATCTACCCTTTAAAAGGTGTTGTTTATTGGTCTCCTGGGATTCTACTGACTCTCCCCACCAGGCCAGGTTATGGTGAGGGCGCCAGTCTGGCCACTAATCCTGCGATCGCGGGTTTTGCAATCAGAATTGTCATTTGACTGGAAAAATTACCACCTAAGGCTATAAGACCTCGTTTTTCCTCCTATTTACCCATAGCTGGGGGATAGAAGAGATGGATTCATGCCTTTTCCAAGGGTATATGCACGTAAGTGAATATAATGAACCTGATTTAAATTCGCTTAGAAGGAAATATTCACAATTCATTGATTAAACACGGTGAGTTACTATCGGTTGAAATTTATAAGTCTTTCTCTTTAAAGAAATTGTTTTAGGGTAAAAAGATTTCTCAATTACAATTACTGTTATCGATCATTTTACTATTGAGGGGAATTTCCTTCCTAACCTTTTGTTTACTGTAGTGTGGAAGGTCAACATTATAATTATGTCATTTTTTTTCTTTACGGATAATATTCCTTTTAGTTGTTGCTGCTATTGAAAGTTATGTAGTAGTGTCTCTTATTTAATAAAGTTATTTGTGATTCTTAGACCGTTCTATTTCCACATGCCATGACTCAAATTATGAAGTCCGGATCGTCCAACGACTGAAACGTTGTGACTATGGTAATGAAGATGAAGATAAGTGTTCGAAAAATGTAAAAAATGCAAGTAATCATAATACTTCATCTCAGAGATATAGACAGATAGAGAGAGAGAGATATAGATATAAAGGCCAGAGCATACAACGACCGAAACATTGTGATTATGGCAATGAAGATGAGGATAACAGTCTGAATAAAGTCAATAATGCAAAAAAATAACGATGTTTTTACTTATTTTTATAAATACTTATTGAAAAATAAAATCTTTACATTGGTCTTAATAAAGTCCATCCGAGAACGAAACGCGTCACCTAAGACAAGTTTTTCTTTTGTTTTTATTCATATTGTCTTGTATATTTTAGTCCTGTTGGAAGGAGTTGGGCGCCATGCATGGTACCCACATGAGAGTCTAAAATCTGATGAAGCTATTTAAGGACATGACCCGAGTTCTTAACTTAATGTTTTGTTTTACATGTTATAAACTACATATCTTGTAAGTTATTAATAGGATTGTAGCATGTCACCAAGCTCAGAATATCAGCGATCCAGCTGCGCCTACGGAATACTCCTGTGAAAAAAAAAACAAAAAACTTATTACTGGTAGTTATATACAGAAAGACGAAAGTCTCTTACATTTACACGAAGATGTGACCCTGAACTACACATGCACTACTCAACTGTAACTAATCTGGTGTTAAATAAATAAACTACACGATATGCTAGACAATGTGAATCTCCTTAGTAGGCCTAGCGTGGAAATATACACCATATGGGAGCCATTAATAAAGAAAGAAAGAGCAATGGCAGCTAGTCTTCAACAGAAGTAAAAGATGAAACCAAAAAAGAGAGAAAAGGGTCGGTGAGTGCAGTCAAAGATGACAAGTAGTATTAGTGCTCATGAGAAAATACGTTAGCAATGAAAAGAGAGAAGGAAATAAAGAGAAAAAAATAAAAGAAAGAAAGGATAAAGAAGACAAAGGAAACAAGAGAAAGAAGTGCTGAAAAAGAGAAAAAGAAATATATTAGGTTGGTGCAAAAATAATGACGTAATAATGTCGTTTTTTGACGTATTTTTTAACGTCAAAAAACGATATTATTACGTCATTATTTTTGCACCAACCTAATAGAGATGTGAACAGTTCAATTTTCTACACAGAGAAGCCAAGTGAAATAAAGTGTTATTTCGTGAATTTGGTGATAGGGTAACTGCCACTTCAACCACTTGGACTCATTGGAAACAGGTTTGGTTTAGTTTGTTTTATGGCATATCAACCTCAATGGGTTACTTAATGCCGACAAGATTTTTATTGCTGGTAATATTTTTTTTCAAAAATTTATTGATGGTAATAATTTTTTACAAAGTATTTCTGGTATTAATATCTATTTTTACACTTTCATAATGTTTTGACCACAGTTTGAGGGTTAACTTTTTACCCATAGCTGGGACCCTAACAGGTGCTACCACCGTGGGTCAGAGTGGATCTGGGAATACCAGCAATTAAGACGTGGTTCCACGCTCCTCAAAACCTGACCAGAGGCCGTCGTGTTGGACGTAGTTTATCGTCTTAACCTGGCTCTTGTACTTGTAGAAGATAGCAATTTTCGTTTGGTTTTGTTTGGTTTTGTTTGGTTTTGTTTTGTTTGTTTTATGGCATATAAACAATGGGTTATTTAATGCCGTCAAAATTTTTATTGATGTAATAATTTTTTTTTCCAAAAATGTATTGCTGATAATATTTTTTCTTCAATAAATCTAATGCTGGTGATATTTTTTTCCAAAAATGTATAAAAAAATATATTTTTTTAAATGTATTTCTGGTAATATCTTTTTTTCAAAAATATATTGCTGTTAATATTTTTTTCAAAAATCTATTACTGGTAATAATTTTTTACAAAAAAGTATTTCTGGTATTAAAATATATTTTTACACTTTCATAGTGTTTTGACTCCAGTTTAGGGGTTAACTATTTGCCCACAGCTGGGACCCTAACAGGTGCTACCACCCCGGTTCAGGGTGGACTTGAAGAGAACAACAGCAATTAAGCAATCAAAACATCCTGATCAAAGGCCTTGATGTCGGACATAGTTCATGGTCTTACCCAGGACGCGGATGTAGTTAATCGTTTTAACCAGGACGCGGATGTAGTTAATCGTGTTCCCCGGAACAAGTGAAAACGAGGAGGGCAATAACTGAGCAGAAGTAAAAATAATAACTAGACGTGGTATCTCTACACATGGAGAGTAGAACAAGAACAGACTGCAACCGTAGAACTTCATCAGGATTGGAACGTGAAATCTACCCCCGTAGATTAAATAAAGGGTCCAGTTCGGAATTCCTTGGAGGATATCGGGATCGGCATACACTTGATGAAGGCCCAACAGCCGAAAGGTTGTGATAACAACAACAAAGATGGGGACAATCGTCCGCATGTAATTATTGTAACTAAGTATAACTTCTCATCTCAGAAATTCAGATAGACTTCAGAAATTCAGATAGAATTTACAGGATTTGTTTTCATCTAGTGCTTGAGAAGCAGTTACATGCCAAAATTGACCTCATATATCAAATACCTTTGGAATTCTTATGAGCTAATCCTGCGAGCTATCAAGAATAATATTGGAATTTCAACTAATTCTCTAGAAATATGCCCTTGTACCAAACTTGGCCTGCATCAATAAACCCTCATTTATTCTGTTTTTTTTTCCAATCTCGTTTTTTTACACGGTTTCCTCATCGCTTTTTGTCTCATTATCTTTCTTGCGCCCTCGTTCCTGGCGCTTATAACACCGCAGTAGACAAACAATAAAGAAAGAGCTGAACAAATTGCGATGACTCATCTAACAAAAAGCCTTTCCATATGGCTGTGTGAATGAAAACCGTTCAAGTTCAATATCCAGCATTTTCTATTTATTTACTTGTATAACCAGTAATAAAAATGTCGGGCAAAAATAGTCATAAAACACCAGAAAATGAGAAAAATAAAAAAAGAGCAAAAAATAACCGAAAACAATTTAAAATCAGATGCCTCGTTCCAAGATGGCGTTGTGATTTTCAATATGGCGTCAATGTGATATTTGCAAGCGTAACCGAGAAGTGTTTGCTTCGGGCATCTCCGACATTTTCCGTCGACTGCAATAATGCGAAACGACCCAGTGATGCATTAAAGTTGAATGCTGTCCTGACAGGAGAGCGCCAACTCAGGTGGAGATAATCAAGCAAAGACTAGATTTAATTATATCCCTTAGGATAACAACGTATCATCTGCCTTTCAACAGAGACCTTGCTGGCAACGCTCCCAACCTTTCAATCCCATTCAGAATCTCTTGTCCAAATCTCTGATAAATCTTTTGGAATTAACGTTCCTTTCTCTTTAACTCTCAGCTATTCTCTTTTTTCCCTTCTTTTTTGCATTTTCTTTCTTTTCTTTTTTTTTGGTTGTTTTATTTTTATCTTTTTTCATTTTATTTTTTTTGCTTTCGAATTTACTTGAACGTTTGTATTTTTTTTTTCTTTGGATAAACCTTTTTTTTTTTTAATTTTCTTCTTTTCTATTTATCTTCTTTTCTGTCTAATTTCCTTTTAGTTCTTTTTCAGTCATGATTGCTTTAATTTTCTTTTTTTCTTTTACTTTCCTTCTTTTTATCCTTTTTTTTCTTCTTTTTGAACTGTTCACATTTCTATATTTCTTTTTCTCTTTTTCAACACTTCTTTCTCTTGTTTCCTTTGTCTTCTTTAGCCTTTCTTTCTTTTATTTTTTTCTCTTTATTTCCTTCTCTCTTTTCATTGTTTTCTTTCTTTTTCTTCGATTTTATTTGAAAAGAATAAGCTTTTATTTTTTATTTCATTCTTTTGTCGTTTCCATCTATTGTCTACATCAGATATTTTCGATCTTCTCCCCCACCCACTGGCTTTCTCATTCCAATATCCTTCGTCTTCCAAACTATTACTTCTTTCTCCGTCAAAATCATCTCTAAATTATTTTTTCTTTGCTTATTCCCTTTAAAAGCTCATTCTTTTTCAAAGAATATTCACTTTGCTTATTCTCTTTGCTTATACTCTTTGCTTATTCTCTTTACTTATTCTCTTTGCTTATTCCTTTCCGAAGCTTATTCTCTTTTCTTACATTCTTCGCTTATTCTCTCTGCTTATTGTCTTTGCTTATTCCTCGCCAAAGCTTATGCTCTTTGCTTATACTCTTTGCTTAGTCCCTTCCAATGCTTATTCTCTTTGCTTCTTCTCTTTGCTTATTCCTT
This sequence comes from Acanthosepion lycidas, assembly GCA_963932145.1. Lineage (NCBI taxonomy): Eukaryota > Metazoa > Mollusca > Cephalopoda > Sepiida > Sepiidae > Acanthosepion > Acanthosepion lycidas. The sequence goes on from OZ010579.1 coordinate 10,818,778, forward strand.
TCCGAAGCTTATTCTCATTTCTTGCATTCTTCGCTTATTCTCTCTGATTATTGTCTTTGCTTATTCCTCGCCAAAGCTTATGCTCTTTGCTTATTCTCTTTGCTTATACACTTTGCTTAGTCCCTTCCAATGCTTATTCTCTTTGCTTATTCTCTTTGCTTATTCCTTTCCGAAGTTTATTCTCTTTTCTTACATTCTTCGCTTATTCTCTCTGCTTATTGTCTTTGCTTATTCCTCGCCAAAGCTTATGCTCTTTGCTTATTCTCTTTGCTTATACTCTTTGCTTAGTCCCTTCCAATGCTTATTCTCTTTGCTTATTCTCTTTGCTCATTCCTTTCCGAAGCTCATTCTCTTTTCTTACATTCTTCGCTTATTCTCTCTGCTTATTCCTCGCCAAAGCTTATGCTCTTTGCTTATACTCTTTGCTTATACTCTTTGCTTATTCACTTCCAAATGTTTATTCTCTTTTCTTATTCTCTTTTAAAACGTATTTTCTTTGCTTATTCTCTTTCCTTATTCGCTTTCAGAACTTGTTTTCTTTGTCTATTTGCTTTAATTATACTCTCTGCTTATTCTTTTTGCTTATTCCCTTTCGAAGTTTATTCTTTTTGCTTATTCTTTTTGCTTATTCTCTTTGCTTAATCACTTTTCTTATTCACTTTGCTTATCCCCTTTCAAAGTCATTTACATTTTCATTCTTTTCCTTTCTTTCATCACCGAATTCTTCTGCGATTCTTTCTTAAAAGTCATTCTTACACGATCCCTCATTATTATCATGTTCTATGTGTATGTCTATGGTTCTCCACAACTTCCCGCTCTTAGGCGATGGTAATTAACAAGCTGTTCTTTTGCATAGTGAGTTCGATCCTCTTTGAATGCCAGGCTTACAACCATATTACGTTGTAACACCGGTTCCCGTACGATCACCGAAATAAAGCAACGTCGAGCTTGGTCAGTACCTAGATGGGTGACTGCTTGGGAATACCAGGTGATGTAAGCTTGGATGTGCAGTTGGTGTAATGGATAACGTCTCGTAATTTGAAGTCATAAAGACAAGTTCGAATTCCATTCGAGTTTTTTATATTCACTTACACGTCAATACCCCTGTGAAAGGCATGAAACCACCTCTTCTCCACCCCCAGCTATGAGCATAATTAGTAAGACTTGTATCTGTAAATAAGTATTATCTCTGACTTTAAATAACCTGCAAAGGCCTGATAAGACGGAGAAAAAAATCAATCGAATCAATTCAACTATCATATCTTTAGTAGCAACAAAAGTCAGTTACCTCCATTGTCACGAGGAAAAAATAGAGAAAGTTGTTAATCCAAATTTTGTCCCTTCAGCTATGGGTTAATTAATAGGATTTGCATTATCTAAAAATATTTTCAGTCAAAAGGTTGATAGTTCATAAATAATAACTCAATCTTTGAATGTCCTAAACATTTAAACTTGTGCTCCTCTAATTTACTACCTTACTATGAATTAGCAAGCTGCTCAAAGACTATCACAGCGGAAGTGAGTTCAATCCTCGCAAGGTGCCCAGTATTTGGAGCCTTGTGTCAAACCAAGCTACACTGAGAAAATAATAGTAGGAAAGTTTAATATTTTTATCTATATACACAATTCTATCCAAATTACCTGTTTTTTGCATTTCTTTTTTCCTTTCACGCTTTTTTTCTTTCTTTCTTTCTCGTTCTCTCTTTCTTTCACTCTCTTTTTCTCTCTAAATTTATTGGTCGTTTTTTTTCTTTCTCTGTTGCCTATAAATAAGCATTCTTCTTTCTCTTCCTCATCTCTTTCTCTTCCTTCATCTATTTCTCAAACTTTCTTTCATTCTCTTTCGTTCTTTTTCTCTTTGTCTCTTTGTCTCTCTTTTTCTTTTTGTCTCTTTCTCTCTCTTTTTCATTATCTCTCTCTTTCTTAGTCTCTCTTTATCGCTCCATTTTCATTATCTCTCTTTCTGTCTTAATTCCTCTCTTTCTCTCTCTTTATTTCTTTATATATCTCTTTTTCTCGTTGTCTCTCCTTAACCTTTTCTCTTTAATTTTTTAAAACTTAACCTGACGTAGAGCAGGATATCTTGAAAGAGGCAAATCAACTTAAGCTTGTAATGACTTGTAGACCATCAAATATAAGCTTTTATGTTTTTTTCTTTCCCTCTCTCCCCTTTTTTTCTTCTGAGTTTACATGCACTGATATTATTTCTCTGATTTTATTCTTGAGGAGTGTCGCTGTTGGAAGATCCTATGTCTGACAACAGGACTTTGCACCATGCCTCACAAGCAGCAGAACCCAATCGTGGCTGTCAGACAATTTTTGAGACCACATCACACGTTAGATCTGGCCACCTAACTCCACAGACAGCAATCACTTTGATTATTATCTGTAGTCCATAGTTGGGCGAGAGACCAACAGAATTCTTTTTGACACCAAAGATGAATTGAAGGCAAGGATTACGACAGCTTAATTATAGTGACCGTCTAGAAGAGTTTCAGGACATTCCGAAGTCGTCTGGAGGCAGTGGTTGAAGCCAATGGTGATTTTATTGAATAAATTTACTCTTTAATATTTCATGATGTTTTTGTGTAATTTTGGTAAATATGTCTATTAAAAATGAGATAATAGAGCTATTTTCTTTCTTGAGTAATTTAGACAAGAATTTATCCCTCACACCCTGTATATAGGTTAAAATATAGTTTTAAGGTAGACTATGTTCATGGTCAATATCAGGGATAGAACATATGTAAATATAAAAGTGGCCATTGAAGTCAGCGCCCTTGTCGTGGCCTAGCAATTATGTTTAGCATGAAACAGACTGGATACTGACTTCAGTGTCGACTTTTATTTATATATACCGGGTGTAACAGCAAAATTATCGAAATCGATGTAAATGCAAACTTGTCCGATTATTAGATTAAGCTTTCAATCTTATAAATTATTAAAGATATTTAACTGGAATTCTCCGAGGTTATAACACTAGTGGACTCTAATTTGAACGATAAGAATGTATTTATATCTAAGTTCAAATGATGATCCCACTTCCTGTAGTAACCTCCTGATCCAGTTTTCCTCTCTACTGTTGCCTCTTTTTTAAAACTTAATCACCATTCTCTGAAACGATTCTTGAATGGACTTTGAAGATGGAAACCAGAGAATGAATGTTGGTACCATTACTGGAGGCCGGAATGATCTTTTCAGTCTCACCATTACTCTGTTGGAAAGACACAAAACGATTTTAATCTGTTCTAACTGAATAACTCAGTGTCTTACGACAAATGGCGTCAAAATGGCTAAACCTCTTATCTGAAAATCTCGAAAAACGAAACTCAAATAGTTCAGTGTTTTTTTTTAGATATTAGTATATACAAATAAATAACAGAGGTATAGGAAACACAATCCATATCTGCTACCTGACGAAACATTATCGGTGGATACAATAGTAGCATAAATGGTTAGCATTCCTTCATTTATATATATATATATAATCTAAAATAAATACGTAAAATGCGCCTTTCTCTCTCCGAAGAGCTGATAGCTCAGGGGAAAAATCTCCGACTGAGGCTAAAACGATTGGGTTTGAGGCAATCGGATCCTGGTTTGAGGCAATCGGATGTCTCGTCGCACTGATGAGCTGTGATATGTCTGTCAATCTCAGACACGCACACACACACACACACACACACACACACACACACACACACACATATATATATATATATATATATATATATATATATATGTATATGCGAAAGAGATATTTTAGCTCTTGAAAATCTATTTTCAGTTGAGCATTGTTGAATGACAAGCTAATTCTAAAAACAACAGCCACCTGCCTTAATGCAAAGCTCTTCAGTAAAATGAATGGAGCACTTCGATTGTTTGGCGTTTGTTTACATTTGTAAAAACAATACGCTATATTTAGCTGATGCTGTCGAGTGGAGAGTAGAGACACTGACTGACATCAAATCGGTTGGGTTTCAATTCTGGCTTGAGGCTTTCGGATATCTAGTTTAATTTGGCTTCACCTACTTCAAAATCTTACTAAAATTCAGCATTTCGCTGAAAATGTTTCTTCGTTAAGCTTTGTATTTTTAGTGACGTTTTCCTATTTCTTAATACTCTGCTTAGCTTTTCGAATGCTTCCTTGACTATTCCAATTTGCATTCGGATCCCAGTGTCGCTCTTGCCGTCCTCCTCTGTTAAAACACTTCTCAGAGATTTAAATTTCCGAACTTTCGTATTTTCGATTTACAGTTCACACTTTTTATTTGGGTGGGGGTCATCATATTAGGGGGCATATCATACACGAAAAACTAGACAACTACCAAATGACTTTTTGCGAGTTAGTATATATATATATATATATATATATATATATATATATTAAAGAGAAGAGAGAAACCGCAAACGTTTTTGGTTGTAATGTGGATTTAAAAAAATACATATTATGCTTTATTTTCCATACATACATACATACATACATTCATACATATATATATATATATATATATATATATATATATATATATATATATATATATATAAACCATATTTGCCAGATAATTTTCCTCAAGTCGTGAACAAATATCATAAGTAATGGTTAGACTTCTTTAACTTACACACACACACACACACACACACAAACACACACATATATATATATATATATATATATATATATATATATATATATATATATTTATATATATATATATATATATGGTAAAACGTGCCACTTTTTACATGGCTATTGGTGTGGTGTTAGTGAAAGCAGGCAAGTGGTGTATTTATGTACGTAATATATCGCCATTTTTTTTACTATCCATTTTAAAGCTATATTTTGCATGCTGCTCTATTTACTGCCGTGTGAGCCCATTTTCATCTTCAGATATTGTGACAGAGAGAGTCTGGGAAACACACACACATACACACGCACACACACACGCGCGTATATCTTTTTTTAGCGAAATTGGAGTGGATTTGAACAGCGATATTAAATCAGAGCATTTTTGTTTTGAGGGTCGGTTATGATCAGCCAGTTTTTTTGTCTATATAAACGCGTAGTTATGCTGAAAAAGAGGCAGACGGAAGAGAAAGAGACGGAAGATAATTAGCCCGGGCAAGAGTTGGGCTACAGACAGTGGAGAGCCGAGTTTGGGAATCAAGAAGGAGTGAAAGTGACGTCAGAGAGTGGAACGAAGCGACCGCTAACATGTACTGTTGATATAAGTACCGCTACTTCTGCTACCACGAATATTACTACTACTGTTACTACTGCTAAGGAGGAACGCCACTGTAAACTTTAAGCCGCACACAGAAAAGTTATTCACCAGTCGCAAGAATCGAATATCGTTCTGAGACGATTTAACAAGTTAATCATAACATACTTTCTTTGTCCAAAATCCAGTGCATGTGTTTTTACATGAATTACTTTTCTTTTCTATACTATTCTTTTCTGCTATATAAAATACATTAACAATTCAATCATTGAATAGTTCTTTGCCCGCCTTTCTGCAGATATTTTTTTTTTGCTGCATTCTAAATTTCTTAGCGAAGAATCTTCAGCCGTGTCTACATCTTCAGTCGACCGTGAATGGATGAACATCACTTCTGCTTTCTGGATCAAGCCAAACACAACGTGGGAGGAAGCTGGATTAAACCAGTGGACCGGTCGAATGATCTACGGATGCTCAGGGGACCTACGGCCACTCACTTAAGTTCGGTTAGGACCGAGTAGTCGCCTCAACCCAGATAGTAAGACGTTGGTGTTTGAAGGGCTGGGGCGAAAGTGTTAGAATAGCTTTAACAAGCAGAATGTTTGCTATTGGGTTGCCAACAATCCCAAAATTTCTACACGAATTGCCGTGTGATGTGCTGTTGAAAATGTTGGGAGCCTTCATTTTTTTTTTTTTTTTTTATAATAAAGAAGTCGAACGGTTTCTGTAAATTCCGCTCGGTATGTGAAGATATTACAAAATCTGGAACCAAAACTCAGAAACCTTGGCAATTCGGGTGGATGAAAGCATGGAGGCAACACATACACACGATCTCTGGTGATCCCCAGGGGAGGGGGCTTTTTTCATGACATATTGATCTACTTACACGTTGACATTGGAAGGACACCCGATTTTTCACGTTCGTCTGGTCTCTATGCCTATTTTCTCTGGACCTGTCTGAAAGTCGAGGTCTACAAACCAAAAAAGTACAGGAACTGAAGGCCGACGAACGACAGACAGTGACACAAATAGCGCTACAAAAGACTCGTTTGGACATTGAAAACCTCAGAAATATACAGCTGTCATTAGGTTCGATATGGTCAAATTGGTAGCTGATCGCAAAAATAACCTGTTGTTATCTGCGGCAAGGAATGGCTTGTTAATTTTAAAGGAAAACGCTTTCTTCTTATCAGCTGACAGAACGCTCTTCAACTTCCAGACGAAATGGCTGATGCTAACCTCCAGGAGAGTGACTCACTGCGTCTTCTTTGATTATTTTTTCCTCTAGTGTGAAGTGGAAAGATTATATTGAATCAACTGTTAGGTCTGCTGTTAGGAAAGTTGATTTCTTGAGTCGTGATAAACTGTTTTTCTCTCCAGAATCTCTCTTACAAATTTTAAGTCTACCATTCCTGATTGCTTCGAATTTTCCTAACACATATGTTCTGCTGCTTCTATTATATATTGAGAGATTTTTGATAAATTCTAAAGAAAAATCTGAAATGTCACTGGTCTTGACCTGGCATCTCGGCTTAAGTGACTTTCCATGCAATGTAGTTTCCCTTTACCGTTTCTATAAATACTTTCATGATAATTGTTCTGATGAACTTTCCTCAATGGTACCAAGACTTTATGAATTTAAGTCCAGTACTAGATTGGCGGTTAGTTCTCATCATTTTATAGTTGAAATGGCTAGATGGAACCGTAATTTCTATGCTAACAGTTTCTTCTGTCGCACTTACTCTATTCAGGGTTCTTGATTTCCAGTCAATTTTGATCTTCAAAAATGTAAAAGCAATGCCAATCGTTATATTCTGTTTTCTTAATTCTTATTATTTTACTGCTCTCTCTCTCTCTCTCTCTCTCTCTAACAGTCTATTTTTTTTCTAATATTCGCAAAAACTCAGTAAACCCTGGCGTCTTAGTGACTTTATTGCATTTATTCCGGTGAAATGAGTAAAAACAAAAATAAAAGTTTGCTTAGGCCTTTTTCATTTAATCTATAAATGCACGCAAAGACACACACACACATGACCACACAGATATGTCGGCATTCAAACAATTTTTTCATTAAAATCGGCTAACAAGGTCTGTTTGTTTAAAATTTATTACATTTTTTTATATGTTGTCGTACATCCGGTTAAAAATTATCAGTTCCACTGAAAAGAAAATGATGTGCTTCCTTTTGGCATTTTTAGTAACCTTAAAATTCTGATTTTAAAATACATGAATCAGATAAGAGAGACGTCTTGGAGTATAAAGATCTCTAAGGGATATGCATTCTTAATTTTTTTTAAAAATTAGTCGGTCTGGGGTCACAGCTCTTGTCAGCGTCTTAGGTGAATATCCTAATAATTAAAAAAAAATCTGAAGCAAATTTAAAATGCCTTCCACTCTGGTGAAAGTATCAATTTTAATGTAAGTTGTTTAGTTTGTATAATGATTGTTTCAAGAATCTGGGGTCTTTTTTATAGTATTTTAGTATCTACCAATATACGTCCTAGTTAAATAGTTGTATTAGAGTTATTGATAGTACCTTGATCAATATGTTTACAAATTCCTATAAGTCTTTTTTTTAAGTGGCCAGATAACCTACGAGATAGTGTCGTGGTTTTGCGACCAAAAGTACAATTTAATGTTGTCTTTTGATTATTGATACTGGAAACGAAATATCCCAAAGAACACAAGAATTCATAAACGTCAAACATGATGGATGTTAAGCATTTTGAATTATTATCTGTTACAAAATTTTATTGTTCTTTTGCTCGTTTCAACTTAAAAAATGAAATCAATTTAAATATTGAACTGATATAGACAATAGAAATCCTGAAACCGGTACCAACATTCAATAAAAAGTATATGGCGTTCAGTTTTTTGACTACATTTTGTCGTATCGAATTTGTCACTCAATCCTTTTTTATTACAAATATAAATAAAAAGACGTATTTCTATCTTTTGAAAATGCAGAACATTTTCATTAAAATCAAGAAAGGCTCGTTTGGATATTAAAACCGCTTTTTCATTTTTTTTACTAATGTTCACCCAATTCAAGGCCCAAGTGCCACTCAAGGTAGAGGGTTACTATATGGTGTTGTATTAGCGTAATCAAAGTCAGCAAGTGGAGTTGTTGGGGCTATGCGGGAAAGATAACAACTAATTCTAGAGTTGAAGAAGTCGAGAATTAATGAATACTATTTCAGTGTTCAGTCGGCGTCATTAGAAGTATAATGTAGAAGTAGATTTTTGAAGGACCTGGAAACCCAAAACATGGAACAAGGGATAAACCTCTACTTCTTTAGATGGAGCTATTTACGAAGTAAAAAAAAAAAAAAATTTTTTCTAATTTCATTCTATAATGAAATACATTTTATTTTAAACTTCGCCTTTTTTGCGTTATTCCGTATTAAGAAAATCGCTCTAACGTATAAACAGAAAGACATCATTTTAAATTATTCGGACTATTGTCCTCATCTTTGTCACCATATTTATCACAACGTTTCGGCCGTTGTACACTCTAGCCTTCTTCAGGTGGTTGGGATGTCGAACTGAACCCTTTATTTCGCTCACTGGGTTAAACTGTTCTAGTTCCTCGTGCCATGTCTAATGGATGTCAGTTATCAGTTATCTCCTGTTAATTCCCCTCTGAAAGTTCTCCACTGCCTTAACCAGGTATTGAACTCACACTCTTTGGGTCCTGTGATTGGACCTAACTAACGCCTTTATTCCCTCTGCCATTGAGGACATTTGTGTATGAATTTCTGGGTATTAGAAACCTAATGTCCTCAGTAACCTTTTTTACCAGTGCTCATATTGCAATTTTTGTTGTTATTATCGCTTTTCTCTGACACTCCTTATTACTGGTTCCCATATTGTATTCATTTCTATGCTTGGTCGGCTCAAAAGATTTTTGCGGCCACGCAGATGTGCTGATGGTGTTCCTTGTCTATGATCTCAACATGATCCCACAGAGGGCGGTGATCTCCCTTTTCCCTCCATATGTGATAAATATGGCGACAAAGATGAAGACATAATACCTCATCTCAGAAATATAGACAGATATTGAAAGACATCAATATTTTCAGCTTTCGAAAACGGGGAAATTTGGACATACAATTATTGTTATTAGTAATGATGAGGTTAGTTGGTTTTAATTTCTCGTATTTTTCTCTTTTCTTTTATACAGTGATGCATACGCTATACAAAGCCGGGGAGCCACTCGAGGCAGAGGCTTGCGGAGTAAGAGGTACTGTTTATTCGGGTATGTGGGGAAGATAACCGTGAACGCTAGACTTGAACAGGTTAAGAATGTAGTAATCGCGAAAGCATCCTCTTGGGAGACGGTTCGTAAGAAAAAGCTGCCTGAGTGGAACTTGCCTCTCGCCATTAGAATATGAAGAGAATGAGGGTGGGTCGCTACAATGGGCGTGGTATGGCGGGTCTTAGCCGTGAAGGTTACTGATGGAATTAAGGATTGTAGTTTGTCTGAGAACTTTCCATAGAAATAGCGATAGAGAGAAAGGAGTTGTAGGGTGGAAAATAATTTGTCACCCACAAAGACGCGAAGACGCTTTTGGAATCTGTCGAGACTGGAAAGTGAAGACTCTGCAGCTCCAGCCCATATATGGCAGCAATATACGATTATTGGCCTGATCTGGTTATTGTAAAGACAGGGGATTGCATGAGGAGTCAGTTACTTCATCTTCTTTTATGTGATGTATCCTTTCAGGACAAAGGCGATCATGGCCCTCCACTTCCTCCTATCCTTTTTAGCTCTCAATACGTTTTGTCTCCCAGACTCTATTCTGTCATCTACTTGCTTAAGCCCGCTAGGTATGTCATGCGTTGCTTTCCCTTGTCTCCCTTTCCTTCTATTCGACCTGTGAGCATCATATTCTCCAAGCCCTCCTTTCTCATTACGTGTCCCAGAAATTCCAGCTGCCTCTTCCTGATGTTAAGTATAATCTTCCTCCTTGTTTGCATCCTCTTCGAAATTTTATCGTTGCTCATACGCTCGATCCATGATATTCTCAGCATCCTTCTGTAGAACCAAACCTCCGTTGTCACGAGTCTCTTCTTCATCTTTGAGGAGATCATCTAACATTTTCTGCCGTAAAGGACAGTCATTTCCTGGAGCGATGCACAAAACCGACCCCTATTTATTTAGCAATGGATTATATGTGTGTACGAGCTCCACTTGAGGTCTGGCTTGAGTTTACGACCCAATAGACGTGAGGATACATACTTTCATTGGGATTAATGATAGTTCACGGTGCGATCGCCGATAATGGAATCTATCTATCTATCTATCTATCTATCTATCTATGTCTGTTCATATGTTACATATCTATTTTTCTATCTATCTAACTCTGTCTGTCTGTCTGTCTCTCTCTCTCTCTCTCTCTCTCTATATATATATATATATATATATATATATCATATCGTCCTGTTCATAATCTCTCTATCTAGCCATGATATCCTCAGCATCCTTCTGTAGAACAATACCTCCGTTACCCCGAGTCTCTTCTTCATCTTTGAGGAGACGTCCAACAAAGGAATGTAACTATATTTGTTTTCGAAGCATTGAATGTAACCAAGCTAATGAGGTTGTTAGATCGATGAAGAGATCGGCTGTCAATCTTTGGTCGTCCATTTTTTTTGCATCAAATAAAATAAATCTCAAGTGCTTGTTACACTAATTAAGTGAGATGTGCCGTTGATTTATGTTTTTAATGGTGTTTCAATTTGTTTAGCATCAGGATGCATCTGCTTATAATAAAGTAAAGCGTTTAGTTCCAGACTGTTCTTCATATGACATCACTCATATCCAATACACAGAATTATAGCCTTCCTAAAACTGGCAACTTGAAGCTAATAAAGTTTTTTTTTTTTTTAACCTACATACGCGGTGATAACATTAATGTTCCTGATAATGATGGCAGATGTTCGAATGAATTCGAACATTTATGAACTTCAGGCAGTTTCTTCATACATTTAATCCGGATGTGCGTCAACCTATACGAAAATTGGAAGTGTGTAATAGTGTTTAAATAGAGTCTATCTATCTATCTATCTATCTATCTATCTATCTATCTATCTATCTATCTATCTATCACCGTCTGTCCATAATCTATCTATCTATCTATCTATCTATCTATCTATCTATCACCGTCTGTCCATAATCTATCTATCTATCTATCTATCTATCCCTTCGCTCCAGCTGCTCTTCCTTGTGGTTATATTTTAATTTCCCTGTCCCTACCGCCACCAACACCCCCGCCTATCCTCCATAGCATTCCTTTCTTGTCTTTTTTTTATTTGAAGAGTTCAAGTTCCCTCTTCTTTTCCTCCCTTTGTATTCTTTATCAATCTGACATAAGCACATATCCTACACCCATTGCAGTCAGTGTCTTGGCTTTTTTCTTCTTCTCCAGTTTTTTTTTTTTTTTTTTTTTTGAGTGGGTGTTCTTCCTTCCTCTCGTTTCATTTAAACTTGTCTGTCAACAAAACAATGCATTTACGAATGAAATTGTTTTTTAATTTTCTCGAGCAGGAAAGAAAGACGTGGTGAGAGGTGGGAAGAATGTTGAAGAGAAACGGAAGTTTCGAGAAGGAAACAAAAAAAAGGAATATTGAAAAGGAAAAAAGGAAGGAAGGAAGGAAGGAAGGAAGGGAAAAGGAGAAAACAAGAACAACTAGTTAACTCGGAAAGAGAAAATGATAGACAAAAGAAAAAACTAAAGAAAGAAAGAAAGAAAGAAAGAAAGAAAGAGGGAAAGAAAGAAAGAAAGAGGGAAAGAAAGAAATGAAGAAAAGAAAGAAGAAATAAAAGAAAAAATAAAAAGACAGGAAAGACGAAAAAATAAGGAAAATATTTAAAGAAACAGAAAGACAGATCAAAAGAAAGAAAGAAAGAAAGAAAGAAAGAAAGTTGAAGCAAAAATAAATATTAGAAAAAAACAGAAAAATGGCCACAAAACAAGTAGGAAGGAAGGAAGGAAGGAAGGAAGGAAGGAAGGAAGGAAGGGAAAAGTAAAAGACCAGAATAATTAGTAAATGATAGGAAAGTGAAAAACAGTCAAATGAAAGAAAGAAAGAAGAAAGAAAGAAAGAAAATAATAAAAGAAAGAGGAAATGAAGAACGAAGTAAGAAAGAAAAAAGAATGAAAGGAAGGAAGAAATGAAGAAAGGAAATGAAACAAAAGTAAATAAATAAATAAAAAGAAATTGTGACCAATCAAGGGGAAAGAAAGAAAGAAAGAAAAAAAAAGTAACAAAGGAAAGAAAGAAGGAAGTGATGGAGAGGAAAAAGAGAAAGCCAAAACAACTCGTAAAATGCTAAGAAAGTGTAGAAAAGAGACAAAAGAAAGAAAGAGAAAATAATAATTAAAAAGAAAAGGGAAAAGGAGGAAGAGCGAAAGAAGAGAAAGAAGAAAAGATATGAGAAATAAAAAAAGAGAAAAAAAAAAGAAAAACAAGAAAGAAAAGGTCTGAAACTTGTGGGGGGAAACCGAATGAAAAAAAGAAAGAAAATAAAATAGAAACACTCAATAAATGGATTTGACACATGCATCTGTTTTCACGAAATCAAATGTCAATCAAAAAGCATTTTATAGGACCGCACACATCAAGAAATGTCTTCGTTCATTTTATTGCCCTGGTGACAGAAATAAAACCTGTTTTATAGATAAAGCAATACGCAGGATCGTGGGTGGCGAAGTTGTTTCCCACCTCACAACCCGTTTCCCGCAAGCGTAGCATTGCCAGCCTTTTCGAGTGTCTATTGTTATTTTCTTCAGAAAGGCATATTTTGTTATTCTGATACGCCTCCAGATTTCCGCCTTTTGTTACTATACACTGTAGTTTTAAGGAGAATAAGAACTTATACTTTAATGAAACGTATACTTACAATCAGAAGGAGAATTTCAATTTCTGGGACAGATATTGAGGAGAGAGATAATTTGACCAACAACCAAACCAATCTACTTGACGAGTTGGTGTGGCCAAAACAGGGACAAACTGGTAGGGTAATGGGGAAAATTACTAAGAAAATAATATATATATATATATATATATATATATATATATATATATATATATATATATATTATTAATGCATGTCTCATTAAATAATATAGACAAGTTTTGTCTATTTTAAGTAAGTTCTTTTCATATTGTCTGATAAGTTTAATAACATTATCATTAAAAGACGAAAGGAAAACACCATATTGATATATGTTTAAATCCAATCCCAGCTTTCGGCCTACGTAAGCTATTATCAAAGATAACAGTTTTAATAAATCAAACAACACACGGACGAAACAACAATGATAGTGCATGAAAAATTTCAAAGTAACGACAAACTTGAGAGTGAAAAACTTGTCTATATTACTTAATGAAACAGGCATTAATGAAAAATTGCTGCCTATATATACACAATATATATATATATATATATATATATATATATATATATATATATATATATTTTTATATATATATATATATATATATATATATATATATATATATATATATATATATATATATATGTATAAATATAACAAAAGAAAATATATAACACATCATCAATGTATTCGTTAATAATTTATTCCGACAGATAAGTTTTTAATATCTATCTCATCAGACCGAAATTACAAAATGGTTTAAATTTGACCAGGCAATATATTAGAATTATTTTAAAATTAAATCACAAGAAAACAAGAAGTAAATGTGTAAATTACTTGAGCTAGAAAAGTTTTCTTGCTGATTTACATTACTGAGATCTCCCCATGGGTCTATCTTTTTAATATTTTATATTAAAAATACCCACTTGGATTATTCTTGCCCCATACGCATTTGACATCATATATATATATATATATATATATATATATATATATATATATATTATTATTATTATTATTATTATGATTATTAATCTTATTATTATTACTATATTTTTATTATAAGAGATTATAATAAAAACATTTCTTAAATCGCTTAACAAAAGCTTTCATGTTTCAATATAATGTATTTCTTCAGCCGATGATAAGTATTGAAACATAAAGGCTTTTCTGCAGTGATTTAAGTTTTTTATTATAATCTCTTATAATAAAAATATAATAATAATATATTGCTCTACTTTGTATTGAGCACTAATGTAAATGATAGAAACAGTGGGCTTTTTCTCCATCTCTTCTTTCTGTCATTTATATATATATATATATATATATATATATATATATATATATATATATATATATATATATTATGCATCTTTGTAGTGAGTAACATGTTTTTGTATGTAAAAATTATATTAAATAATCATTGCTCTACTCTTGGTATTGAGCCCTTTTTTTTTTAATTATTGCTGTGAAAGTTACCTCCAAAGAAAAGCAATACTTATTATTTTAAATGAATTTTTAAAAATAAAAAAAAAATTCTCTTGAAGCATTTATCTTAGCTTTAATTCTAATAGATTAACTTTAATATTTCCAATAAACAAAATATTTTGTTGCATTTCAAACTAAATTTAAATTGATTGCAATATTTTTTTATTATCAGTAAAAATACTACAATTGTTCATATTGACAAATCCGCCCAGAAAACATAATTCTTTTTGTGGAAAAACATTTCGAAAATAAAAAATAAATTTCTGTACCTTTATTTAAGGAATATCAGGTGAGATAAAGTTTAATTAATCTGATTTAAAAAAAAATATTACGAAGTTTTAGTTTAAATATAGCAGAAAAGCATTATTTAAATAGAGTTGTGTGATCTTTGAGATTTTGACAACTTTCTTACTAGAATTATGTTTGGGAAATTTTAAGGGGAACATAATGCTATAATTTACTTGACGAATGTTACGTGAACAAGATTTTCCTATAATTTTTTAACTACCCAGTAATCTTAAAAATTTAAGAAAGTAATCTAATATTTTATTGAATTTTCGGTACTTTGGCTTTACAGTCTAACTTACGGAGACGCTTGTTCAGGGAATGTTAGAGAGTTACCAAGAGACTTTAACTTTAATATAGTTACCGCTCTTATTTTCTGATAATGTCGTGGTTGAGCATCCGTATTTGCAAAAATCGACCCGTTTATACACAGACAAAAAATTCAAAATTCTTTTAAAATATTGCGAGTGATTGAATTGTAGTGAATTTTTCTAATTATCATTAGTAAATATAGTTTCTACTTTATAATAACATCATCTGACTACTACTAACTGATACAGAATTTTAAAACATTTAAAACTTTATAAATTTTTCTAATTAAAATTTAAAAAAAATGAAAATAATTCTTATAAAAACATCAGTGTTCCTCATTTTTTTGTTTCTTAAGAAAGTAATGTCCTTAATATATTATATACATTAAAAACAAAAGCTATTGCAATTAAAAACATATCTTAGTATTTACAATTCAGAACAGATTTTCGGTAACTGGTAGACGTGTTTTACCCCCAAAAATCATTTAATTAAATTCTCCGAGGACTTGTTCTTATAACTAATAGAAAGATTAAGAGCTGCAGAAAAGACTGGTAGTGCTGGTAGTGGTGGTGTTGGGGTAACAAATTAAAAAATTACATTTTTACAAAGATGTTCTAAAAATGAAAATATAAAATTAAAAAAAATCATTCGTTTGTGAATAAGTCCTGAAAGTTTCATTAAACTCCGAAAAATATTAAGTTTGCGACATTTTTCATCGTGTATTCTAATTTTTTTATCGAATCTTTGAAGGTATCTACCTACCTACCTACCTATATATATATATATATATATATATATATATATATATATATATATATATATATAAGATAATCCTGAGGAGCCGGTCAAACCTACCTAGGTTTCACCTAACGGATCGTCCATGCGATGCTGGCTGAATAGGAAAATTATGGAGCAGAATTTATAGCTAAACCCAAAAGCTGAAACAACGGGGAGTAGGAGTTACGTAGTTTATTAAAAAAAAAACTACTACCAGCGTTTCCTATGTCTACCCCTACTAAGAAAGCCCGATTTTAGGTTTTGCTCTACTTCGTATATTGAGCACTTTACGTAGTTGCCTTTTACTCGTTTTGGAGGGTTTTTTTCTTTGACTTTTAGCTTGAACTCTGGACGAAAGTTTTCGCCTTAGTTTAATCTTGTTGGTTCTTTCTTTTTTTATTCCTCATTTTTCCTTGGCTACTGGTTTGATCTATTACAATTCGAAATATCCATGGTTTTTCCAAGCCAGTACCACCATATATATATATATATATATATATATATATATATATATATATATATATATATATATATATATATATATATCTTTTTAATGTTTTGGGAGTACGCAGGCCAGTAGACCTAATACACCCTGTTTAGAGAAAAGGTAAAGAAAAGGGCGTCTATTTGAAACAAGTGTATCGACGACTCAAACCAACATTTCAAATATATATATATATATATATTTGTGTATTTAGGCAGCACTCCTTCATTCATGCACATTTCATTGAATACGACAGACAAAGTGTTTATATTAATTTTTTATACAATTTCTCATGCGACCTAATTTTTTTTTTCTTTTCGGATGGTAAATTATATAAAGGGTTTTAAAAGGTTCAAATCAATCAAAATCTTTTGATTGATTTGGACCTTTTAAAATCCTTTATTCTACATTCAACTTCTTCCCTTGACAAGACACCAGACGTGTTGAAACAAAATGGCTATTTTTGTAGTAGTGATTTTATAATAAATTTATGTCATAATTTTCGAATAAAAAATTATATTTGCTCTACACTGTACTGAGCACTCTCTTAAGAATAGTGTTTGTTGGTTATTAGAATTTATTCCGTATACGCCAATCCTATACTTGGGTATATATATATATATATATATATATATATATATATATATATATATATATATATATATATGTGTGTGTGTGTGTGTGTGTGTGTGTGTGTGTGTGAAAATAATATATATATATATATATATATATATCCTCTTTTTACACCTTCAAATGTTTATCTCCTTAACCGTCTCTCTTTCTCTCACCAATTCTCTTACTGTTTCCGGTTGTGATGACGTAATGGCTCCTCTCAAATCAATTCAAAAAATCTAATGTTTATTCACGTTCTATTCTTTCTCATCCCTTTATGGAATGTATGATACACACTTTCTCACATTGACAAATATGCAGATTTAATTCCCCTTCTTACATCCATGCAATAACTTCATTTACTAACGCTCTACCTTCAGTCGCTCTTGGGCCTTGTATTGAGTGTACATTTAGTAAAAAGATAAATGTAAGATCTTCCTTCAGACACTTCTTTTTGACAAGTATCAGAACTCTCCAGCGTAGGATAATATTTTATCTACTTCACCCCAGACGATAGAAGCTATTACGATGCAAAGGGTTACTGAGGGTGAAAGAGACAGAGAGGACAACAAAAGAACAGGATTCAAGTTGACAGAAGATTTAATTTTTTGCAGATTGTTGCTGACATGAAACCAGGAAGCAGGAAGAGTGTTCCACAAACGGGATGTGCGAGAGAAGAAACAAAGAGCATACAAAATACAGTTATGACTATTAATGTCGACAGTAATTTAATGAGACCTAACTGCCCATCTAGTACTGCGCTTAAATTTGTGAAGTTGAGATATCAAAGAGGAAAGCTCATCAGAATAATTACCGTGAAAACATTTGTAGAACTGATACAGTGAACCTACGCTCTACCGGTGTGAAACCGTGTTGTCCTGTCAGAACCGATAACCTTGCAGATTGTTCTTTCGATATTGTCTCTAGATATGTAACAGCAGCACCAGATCAGATGTGGCAGTAATATTCGATGCTCGGATAAATGGCAGATTTATAAGTGTGTAAGATAGATTCTGTCGAAAAAATAATCAAGTATATATTGAACTGTTTTTCCTAGGAGAAGACTTTAGAAATTGATTTAATATAATTTTATTACTTCATGTTAGTGGAGAACGTGAAACCAAGAGAGTACAGTGAGTTGCTCTCGACCAGCGTGCCGAAACTTGTGAAATGCCGTCCAGGAATCTAAACCAACATCCCAAGCTTTACTATTGTTATTTTAATCTTGACAAACTCTTTCAGCAATTACAGTTAATACCTCGGGGGTTGAACTAGAAAATACAAAATCATATTGTGTGTTTGAAAGGAGATGCTGTGAGGTGAGATGTTAAACCAATTCGGACTTGACTAGAGCTCGCTAGTGCTTTGCTTACGTTTCATATTATTTGTGTTGTTAGCCATGATATATTCTGGGATTCATTGTGGAGTGGTTTCCCGTTATTTTCTCGACAGGGGTTTATGGAGACACCACTTCTAGTGAGCTGGCCGTTGACTTAATATCAGGAAGAGACAGAGGACATTTCTGGAACACGAAAAGAGGGCCTGGAGACTCTGATACTCACAGGTTGACTAGAAGGAAAAAGAGACAAGGGAAAGCAATGCATGACATACCTGGCGGACTTAAGCAAGCGGATTACAGAATGTGGTCTGGAGGAGGTGGCAAAGGGACGAAACTTATTGCCAACCACAAAGGATAAGAGAAGTGGAGAGCCATGATCGCCTACGTACTGAAGGGACACGGCACATAAAAAGAAAAAATGCTTTGCCAAAAAGAGAAAGAATTAATAGTTGATAGTTCGAAGGTCCAAATGGGTGGTCAGATTTTCTACAAACAGAATAGTATTTCCAACAGCCAAGCATCTATTATAGCGATTGGAGAAAACAGAGGCCAGTTCAAGGGTACATTTCTTAAGAAGTATTGTAGAGATATCATCAAATGGATTTGCTATGTAGGGATCAAGTTTAAAGATGATAGCAGAAATTATGGACAAATTTATATGAATATCACACAGTAGAAACTCACTTTTAAGGAGAAGGTTAAGTAATGGCAGAACCGAGTCGAGAATAGAATTGAAAAAGAAGTTACGAGCAAATCATTCTACGTTATTAGCAAATGATGATGTATAAAATTGACTGAAAACAGGATTTTAACACGCTCTTACAGAGCCACCACTTGTTTCAAATACCCAGACTTGTGAGAGGCTATACGGTGTTTCATCCTATCACCGAACAACGACTTACACTCCTTGAGAATAAGTTTGCAATTATTACGAGAAGACAAAAAGAGACGCCTGTTGTGATCAGAGCTATGGCGTTGATTTTGTCCACTTTTGCGGTAATAGGCTGGGTTTTACCCTCTGTGTTTTGGTCAGAGATTCAGAAAATTTAGCTTCTTAACCCCTTGCTAATGATGCAATCAATAAAATACATGATTATTAAAAAAAAAGAAAGAAAAGTCAATCATACAGTTACAGGCCAAGGACACTTTGACGCGGTATAATGGTTAGTAAACTTGTCTCCCTCGATCAATTTCAACTGATTAGTAAGTACGATCTACAATAGGTGTTCCATACACATCTATATTACGCTTAGTAAATCACTGCAATTAAAGGCCGAACACATTTTGCCGTCATGTAAAATTCAGCATGCTTGTCTCGCTAGATTAGTTACGATTAAATAGAGTCCGAACCTCACTGGGTACGCCATGCGACATGTAAGCTATGTTTAATAAATTGTTATAGTTATAAACCAAACAATGTACACAATTCCAAACTTTCCTCCAAATTCAATTATTAAAACTATTAAAAGAAATAATGGAAAATATTCTCTTGCAACGTTTGAATACTTAAATGTTTTGGTATGTTCACTAGAATTGAATCCTGTCGAAGATATTTGGTACATCGTCACAAGAAGTCTTTATGTGGGCAGCATACAAGTTTTATTCAAAGTTGAACTTCAGTAAATATTAAACAGTTTGTGAGCATATCAACCCTGAGAAAAATCAGAATTTAATTGCTTTCATGGAGAGTAACCTACTACTCCAAGTAACTTATAAATAATCGAAGGGGTAAGATTGCGAATTGTCGCAAATGAAGATTACAAACTTGGATCGTGGTTTAAAACTTTTAAAATAAATGAATTCAACACGAGAAGCATTTTATAACCATTTTTATATACGGAATAAAAGGTTTCGATCAAAAAAGAAAGAGACATGTCTAGCCACACTGCTGAGCTGTGATACAGCGGAACAGTCCGTCTGTCGGGTTCGTATATTCACTTACGCACAAATACCCTTGGGAAAATGTTTTGAGGGAGAATATTTCCCTATAAGTCTGCACTCGGCTGTCGGACAAAAGACATAAAAATATG
Organism: Acanthosepion lycidas; assembly: GCA_963932145.1. Lineage (NCBI taxonomy): Eukaryota > Metazoa > Mollusca > Cephalopoda > Sepiida > Sepiidae > Acanthosepion > Acanthosepion lycidas. The sequence continues at coordinate 10,839,228 of OZ010579.1, forward strand.
CCTACATCAAGAGGAGTAGCGACAGTAGCTTTTCTTGAAATTAGTTAGTCATTCACGTCTAAAAATTCTCTTCCTTAGTTTCTATTCTACATTATGTTTCCCTGTAGCAAAAAGGAAAGAAAGTTGTTAAACCAATTCTGGTTTTCTATTATTGTTTTTGATAACTTAATTACAATAGAAACTTATGGGTCCACCTCTTTTTCACACCCCGCTTTGGGTTAAATAGTAGAAATTGTATCCCTATGTTATTATTATCCCAAAAATAGAATTATAATCCAATATTTTCTATGGCTTTAAATAACCTGCAAATGGATTGATAAGTCGAAAAATATCCATCAATTTATTGAAATGTTCAACCAAATTTGTTATAGGTATTGGTATATATGATTTATTTGAATAAATCATTTTTTATTTCATCTTTTAGTTTTAGTTTTAAATCCGATCAATTCTGATTGATTCTTGCGATAAGGATATAAATTGGAACGTTTTAAATAATCTGATTTCGTATTTTCTAGCATAAATCAAATCTTATATCAAAATAAGAGTTTAGATTTTGCGATATTCAACGCAAACGCAACGGGTCTATTTGACCAAAAGTAAATGATTCTAACAGAATTGGTTTCCTAATTATTATCGGTTTATTGATTTCCATCGAATGCTGGAACCCACTTATTTGGTGAAATATATCTCCAAAGTACTTTGTACACATCATCAGTGATGTTTTATATATATATATATATATATATATATATATATATATATATATATATATATATTGTTTATATATATAGTGATGTTTATATATATATATATATATATATATATATATATATATATATATATATATATATATATATATATTATATTTTTGCTTTAGTTAACTCACAATAGCAGTTTCATTAGTACTAAGCGACTTTTCAAAATGGGTGTCTGTTTATGACGAATGCTGCACTAAATAACACTGGTGAATAAAAGAAAACAATTTGAAATGGTGTCGAGACACCAAACATCTTTTTTAGCTAATTCGAGGGCACAGAAAATGAGAATAACATTACTTTTATTTGGTTAGCTACCGTTTTGCTATACAGAAATGCCTCATTTCTGTATATATGATATGGCACGATGGCAATATTTTTCAAAATAAAATCGTAGAAACCTCGTAGAAAATTCGTATTTAAACCAACAAATATTGGTCTGGTTATTGAGAAATTCTATTTTTACAATATCAATTAGACACTAAGTCTTTAAAAAAAATAACACGATTGAATATACAAAGACCAACAAGTATTTTCACTAAATCATTTAATAAACTAACAGCAGAAATAAAACCTTCGTGAACATAAGAATTATGGTAAAATTTTCTCTTTCTTGATTGTCTGTCATGTTCAATGTCATTTAGGTCCCTTTTGATATTCCAGCAGTATCATGTACAATGGAATAAGTGTATTCAATTGGGATGTCTTTAGTTGGAGTTTCTTTCCAACTATGAAAACAAAATGCTCTCAATGTACTTCGTTTCCTTCCGTAGTCAAGGGATAAAATTGATGTACATCAAAAATGTTAGCTAACCAAGAAAAAATAATATTATTTTCAAATTCAGCCCCTTCAAATTAGCTAAAAATGATGTTTGATGTCTCGACACCATTTCAAAAACTAATGTTATTGGCATCGCATCTGGTCTGGTGATTCTGCAAGGCATTTAAAGATTCTTGATAAAACCCAAAGAAGAATCTGCAACATTATTACTCTTGACCTGGCATCTTGGTTTCAATCACTTTCCCAGCGCCGTTAGGTAGCTTCCCAGTGACATTTCTATAAATACTTTCATGGTAATTGTTCTGATAAGCTTTAGTCTATGCCACTTAGATTTTATGAATCTAAGCGCAGTACTAGATTGGCGCTAAGGTCTCATCATTTTATTTTTGAAATGTCGAGATGTAACCGTCAGTTCCATGCTAACAGTTACTTCTATTGCACTTCTCGCTTGTGGAAATCTATTCCGGTTTTTGCTTTCCAGTCAACTTTGAGCTTAACAAATTTAAATGCCGTGTCAATCGTTATCTTCTGTCTTCTTAAATACCTGTTCTTTTATATCTGTCTATATTTCTGAGATGAGGTAATGTGTACGCTATTTACATAATTCTGACTATAGTACTCATCTTTGTCACCATATTTATCACAACGTTTCGTTGTACGCTCCGGCCATCTTCAGGTGGTTGGAATGTCGAACTGAACCCTTTATTTCGTTCACTGGGGTAGACTGTTCTTGTTCCGCCTGCCATGTTTAATGGATGTCAGTTTTCAGTTATCTCCCGTTAATTCCCACCGCCTTAACCGGGTATTGAACTCACACCCCTTTGGGTCCCGTCACTGGATCTAACCAACGCCTTTATCCACTGTACCATGTGTCCTTGAAGAGAACTTGGAGAGGGGAATTAACAAGAGAGGACTGATAACTGACATCCATTAAAACATGTCACGTGGAACTAGAACAGTCTACCTCAGTGAGCGAAATAAAGGGTTCAGTTCGACATTCCAACCACCTAAAGAAGGCCGGAGCATAAAACGGCCGAAACTTTGTGATAAATATGACGACAAACATGAGGACAATAGTCCGAATAATGTAAATAGTGTATCTGTTCTTTTATTGTCCTTTCTCCTCAATGATGATTTATTTTTCTCATATTTTCTCACATTCATTAATCTCTTTTGCGTCTTAGAGGCTTTAATGAATAGCATGGAGTGTAATAATTTAAACAAAACTTCAATGAAAAAGTGAGGACATTTGTTCGACTGTAAATAATATCAATAATGGTGACGCCTTAACTTCAAAATTTAAGCTTTGATTTTAAAACTCGACTTATAGTCGGTATTTCGCAGATTGATTTTGTGAAAGATAAGGTTTGGAATTTTCCATTATTTAGCGTCAAGATAAATTAAAAAGATTTGTCTGCGGTAATCTTGTCTATCAATCTTTCAAAAAAATTCTTTCTTGAAGACACCTGAAATAAATCAATGTCTTTAGTTTTGGCGGCCTCATCGATTCGTAAATGCAGCCATGGTGGCCAGGGCAGTAGAGGATGGTTTGCAAATGGCGAATGCATACATTTGAATCTTCTCACTTGTGGTGTACGTGGCATGAAAAGAGATCCGACGACAATCCAATGCTTTGTCGATAATTATAGAGGATTAAAATGAAATGCATTATGAATTTGAATTCCATTGAAATTGTAGGCTTTTCTTTTGTCTATTTGTTATGCGTTTGATTATATTTAATCAAATGATGGAATTAGTTTGAGAAAAAACAGATGAAGACGATGGTAAAGATGGCGGAAATGGATTAAAATAAAATATTGATGAAGAAAAATTTGAAAAATGGATGGGAACAATAAGATCAAGGTTTGATGCAAATGAAGGGGAAAATATACGAGGTTTCTTTTGAATGGAGAGAGAAAAATGTTCCAGAAGTAGGGGATAATGTTGGTGGATGTAGGGATAGTGGTGATGGTAGTAGAGGTGCTGCTTCTGATTATGATGATGATGGTAGTAGTGGTATTGCTGCTGCTGCTGCTGATGATGATGATGATGTTAGCGGTGGTGGTGGTGTTGGTAGATAATATTGGTATTGTTGATGGAGATGTTAGTGATAGGAAGGTGATGATGACGGTTTTGTGATGGTGGTAGTAATGGTTATGGGGTGATGTGCTGGCGGTAGATGTGATGGTAGTGGTGATGATTATTGCAATGATGGTGTTGGTGGTGGTAGTGATGATTTGAGTGCTAATGTTGCTGTATTGTTGATGGGGGTTGCGATGATAGTGGTATTGAGGGCTATCTTGGTGATGGTGTTGATGAACTGCAAAATGATGAAGACTCACGAGAAGGAAAAGAAAACAAAGAGAAACGAGATGAAGAAATGAAGAGGAGGAATAAGCAGCAGCAGAAGAAGAAGAAGAAGAAGAAGAAGGAGGAGGAAGAGGAGGGGGAGAAAGAAGAAGGAAGAAGAAAAAGAAAAGCTGAAAATGAAGAAGAAAAATAAAGAAGAAAGTAAGAAGAAAAAAAAAGAAAAAAGAAGAAAGAAAGAAGAAAAAAGAAAGAAGAAAGGAGAAAAATAAGAAAAAAGAAAGAAAAGAAGAGAAAGAAGAAAGAAAGAAGAAAATGAAAAAGAAGAAAATGAAAGAAGAAGGAAAGAAGAAAGAAGAAGAAGAAAAAAGAAAGGAGAAAAAAGAAGAAAAAAAGAAAAGAAAAGAAAACGAAACAGAAAGAAGGAAAAGAATGAGTGAAATCAGGATGAAAAAAGAAAAGGAAAAGGAAAGGAAATTTGAATATGGGAAAGTGGGAAAGGAGAAGGTATTGAAAGAAGAAAAACAAAAGAAAAGAATTAAATTAAAAAGCAAAAAGAAGGAAAAAACGGAAGAACAACTAAAGAAAAGAAAAAGACAGTATTAGAGAGTAAGAAGTCAATGTCCCAATCATGAGGTACTAAGTAAGTAACGCCAATTCCATCGGTCAATTAGCTTGATGAGACACATAAATCAATTAATCATTAGAAATCCACTGAAAAGAGCTCGTAGCAGAATCTGGCATAAAATAGAACAAGAAATGTGTAGCTCTTTTCAAGACAATGGGGAAATAAATACGATTTTATTATCAGATGGCAATCAGAGCGGGAAATGTCAATGCAGAAAGACCTATAACCATGTTTCATAGATTGCACTAAGACATTTGATCGTGTAAGACACGAAGACCTACTTGAAATATTAGGAAAGCTTGATTTACAAGGGAAAGATTTTCGAGTAATCCATAACCGCTCCTTGGAACAAACACTTTGTATACGGATAAACATCATCATCATCATCATCATCTATATCCCGTTTCCGTTTAGGGTGTTAGTGATCATGACTCTCCACAACTTCATATACTTTAAGTCTTAGTAAGGTTTGCCTTTTCACCATCTATCCTATTCCCTACTCTGCCATCCATTTGTACATGCACGTTAGGAAGGTTAGTGGCTGCTTCCCTCTGTGCTACTTGACTTCTACACGCCCCGTGAGTGTCAAATTATTCCAGGCTTCATTATTGGTCCTATAAATTTAAAATATTTCTTTTTGATTCGAAATATAAGCGACAAGTATTAAAGAAAATGGAAGTAAAAAAAGATGCTGTCCAATAGAGAACACGGTTAATAGCGCCTCAAAGGTCAAATAATCTGTTTCCTCACTAAATTTAATTAACATGTGCAGTGTGACGAGGCCAAGAGAACTACCACGCATTATGCGGATATAATACTAAACACATAAAACATGAAGATGATATGGTGTTCACGTTAAAAAAATTGTCTAGTATTATTTTTTAAAGAATTGTCTTTTCCGCTGACTTCCTCATTTTGACCTTAAAGTCAGATGGTAGACAAAACAAAAGAAGTCGTTTTTTATTGGTTAAACGAGCGTGAGAAGTCTTATTTATTACAACGTTTCGGTCATTGTACGCTCCGGCATTCTTTAGGTGGTTGAAATGTCGAACTGAACCCTTTATTTCGCTCAACGGGGCAGACTGTTCCAGTTCCATGTTTAATGGATGTCAGTTATCAGTTATCTCCTGTTAATTTCTTTCTTACAGTTCTGCACAGCCTTGAAGAAGGCCGGAGCGTACAAAGGTCTAAACCTTGCAATAAATATGGTGACAAAGATGAGGACAATAGTCCGAATAATGTAAATAGTGTACATAATACCTCATCTCAGATATATAGACAGATACTAGCGTGGGAATGTTAGAGAGGAATTTATTTCAGTGAGTTAAGTTTTTACACGTCGAAAAGATCAAACGTGGTTATTTTGTGTCCCGGGGAACTTGCTCCCCAGTGGGACTGATAGAGCGACCTCACTGCCTAGATAACAATGCACACGTCGACGTGTTAATAAAATCGATGTTTCAAAATCTCTTTTATTGAAGTTCTCATTTTATCTCCGAAGAAACCAATTATCGATTTTTATACTCTTATAGTATTTTGATCCCAGTTTGGAGGATAACTATTTGCTCATAGCTGGGATCCTAAGAGGTGCCTGTTGTAGTTTATCGTCATACCCAGGACAATTTTCTTATTTTTCTAACTTGTGTGATTTTGTTATATTAAGATAATATTTCAGATGTGTATATTACGGTACAGAATGTTACTGAGATATTTCATACTGAAAAACTAAATGGCTTCTTCAATTGAAAGTTGATGGTAAAAAGTCTAACTTTGGCTTAGAATATAATTACTCAAAATAGGCATTTCTTGAAGTAGCATGTCAAAGATTTGATAACTGACCAAATTTTGCAACTAGTATCACTAAAAATGTTAAATAATAGTCTAGCAGACTATTATTTTAAAAAAAATTGTATTTCCTCTGAATTACTCATTTTGACCTTAAAGTCAGATGGTGGACAAAACAAAGGTCGTTTTTTATTGGTGTAAACTAGCGTGGGAAGGTTAGAGAGATAGAAAGTTATTTCAGGGAGTTAAGTTTTTACATGCCGAAGAGATCAGACTTCAACCAAAAGAACCCCTCCCCCCAGAATAGGATGAGAGTATACAACATTTATATCAGACACAGAAGAGTGACATAAGCCATTTTTTTCATCTGGCTGGGATCACAGTGTAGTATCTGTTCTTCATCTGATGGGAGAAGATGTCTGGTTCCGAGTAACCCAGTCCCAAGGCAGCACTTTGCTCCTTGAACTAAGAGAGGTTGGATGGATGTAATATCGAAAACAGTGTGACAGTGATAGCGGGCGCCAGGCATTTTTCTCTTTGGTCTGCATCAATATTCATGTGTATCGGCATCCCACATTAAAAACTACCTTGTGCCACATACGGCAAAAGTAGATCAAAGTGTAGTATATGTTCTCCTCACCTCTAATGGTAATAGAAACATTAGCCGTTGAAGGAGAGATTCGGTATTCACTGAGCGAGAAGCCAGTGCTACTCAAATTACGCTTTTCTTCTTTTCCTGGTCATCAAGCTGGAATTAAAGTGGAGTATCTGTTCTATTCATCTTTAATGATAATATTAACCGTTTTCTTTACAAGTAAGCATTCTATGAACAAGTAGCTAGTTTCGGTTGAAATTTATTAAAAAAAAACCCTTCTATTAAAAGAATTTTTTCAATAAAATAGATTTCTCAAGCCCAGTAGCTCTTGTCACTCTTTCAATAATTGATGGAGGTTTCCTTCCTAACCTTTTATTTTAAGTAATGTGGAATACCAACATCTTCATTATTTCATCATTTTTCCTTCATGTTATATGTGATATCTATTTTATCTCTTGATGATAGTGAAAGTACTCAAATGATGGGCCTTCTCTTATTTGGTATATCTAGATAGATATGAACAGATTGAGATAGATAGATAGATAGATAGATATGAACTGACTGAGATATATAGATATGAACAGAATGAGATAGATATGAACAGCCTGAGATAGATAGATAGATAGATAGATAGATAGATAGATAGATAGATAGATACGAACAGCCTGAGATAGATAGATAGTGTTGTGGATTCCGGGATGAAATCCGGTCTCAAATGAATGACAAACGCAGGAATGAAATATAGCAAATAAATGTATTGACGTAATAATACAATTGGTAATACGGTTAGTAGATCCAGAAATGTAGTTAGTAGCAATAATAATATATATACAGTCTGGGAAATTCAGTATCGATGTAGGACTTCTGAGGCTACGTGCTCATCACTGTGACTCTTACAAAACGGTTACCTCACACTCTCACTCCCCGGTATTCACCGGCAGTAGTACAAATACACATTGGGCGAGTCCACTTGTATAAAAAGGGGTGGACCCCTTACACCCCCTCCTTAGATCTCTTTTGGGGGGAGTTAGTATTTTTTCTCTTATGGTTGATAATCAGAGGTTCAGTAAATTTTCTTTTCCTGTTTGACCTTCTCATTTCTGTGTCTTCCTGTGGTCTTTGGATCTCAAACGCTTCGAAGATTGCATCCATTGAATCGTCGTTTTCTGTGGCTGACGAGCTTGGCTCCTCAACCCGTCTTTTTTCTAAATGATCAATATGTCTTCTATATAAAAACTTCTCGCCTTATACTGTATACATCATATTTCCTAATTCCTGGTTTTTGTTCTTGTTTGGCAATAATTTGTCAAGCACAGACCTTATTCTCCGAGCAAACCTCAATTCCGCTGGTGAAAGACCCGATGGCGTGTTCACGTTAGGTGTTATTCTGTACACTTGGAGGAACTGTTGTATCGCTTTTATCGTCGGTACATCCTCGGCTTTTTTTTAACGCTCTTTTTAGTGTGTCAACGAATCTTTCAGTTTGTCCGTTCGACCTCGGGTGGTACAGAGCTATCTTGATATGCTTTACTTGATATATCTCGCAAAATTCTTTGAAGTCATTGGAGGTAAACTGTGTGCCGTTATCGCTTACCAAACAATCCGCGACGCCAAATCTCGCGAATAGTTCGTGTAAACAGTTTATGGTGTTTTCTGTCGCCGGGTGCTTAAATCTGGCACTCTCTGGCCATTTACTGAAACTATCTACTGTTATTAAATAGTAGTAACCCTCAATGGGTCCTGCGTAATCCACGTGGATTCTGGACCACGATCTGTCGACTTTAGACCATGGCTTTTCCACCATTTGCGTAATGTCATCGTCCATGTTCGGCCAGTAGACAAAACTTCTCATAAGTGATTTCATCCAGTTTTTTCCGGGATGTCCTAAGTGAAAATCTTTCAAGATCCGTCTTCGTAGCGACTTCGGTATTAGTACTCTCTCGTTATACAATAATATGTTGTCAGAGATTGGGAAACTGTCTGCTAAATTCCTCACCTTCACTTCTATTTTTTCTTGGTATTCTGAATAAATTCGTCTCTTTCTGCTTCTCGTCTTATCTCTAGCAGCGTTACAGGTCGTTCCTTTATTGTATTGCATAATACCTTACTGATCTCAGCTTCAGCTTGTAATGCCGCAATTACCGAATCTTCTAATGGTTCGCCTTTCGCGGGTATTAATCGCGATAGTCTCTCAGCGTGTCCTGTTTTCTTTGATGGTAAGAACTCAAGTTTGAAATTGTAGTTTAGTAACACAGTTCGCCATCTTAAAAGTCTGTTCGCTGTATAGACTGGTAGACCTTTTTTTGAACCGAAAATCGTAAGAAGTGCTTTGTGGTCCGTTTGGAGTGTGAACTCTCTCTCATAAATATATCTGTGAAAACGAGTTACTGCAAAAATTATACCCAATGCCTCCTTTTCGATCTGTGAATAGTTTCTATCCGCCGGTAATAATGATCATGATGCGTGTGCAACGTGTTTGGTTGTACAAATAAACACACCTACCCCATGTGAGCTCGTGTTACTTGCAATAATGATTTCGAGTTCGGGATCGAAATGTGTCAATGCTAACTCCTAAGTTAATTTTTGTATTATTTCTTTAAATGCTTTTTTACAGACCTCTGTCCAATTTCAATTATTCTCCTTTTTTAGTAACTCATTTAGTGCAGCCCTCAGTTTATGCATATTATCAATAAATTCGCCATAGTAGTTAGCTAGGCCCAGGAAACTTTGTAGTTCTGCAACATTTTTTGGTTCAGGCATATTTTTAATTGCCGATGCTCTCTCTGAGTCCTGTTTCCTGACATTTTCATTTATTATCTGACCTAAATATTTAATTTCATTTAGAAAAAAATCACACTTTTTTCCTTTTACTTTGAACCCAAAGTCCTGAAGTCTTCTAAAAACTTCCTTTATGTGTGATGTGTGCTCTTCAACATTGTCGCTCTTAATTAGAATGTCATCCAGATAAGCGGTCGCGAAATTCTGGCCCGTGAGCATTGTGTCCATCGTCTGCTGAAAAATTGCTGGTGCAATTTTTATTCCGAATCGTAGTCTGTTGAATTTGTACAACCCTTTGTGCGTATTAATACAAAGGATTTTCATACTCTCTTCTTGTACTGGAATTTGTAGATAAACCTCACTTGCCTATAACCGGCTTGGCAATTTTTTGTGTATGTAACATGGTTGGTCTGTTAAGTTTTCTCCATATCTGTAAGTTGATTATCGTGAGGTCGGAACCCGAATCCAGTTGCAATTTTATCTTTTTATTTAAAATTTCAAGTTTCACATATTTCCTTATGTTGATGTCTACGTTATGCATCCTAGTAGCTCTTATTATACTAGTATCTGGGCATCTAGAGGCGATGTAATGGTTAGCTTGTCTTGCTAGAACAATTACGACTGAATAGTGAATTCGATCCTCACTCGGTGTCCCATACTTTCGGCCTTGTGCCACATCTAAGCTACGTTTGGAAAATCACTATTCTACTAGTATCTTTTCTGTCCCTACATTGTGATGCCCTGTGGCTCTTTTTCCACACTAAAGACAGTTTTTATATCTAAAACGGCAATCCTTGTTCCAATGTAGTCCTCCACATCGATAACATGCTGATGGGGAGGCGCTTATATTTGCTTCGATTTTCGTCATAATTTGCCCTGTATGTTGTACTTTTTCTCTTATTATAGATTTTTTGTTTTCTTTCCGGGGAAGGTGAAAAACGTAGACTTTTGTTTAACTTACGTATATGAGATAGAGCTGACTCCTCAATGTCCTTTGAGTCTTTTTTAATACTTAGACATTTCTGGCAATCTTCCGATAATTGTTGTAGTGTTAGTCCAGATTCATTTTGTAATTTTGAAAGCATTCTTTTGCGCATTTCACTATCTTTTGTTGAAACTAGCCCTTGAACAAAAATGAGACACTTGAAATTGTCCGGGGTTAATTGTGGAAGAGTGATGTTTTCGGACTGAATAGTTCTTTAAGACATGTCACTACTTCGTCAAATGTTAATTCGTTCGTCTTTTTTGGCAAGATATAATCCACGAACTTTGTATATTCTTCAGTTCCTAGTTTTCTAAGCAATAGACGTAGGTTTTTTGCTTCTGTCCAGTTTTGACAATCGATGTTAAAAATGTCGTCATGTCTTCTGAAGTATCTCCGAAATTTTTGTCCTCATCTAGAGAATATTTGAAAATCTCTATGGTATCCCACACTGCGTCTTGCGAAAAAGTTGCCTCTTTTTCAATATCTAATTGTCTGTTACCTGCTACATTCAATATTAGTTCCTGGAGTTCTGTTTGTCTATCTATCTTGATTTTCCTTCTGCGTTTGTAGTAATTGCTTTTGCCATTTTTCTTTCATTCTTTCTTGTAGTTGTAATTGTTGATCATTTAGTATTTTACCAGTTCTACCAAAATATTTTAAAAATCTTCCATGATAACTCAATTTTACGTATTTCTAATCCTCGTAATTCTTTGTCGTCAATTTTTTGTGGATGACGAGGGATTTTTTTTTGTTTGTTCTTCCTGTGTGAGTTCGCCGCCAATTTCTTGTGGACGAGGGGAGGATTTTTCTATTTCTGCTTTTCCTGTGAATTCGAATCGCTCGTCGCTAATTTGTTGTGGACGACGAGGGAAATTTTTTGTTGTTTGTTCTTCCCGTGTGAGTTCGAATCGCTCGTCGCCAATTTGTTGTGGATTCCGGGATGAAATCCGGTCTCAAATGAATGACAAACGCAGGAATGAAATATAGCAAATAAATGTACTGATGTAATAATACAATTGGTAATACGGTTAATAGATCCTGAAATGCGGTTAGTAGCAATAATAATACATATATAGTCTGGGAAATTCCTCCTGAGTTTACGTGCTCGCAACTGTGACTCCTACAAAGCGGTTACCTCACACTCTCATTCTCTCACTGCATCACTTCCACTTCCTCACTCCTGGATATTCACCGGCACCGGCACCAGTACAAGTACACACCGGTCGAGTCCACTTGTATAAAAAGGGGTGGACCCCTTAACAGATAGATAGATAGATAGATAGATAGATAGGAACAGACTGAAATATATAGATATGAACAGATTGAAATAGATAGATATAAACAGCCTGAGATAGATAGATAGATAGATAGATAGGAAGGAGCAGGCTGAGGTATACAGATATGAACAGAATAGTAGATAATAATGATGAGTAGATAATTAGGGGATTTTTCATAACACCCGCTCAATGGCGTTATATAAACCTGTTTAAAAAGAAATTCCTAAACAGATCCTCACTCTGTTGCACTATACTTTTACTGCAGTATGTAGACATGCCTATTTTTCCGTCTTAGGCTCTGGGCGAACCGAGTTTTTTGCCCCAATTGAATACCCGTGTCGCATTACACACGACAATACCTCAACAACAAGCTACCACAATATATATCTCCATTCAACAGGATTAAGTAAGGAAGTTCACCAAACGGAACAACTTCTCTACAAACTGGATTTTCGTAATAAAATCTAATGCTATTATTATTACTGAGAAAACAATTTAGTAGTTTTTCGTTTTTTTTTAATTTTTTTATTGGTATCACCCTATGCAGGGCAGTAGATCCACTAGCACGCAAGGGGTTACATGGGGTGGAGGGATTAGAAACTGAAATCCCCAGTCAGGAGGAAAATAGACAGCGATTGACATTGTATTCAAATTTTTGCAGAATAATGTTGACTGGAAAGCATGGAGCTGTGAGGGAGTTCCACAATGCGGGATAAGGGACTGTTAGCGTAGAGGTTCCGCCTATATCTAGCTAGTTCCACTGCAAATTGGTGAGATCTCGATGCCAGTCTAGTATTGCGCTTAAATTCTTTTGTGGTGACCTCCCCTTAATGAGGTTATTGTGGACACTTCCACTTACTATAAAGTAGTAGGAAAGTAATCCTCGGGGGAAAAGTCGCACAGATTGTTCAAGTGTCAAGCTCTCTGCCTAGGCAGAGAGGAACTCGGACGAGGCTTTGCCGTAGGTCAAAGTTTCGTCCGGGAGGTAAACAGTCTCTGAACCCGTCTAGGCGGGTTAAAAGGGAATATTTTTGGCCGAGCCTACGGGCTCGGAGAAACCCACGTTAAGCTCGGCCTTGTGCCACATACATTCCTTGTGGGGGATTGTTAAATATAACAGTCGCATAGATTGTTCAAACTGTCGAACTCTCTGCCTTGAGCAGAGAGGAACTCGGACGAAGCTTTGCCGCAGGGTAAAGTTTCGTCCGGGGAGGTATACAGTCCCTGAACCCGTTTAAGGGAATATTTTTGGCCGAACCCAGGGGCTCGGAGTACCCACAATAAACTGCCCCTGTGCCACATAGACCCTCGAGGTGGGCTGTTAAATATCAACAGTAGTATAGATTGAACGCTGGTCAACCGACACACACTCCAAAGTCGTGTAATACTGTAAACTCTTGTTTTGGTTTTTCTTGACCATTTACTTGGTTAAAACAAATTCATACAATCTAGGTACCATAGCGAAGAGATCATCCGAACAATTACTATAAAAGTATTTATAAAAAATAGGCGCATAGAGGCAACATTAAGCAGGGGAACAAGTGACTGAAGCCGAACCTTCTCGGGTTAACATTTTCAGCTGAGAACGTTAATCCGAGAAGGCGTAAAAAGTTACTTTCTTGGATGGAAGGTAGAGAGGGGCCCCTCAGATGATTAATGGAGAGCAGTTTAGTTTTAGAGGCGTTAAAATTGAAAAAAAAATCCTTTGCCCCAATATACGACGGTTTTAAGGTCGTTTTGTACATCGGCTGCCATTTTGACTGATCAGTCTTTACTATCGAGGCAAATATAAATGGGAGTGTCGCCAGTGTAGATGTTAAGGTGATACATGATGTCATATTTCGTTAAAGAAGATTAAAAACAGTCTACGATCAAGGATAGAGCTCCGGGGGACACCATCGTTAATACGAAATGATGTAGAGGAGTGGCCGTTCAGGACGTAATTCATTTCACGATTTGATAGGAATGACTCAAAAAAGTGGCCGGAGATACCGTAGATTTTCAGCTTGTGGAGAAGACCTGAATGCCAGACCCTGTCACAGGCTTTCGAGATGTTCAATGCTACAGTCCGGACGTCACCATTTTTATCTAAAGCACGGTAGACTTTTTCCGAAATTATCGTTAGTACACCTGTAGTTGATCTGGAGAAATGAAAGCCGTATTGCTTGTTTGAGAAAAGGCACTGTGATGAGATAATGATGAACAAATTCAGCATTGATTAGGGCCTCTAGGTGTTTCCCAAAAAGGGACAGAAAGCAATTAGGTCGACATTTGGAGGGGTCACATGGTTCATCAGAGTTCTTAAAAACCTAACAACAGATGATGACTTCCAGCAAGCAGGACAGCAAGCGGCAGCGAGATATTTATTGTACCGTTTAGAGAGAAGTGGAGCTAGTTCAGGGGAACACTTCTCAATGACTATTGCGGGATGATATCGGGTCCACATGCTTTGATGGGATCAAGCTTAGAGATGATAGTAGAAACCATGCAATATGTTATATGCATATTACTCAACAGAGAATCGTCTCTAAGTGGGAAATCAGGCAAGGGCTCTTTAGACGAGTCACGAGTAAAATTTGGGGAGAATTTATGGGCAAATCATTGAGCTTTATCAGAAGAGAAGTGTAAAACCTCAAATCGATTGAAGAGATTGGCAGATAGAGATCTTGCACTTAGTATCCTAATACAGAAAAGCCAATAGTCACGAGAGTCAAACTTTTTAGAGGCTATGTGCTGCCTTATTTTCTTAGCAAACATGGACTCGCTTACATTTATTATGAACAGTAGCAAGTAGGCACTTGTGATCGAACATGATTGTATGAACCATGAAGAGGATCGCAGTTTTATCTGATATTTCTGTGAAGCGGTGAATTCCTTTATCGCTTCCCCTCCTCCCAACACTGCAGCGTATTAGACGAAATAGAAAAGGCAATTTCTGTCCATCCATCTGCGAGCATCTTTGTCTTCGGTGACTTCATGCACACCACGAAACGTGGCTGAAACACCCCAAAGTTAATTTCAGGATTGGTGTTAGGGTTAGGGCACCTGATCAAAAGCGTACCAGACTGATCATATTTGTCTTTGTTTGAGACAGATTCAGCTAGTTTCCTTGAAAATTTCCTAACCCAGCAGAAGTGTTAGGTTAATCATTTTGAGACAGAGAGAATCCATGCAGCGCAAACACCTCATCTCACCTGCAGGGAACGTGATGGGCCCAGGTCTTTTTGGATGCAAAAGGTTTTGGGTTTAGTAAATATCTTCAAAACGGCTATACCATCATTGGAGAGTACTGTGTCAACTTACTGAGGCAGTTATGAAAAGCTATCAAGACCAAACTCTCAGTAAGACTGACGAAAGCGGTCTTGTTTCAACAGAACAATGCTTCAGGGCATGTACACTGGTTTCAATGACTGCAGTGCGTGATTGTGAATTTGAACTTTCCCTATTCTTCTGATTTGATCCTCATCTGACTATCATCTGTTCCCCAACATGACAAAAGTACTTGGGTGAAAACCAGTACCACAGTGAAGATGATATATCTGCTGTTGATGATTTTTTGGCCAACAGGATGAAAGCATCTTTACCAATGGAATCCAAGCACTGCAACTAGAATGGAAGAATTGTGTGGACTGCAAAGGGCACTATGTTGAAAAATAAGCCTCATTTGGTCATATTTTATGAGAGTATCTTGGTTAGCCTATGTACTTTTCAGCTGATCCTCATATTAAGGGCCTAGAGATAATGATGATGATATCAGATCTGCTCTTGATGACTTTTTTTATCAATAGGATGAAAGCTTCTTTACCAATGGGATCCAAGCACTGCAACTAGAATGGAATAATTGTGTGGACTGCAAAGGGGACTATGTTGAAAAATAAATCTCATTAGGTCATATATTATGAGTGTATCTTGGTTAGCCTATGTACTTTTCAGCTGATCATCATGTTAAGGGCTTAGTTGAATTCTGATTAAAAGGCAAAATGTAGTCTGTTACAATATTGGCTTACGCAGTGAGTTTGGAACAATTTACAGCCGTAGCGTTCTCGCAGACTAATTTCCTCATTATCTATTCAGGGAAAGAATTCAAATTAATATTCTCTAAGTTTAGCATGTTAATTATTGTACAATGGCAAGACGCCCGCATGTTTGCCAATCATTGTATTGTCTTGATACTGCGGGCGGAGATTTAGGAGTAACTTTCTCGTGTCGTTCAGTACTGCCTGAAAGAATGTCTGTCTTGTGTGAGCATTGGAAAGATATTCTTTCATGGCAGGTTAAAGTTAAACCTATGGCAAGCACAAGGAATATTTATTTTCATGGTTCAGCAATTGAAACTGCTAATAAATTCAATGAGGGGTAGGTTTTATGTGGAGGCGTTCTTCCTTTAAGCAGACAACTGAACAGACTTTAGTGTAACATAAACGAAAGTAAAGCTGCTTAAAACTGATTGCACGCACGCACTGATCTGGACCTTATGCAAATCTGTAGTACGTATGCTATAAGTTTTTAAGTTTAAATTATGTTAAATCTATTATTAGGTTTTATTTGTCGCAAATTTAAAAAACAAGGTGAGCAGCAGTTTCCCAGTAACACTTAAAACACATACTGTGATATATTTTGTACAAAAATTTACAGTCAATTAACTATTAATTATGTCAGATTAGTTAAGTGCAACCCATATATTCACTGATCATCATCAGCGCCTTTTCTTTTTAGTGTCTTATTTTGGTTGGGATTTTCTTCATGATGTTAGTTTCTTGGAAGTTTTTGGATACATTCGGACATTTCTATGGTTTAACCTCACTTTATGTCACTTTGAAGAAAAGTTTTTTTTTTCAGAAAACCAGTCAAGAAAAAAAATTTACTATTCACAGAAATTCCAAGAAACAGTTTGCCAGATACAAAATTCCTTTAGATCAGTGGTTTCCAACCGATTTTGGGTCATACCCCCAATTTGGTATTTCTAAAATTCAGCTACTATCCCCCTATGATATTTAATTCTTACATTTTCAAAATTGTACTACAATTCACGTGAAGGAAGTTTAAAAAGCCATTAACTTGATCACTAAACAAGCCTCCAAAGACCATGGCGTCCATGAAAGAGAAAAATTAAAAAAATCACAAAGACAGTTAAATATATATAATTTCAAAACATATAATCCAGAATTGAAAGGCAGAAATATAAAGTATTTGAATGAAAGCTTATTCTGTAATATACTTTTGATCATTTTAATCATGAAATAATATTGCAAAATTAAATTTGAGTTCACTAGAAAACAATTCACAGTTAATAACTCATTCTCGAATGAATTCTGTTGGTATAGTAAGCCGAAGTGTGCACATCATACGCATTGCCCAACCAGAATATTTACCCTAACCCACCTAATCTATAAATTTTTCATAAGTAATTTCAGGTTTTTCAATGATGAATGTATCATTTTCACTGCTAATGAAACATGCCAGTTAAGAATAAATTTGGAGTACACTAGTATACCTCAGTTTCTGCACAGGGAAAATGTTCTTTGTGACAGTGAAAGGCTGTTTACAGTAAGAATAATTCAGCAGAAACATTTTGGAATTTGGTCAATCTGTTCTACCCCAACTGCCAAATTCACATGAGCGCATACCAGCTGATTGACTTTTTGATAGCATCAAAATGTTCTGATGACAAAAACTCTAGTAGAAATCAGATTAAATAGTTTGAAGACTTTTTCACATCAAAACCTGCAGAATTTTATTCAAAATGCACCAAAGATCTAGTAAGAGGCAACAAACCATTGCAAATAATGGTCAATATATATAATTGTACTTTTATGTTTTTAAAGAATTGATAAACAAAAACCTACCCTAACCGGCATATTCACCAGATCTTATCCCAGCTTGTATCACACCAACCAAGGTAGCGCAGCCACAAAAGCACGAGGGGTTGGAAGGGTGTGGAGGAATTAGGAACAAAAACATTAGTAATGAGTAAGAGTAATCAGGAGGACAAAAGAGAGCGATTGACATTGCATTTAAATTTTTGCAGATTAAAGTGGGATGGAAAGCATGGGTCCAGAACGGAGTTCCACAAACGAGAAGTGCGAGAAAAGAAACTGTTAGCACAGAACTTATGTTTACATCTAGAAAGCTCATCTATAAATTCGTGAGATGTCAATGTCAGTCTACTACTGCGCTTAAATTTATAAAGTCTAGGCCCTGTAGTGAATAACTCATCCAAACGATTACCGTGAGAGTATTTATAAAAAAGGCACAGAGAGTCAACCTTACGGAGGTGGGCAAGTGATTGAAACCGAGCCGCCAGATCAGGACCAATAATACTGCAGATTCTTCTTCGGACCTTACCAAGTAAATAGCAGGCGTACCGGGCTACATGCGGCAACAATGTTCTAAGCATGGACGAATGGTAGACTTATAGATATGTAAGATAGATTCCGGAGTTAAAAATTGTCTCGCCCGACACAGTGAATCGAATTTCTTTGTAGCTGACATAGCAATGCATTCAATATAGTCTTTCGACTTCATGTCAGCTGAGAACGTTAACCCGTATAGGCGCAACGAATCACTTTCTTGGAGGTTAGCATCAGCCATGCAACTTTTTGATAGTAGCAAAACGTTTTGATGGGGAAAACACTAGCTAGTTGAAACCAGATAGTTTGAACACATCAAAACCGGCGGAATTTCATTAAACATACATGAAAGATATGGCAAGATGCAACAAATCACTGCAAATAATGGCCAATATATAATTTAATTTAAATGTAATTTTATTTTTCAAAGAATAAAATCGATAAACAAAAACGAAAATGATTCAGGACTCAACCGACATATTTATAATTTTTGGATGCTAGATTTATTTTTTCATTTCAGTTGATATTGCAAATTGTCGTCATAAGTAACTTTAAGAATGTTATCAGTATCTGTCTGTATTTCTGAGATAAGGTATTATCTACACTATTTACATTATTCGGACTATTGTCCTCATCTTCGTCGCCATATTTATTACAACGTTTCGGCCCTTCATTATCTGTCTATATTTCTGAGATAAGGTATTATGTACACTATTTACATTATTCAGACTATTGTTCTCATCTTTGTCGCCATATTTCGTTTCGTTTCGGCCGTTTTACGCTCCGGCCTTCTTCAGGTGGTTGGAATGTCAAACTGAACCCTTTATTTCCCTCACTGGAGTAGACTGTTCTACTTCCACGTGCCACGTTTAATGGATGCCAGTTATCAGTTATCTCCTGTTAATTCCCCTCCCCACGTTCTCCACTGCCTTAACCGGGTATTACACTATTTGGGTCCTGTCACTGGATCTAACTAACGCCTTTATCCACTGTGCCATGTGTTCGTGAAGAATGTTATCATCCTAACTGCTAACCATACACCCTCGTGCAAATTAATTGAAACAAAACAAATAATTCCGTTATTATTTACTTTTCTTTTTTATTTTTCCGATGAAACATGATCCAGTACACATATGTTAGTACATCGTATGTCCATTCCATGAAGGCGTTCCTTGCAGATTCTCGATTGGATTTAAATGAAGAGAGTTTCCGGTTGCTCACTGGTAATGCTTGCCAGTGTGTTTGTACAGCGTTAAAATGTTCGTACGCTTCCTTGGAGTAACGTTCATTGCAGACAATGGCCGTAGGACAACTAATCGACAGTCGAGACAATGGTGTCTGAGCTTGATAAAATCTAATGCAAATCACGGATTGCGTAATATTTTTCAAGGCCAAACAAATTTCATCATACACGTCGAAAATAGATTCATGCCACTACAAATTACTTAATCTGAGGAATAAATAGAAATCAATTATACCTTGTCATTCCAGTGGGTCTAAAACTGATCTTAGGGTGAAAGAAAGGAAACTAAAGCGGTTGTTTCATTTAATTTGCACAAGGTTGTATGTAGCAGTTAAGACTAAAGTTGGAGGACATTCAACATTTTTTACGCAACAAAATATTGTTCTCTTTCATGACAACACAAGACCACATGTATTTAGGAACAACATAAGAAAATATTTGGAACTCGGTTGGTTTGTTCTACGTCACCTGTCATATTCACCTGACCTTACACCAACCGGTTATTACCTTATTAAAGCCACTTTAAGGGGGGAAATGTTCCCAAGCTTATTAGTGCGAAAGTGAATGCTTCAATCTCACTGACTTCTCGTTTGAACTCTCTAACCATTATACCATTTGCACATCCTGTTTACTGTGATAATATTTCCGATGGTTCCAAATATCGTTTAAAAAGTGAATTATCCACGTTACCGGTGACAAGGTATGAAACACTTTAGCCTTAAAAGTGATTCCGTTTCCTGGCCCTCTACGTTCTCACTTGGGTGATTTTTAAAGAACCTTCCCACCCACCCCTGAACTCCACTCCAAATAGATTTATATTTTTCTGTCCTTTTACAAAGTTCAGTGCGTGCAAAGTGACAAATGTGAAGCGAACTCCTGTTTCAAAAAGGCCGATTAATGTTTACACAAGATTTATTACGTTATTGCATTTTTTTTACCTTCCATTATCTGAGAACTAAACTAAATTTCGGCATGTGTTCTTCTCTCTCTCTCTCTCTTTCTCTTTCTGTCTTTCTCTCTCTCTTTCTCTGTGTGTGTATGTGTGTGGAATAATTCCCTGCCTGCTTGAATTTTAACAACGATTTGGTTAACATATTTTTCACCATTCGTCTCATACTTTTGTCCCATCGGCAGTCCTAAACGATTTCTCACGGCCATTCTACTTTGGTGGACAATGACGCGGGCGGAGTGGTACACTGTAAGTACCCTGCATTAAAACAAGCTCGAAGCCGAGCTGCTGCTGCTGCAGCGCTTCCTCCTACTCCTCCATCATCTTATTCTCTCCTCCTCCCCTTCTTCATCTTCTTATTCTCTCCTTTTCCTCTTTCTTCATCCTCTTATACTCTCCTTTTCCTCTTTCTTTACCTTCTTATTCTCTCCTCCTTCTTCTTCTTCTTCTTATTCTCTCCTTTTCCTCTTTCTTCTTCTTATTCTCTCCTTTTCCTCTTTCTTCATCTTCTTATTCTCTCCTCCTTCTTCTCTCCTCCTCCTCCTTCTTCTTCTTCTTCTCTAAAATACAAAACCACAACAAATAACGATGTCACATTGTGAACCTCGATAGTGTTTAGTTATTTAAATGATAAAAACATGTTTTATTGAAAAGATACAAGAATTTATTTCGTCGAGAATGTTCAATGGTATATCAAATCCGCAAAGAAAAGATAGTCACGTGATAAAAATCATTTCGTTCGTGCTAAAAGCGTGTTTGTTTAGAGTTCCAACCTAAGAACGAAGTCTACACAGGCAAAGTGCATTAAATAAATTATCTCGAGATCTTAAACTCATCTTTCAAAGATTAAATACGCCATAAAAGATAATCGTATTTTGTAGTGGTTCAATTTTCGAATTAAAAGCCTATCAAATCAAAGCGCTATCAAGTTACCCGAATCTGGGCGTATCAGGGTAATGGTTAACGAGCTAGTCTGATTGATCACTATTACTGCGTAACAGGGATGAAACGATTTGTGGTTTTACGAAAAACTGATAAAATACGCGACGGTTAGTGATGTTGATAATCGTCATTGCCGGCAAGAAGGTATGAAAAATTTACAATTAAAAATGATTCCGTTTTCTGGTCTTTATTTTCTAACTGGGATTATTTTAAAAGAACCTCACTTTCAGGTAGTTTTTCTGTCCTTTTAGAAATATCAGTGGAGTAGAAATTTTATCACAGTTATCGTAATAAAATTCTTGACGATGAATACTATCATTTAATAATTGAATTATAATAACTGCTGTCATTACGAAAAATGTATAATGTTAATTTATTTGTTGAAATCACTTCCACGTGTGCATTGTCAATTCTTAAAACATTATTAAAATTGTGTTGTCATCAAACAACAATGAGGTGGTTATTTTTATTTTATTTATTTTATTTTTTTTTATAAATTTCATGCTGTACAATTCTCGAAAAGAACTACTGGGAAAGTTTGGTTTAGTTTTGTTTGGTTTGTTTTACGGTATATCAACCTCAATGAGTTATTTAATGCCGACCAAATTTTTATTACTGGAACATTTTTTTCCAAAAAATGTATTGCTGGTAATTTCTTTTACAAAAATACATTGCTGGTAATAATTTTTTCTTCAAAATTTTACTGCTGGTAATAATCTTTTTAAAAAAAGTGTTTCTGGTATTAAAATCTATTTTTACACTTTCATGGTGTTTTGACCCCATTTCCGGGATTAAATATTTACCCATAGCTGGGGTCCTAACAGGTGCTACCTCCGCAGGTAAGGATGGACCTGGGAACACCAGCAATTAAGACATGGTTCCATGCTCCTCAAAACCTCCTGATCAGAAGCCTTGCTGTCGGACGTACTTTATCGTCATACCCAGGACGCAGTTGTCGTTTATCGTCATACCCAGGACGCGGACGTAGTTTATCGTCTTACCCAGGACGCGGACGTAGTTTATATTCTTATCCAGGACGCAGACGTAGTTTATCGTCTTACCCAGGACGCAGACGTAGTTTATCGTCATACCCAGCACGCGGACGTAGTTTATCGTCTTACCCAGGACGCGGACGTAGTTTATCGTCATACCCAGCACGCGGACGTTGTTTATCGTCATACCCAGGACGCGGACGTTGTTTAATGTCTGACGCAGGACGCGGACTTAGTTTATTGTCATACCCGTGACGCATCATTAGCGGTAGTTAGTTACAGTCCTATTGGTAATGCTGAACAAGTAGTGTAGATTAATCAAATAGATGGTAGAATGAAATGAAGATTATGAGGATAGGGAGGATATATAGTAACTTGAAAATGTTAAGACAATAGAGATCAAGGAACCACACACGTGCAGTGGAATTATTTTGGAAAAGCTGATGGTTACACTTAGAGTACGGAGGAACTCAGTGTGATTCGATACTTTGGATGTGGCTTGTGAATAGCAGTAGAGTAGAAACAGGATGGCAACGTTAAATCTGATAGGGAAAGAGATTGCAGAATGGAAAATAAGACACCCATCTATTGAGTGCGTAAACAATTCTTTCTCATTTGGAAAGCGAGGATTTATTAGGTCCAGATAGAATAGTAATAATCCATTTTTGGTCTCATTTGACTCTTGTAAAGTTGACGCATAACAGAAGTAATCAGTCACTTCCTAGAGTGATAGATTTTACTAAAAATATTTTCCAACTCTTCAGCAATAGATTGCATATATGAGTTCGACTTGAGAAACAGAAATATATTTTTCAAGAAGGATGATGAAAATACCTTGGACTAGACATATGGGCAAGGAAAAAGTCTTAAGAAAACTAAAAACTAAATGGATACTTGTCGTTACAATCTGAAAGGGACCGTTAAAATTTCTGGGATATAATGAGGAAAGAGAGCTTGGAAATTTTGGCACTCACAAGGCATAATAAAGACAAAAAGAACAGGAGGAAATATGGAGTAATCTTCCTAACAAGCTTGTGTAAATAGATGACAGAACATTGATTGGGATGGATAGTAAATGGACTAACATTGTCTATAACCACAAAGAAAATTGTGGAGAGGCACGATCACCACGTGCCGAATGGCCGCGGTATATAAAAGAACATCAACATTGTTAACTGCAGTAATTTTTTGTGCATTTAAATCTCTAGTTTGGTACAAGGCCATCGTAATGGAGCACATAGTGATGACACGAAGGAATTGATCAACCATGTCTATAACAATGGCCAGGTTTTACAAGCAAAACTTTTCCGTTATTTCTGGAGACGATTATTAAATTTTGTTACTTCTATGTGCCATGTCCCGTCATGATCATGGGTCTCCAAAGCCGCCTATCCTTTTTAGCTCTTAGAAACGTTTGTCCATTTTTCCAAGACTTCCACTCCCGTTCAGCCATTCAAAGAGGCTGGTTAGGTAGATGGGCAGCTGCCTTCCTCTCCTGGTCCTTTTGCTTTTCCTGTAAGTGTCAAATTCTCCAAACCGTCCTTCCTCATTATGCGTCCCAGCTGTGTTTTTCTGGGTATAAGTGTCGTTTTTGTTTCAATTTTCAGAAAGACTTCCTCGTTGTTCACATGTTCCATACATGGTATTCTCAGTATCCTCCTGTAGAACCGCATTTCTGTGGCCTCTCGTTTTCTGTTCATCTGCGAAGAAATTGTCCAACATTCACTGCCCTATATCGGCGGATTGATATTACATAAGATTTCAGAGCAAATACTTAATTGGTAAGCAAGTTTGTTTCTCTAAATCACTTACAACTGAAAAGTAAGTTCGATCATCACTGGGGGCTCCAGACGTTCGGCCTTGTGCCACATCTAAGCTACGTTTAGGAAATCGCCGTAACAGTTCATCGATTTTCATTTGATTCTAACAGATTTTTCCTGTTTCTTAATACTTTGCTTAGTTTCATTTTTTATTTTTATTTTTATTTTTTTTTTTGGAAGGTGTCTTTTATTATTCCAAAGCATGTTCGCATTTCGTTATCGTATTTTCCATTTTAATCACCTCCGACATATTTAAACTTCTATATTAATTTGATGTTGATATCTTTCCTTCGTAGTTCGCATATGGGATATAGTAAAAAGAATTTTTTTAAATATAAGTCGACTTCGAAACATATTTTCATCTAGTGTCAGGTTACTTTCGGGTCTGGGACGAGGGTTGGTCGGTATCTGTCTCCCTTAGGAATACGAAGAAGAGATGAAAAAAAAGAAGGTTAGTATAGCAGTTGGGAGTTCAGAAAATCAATTCAACATACAACAGATAGTGTTTGCGCTGACCTGCATTTAAAAAGACATGGATCCACTTCTCTTTACAATTCTCAAATATATTGGATAACTGGAGTACAAGGGAAACTTGGGTAGGCAAATGAACCCTTGAGAAAAAGAAATCTTACTTTTTATGACTGTTTTACCTGTCCAGGCTGGAAGAGCAAAATCCGAACGATCCTGTTACCCACATTGTTAACCCTGACAGGGGCTTGTATTTATTTGACTCCCCACTGAGGCAGGTTGTGACACAAGGTCGATTTTTAACGTGGGAACCCAAGTGTCTTCACTTGGGCCGCTGGTCTAAGCTGGTCATAGCTTGTCCAAGCTAGTCATAGCTGATCTAAGCTGGTCAGAGCCGGTCCATGCTCATAGCTGTAATATTACCAGTGCAAGGGCGGATCCCTGGTAAGTATCTGAATGTCTATGCCCCTCGAGGATGGGGTTTACACACTGAACCCTGACAGGGGTTAATATCAAAATTAACAAATCAAAATATCTGTAATACACACTTTTCTTTTTCTTTCTTAACTAACCATCCACAACTGCCCTACGTTCAAACGTATTTAAATTATCCTAGAGGTTCTATGGTCTTCTGTTTTTTATTCAGAAATGTGATGAAAATTTGCTGTCCAAATAAATCATCTTTACCTAGAACTTGTGAACAAAGACTGTCTCTAGACATGAACTTTTCAATTGCTTAATTACATTTTTAGTAATTCAATTCCAAATTTCAAGGCAAAAACAAAAAAAGATATATACTTTTTATTCAATGTGCCATATAACTTTCGGTCTTCACAATTTCTTGCCCGCTGCAACGCTATGTAAATTCTGCCTTTTTGTTATCTCTTCTTAACACTCTCCTACCAACCATTTATATAAGCTTGTTAGATTATGAACTGTCTTCCTCTATCCCTCTTGCCTTTAGTATGTCTTGTGAGTGTTCAAATTTCTGAGCCTTCTTTCCTCATTATATGCGTTAAAACTTTCAACTATCTCTTTCTGATGTTAAGTAAAAGTGTCCTTTTTTGTTTACATTTTCTCTAAAACAGACAGAATTGCCCATATATTCAGTTCATGGTATTCTCAGTATCCTTCTGTAAAAAACATTTTTGTTGACTCAAGTCTCTTCTTCATCTATACGAGGACTGATATTACTTACGGCAAACAAAGTATTTGGAAATATATTGATTGCCTTGACTCTGAAAATAGTAGTGAGCAATTTTCGTACTTGCATTTTTTTACTTTATTCGGACTATTATCCTCATCTTCCTTGCTATATTTACAACGTTTCGGTCGTTGTACACTCTGGGCCTTATGTCTATCTATATATTTGCCTATATCTCTGAGATGAGGTATTATGATTACTTGCATTATTAACATTGTTCGGACTTTTATCCTCATCTTCATTGGTATATTCACAACGTTTCGGCCGTTGTATGCTCCGGCCTTCTTCAGGTGATTGAAGCCAAGTAGATAAAGATCCTTGCTTAGATCCAGTCACTCGACCCAAAGACTTGTGAGTTCAATACGAGGCTACAGCAGTGGTGAACAAAAAAAAAAAAAAAAAAAAAAAAAAAAGAAAGAAAATCTTGGAGAATTGAGTTAAAGGGAAATAACTGAGACATTCGATAGAGGCATGGCACGAGGAACTAGAACAATCTACCCCAGTCAACGAAATAAAGGGTTCGATTCAGTCATCTGAAGAAGGCCGAAGCGTACAACAGCCGAAACGTCGTGAATATGAGGATAACAGTCCGAATAATGTTAATAACGCAAGTAATCATGATACCTCATCTCAGAGATATAGACAGATATATAGCAAACAAGAGCGCCGGAGCGTACAACGGCCGAAACGTTGTGAATATAGCAATGAAGATGAGAATAACAGTCAGAATAATGTAAATAATGCAAGTAATCATAATACCTCATCTCAGAGATATAGACAGATATTGAAGAAAAATTCCAATCACCTGAAGAAGGCCGGAGCCTACAAAGGCTGAAATGTGAATATGGCAATGAAGATGAGGATAACAGTCAGAATAATGTAAATAATGCAAGTAATCATAATACCTCATCTCAGAGATAAACAGAACTTTCGTACTTGGAGAAAGTTTTAGCAAGATGTGAATTTCCTATAGAACTTGTACAATACATTATTAATGATTTGAAGTTAGAATTTCAACAAGAGATTTCCTTGATAAGAATTTGAAAACCAATTAAATGCATGATTAATGATTTTTCACCAAATCTACAGTAAAATGGTGCTGCTCTAATAACATGATAAGTGGCAAACATCCTGCTAGATAAAGGTGGGTCTGCTTTTAAATCTTTGTCAAAATAATTCCAGCCTTTAGCATCACATATTTACATCTGGTTTGGTGGTCTAGCCATATATCTCGACTCTTGAGAAAATCCAAAGAAAGATCCGAAATTTTATCGGTCCTGACCTGGCATCTCATCTTCAATCACTTTTCCACCTCCTTGACATTATTTCCCCCTTTTTTATTTCTATAAATATTTTCATGGCAAGTGTTCTAATAGGCATTCCTTCCTGGTAGCCCGGCTAATCAATTTAATCCTAATACTCGATTGGCAATTAGGTCTCATCTTTTACTGCTGAACTAGTTAGATGCTACCGTAAGTTCTATTCTAATAATTTCTGTCCTCCCACTTCTCGGCTGTGGAAATCTCTTCCGGTTTCTTACTTCCCTGCCACCTACGACCTTCAAAAATTTAAATGGAGCTCCAATCTCAAACTCCCGTCTTCCTGACTCTTGTTCTTTTATTGTCCTTTCTCTTCACCAACGTATTCTGATTATGTTTCCCTCTCAGCAACTCTTTGCGATTTTATTGCCTTTTCTGGCGTGAAAGGATTAAAAAATTACTTTTCCGTGAAATTCAAGCATTCCTGATTTTTTAATGGGTTTTATGCGTTGTACTTCATAAAATTTCTTTCTATAATCTATAAAACATTCAAATTATATTAACTTAAATTGTTAAATCATATTGAATTTCTTCAATGATTTGTTTATTATTACACAATCAATGCATAATGATTCATACAGGGAATCAAGTGACATCAAATCCTTTCACTATTTTTGGTATTAGAAAAAGAGTTTAACTGTCGCTATAAAAAGTAAAAATCCCAACCAGATGATATTTAGATATCAGTCTTTTAATATATTTTATTGTTATAAGTTATTTAAGTAAATGCTGGGCTTATAATAAACAGTATTAACAATATTTACTAACTTGAAAGTCCGAGAAATCTCATGAAAAATATGCGTCTTCCGACAGGGATCGGACTTAATTATTCGCAATGATTCTTCCCGACACCCAGTTAGTGATTTACAAAAAACCAACATAGTTTATGAATTGAAGTGCCCACTTGGAGATTGTATCTTTAATGGATTAAATAATATTTATGTTCGTCACACCACAAACTCGCTTTCACGACGCCTGACTCTACATTTGAATGATAACTCTAACATTTTTAGGTATTTAAAACAACATGCCAGGCCGCGTAAACAATTCCGGAAAATCCTCGTTGAAAACACAATTAACTTAAACATGAAAACAATAAACAAAAACTAAAAATTCTTGAAGCTATATACATAAAACAGTTGAAACCTAACCTGAACAAAATAAACTATGAAATCTCCACAAATATTCTTGTCGTTGCTTTGAAATTTTTCATGCAACAAACGATTATTATTGTTTCGTCCGTGTATTGGTTGATATATTGAAATGTAATTGTCATCTTTGATAATGGCTTATGTAAGCCTAAAGCTTAGATTGGATTTAAACATGTATCAATATGGTAATTTCCTTTCGTCTTTCAATGATAATGTTATTAAGCTTATCAGACAATACGAAAGGAACTTACTTAAAATAAATAGACAAAACTTGTCTATATTATTTAATGAAACATGCATCAATGAAAAATTGCTGTTAGTTAAATAATAGATGCACAAAACGGTAGATTAGATTTTGTCACAAGTATATGTCATTCAGTGAACGCCTAATTCACAACTCTGTAGCAATGAGTAACCAAACAATTTAATTAACCATTATTCTACGTTTTGGTATCCCACTTTGGCGTAGTGGTTGCTAGATCTGTCATCGCAATTTCCGAAAGCAAAAGCAGCTTTGTGAAGGGACATTTTCGAGTGGCTTTCCATTATTGGGTGCTGCGGAATTCTTAAAGACTCCTGTGTTCTTGAAAAGTGTTACCATTCCTGCCCCTATCTTCGAGACAGAGTTATTACAAGTGGCAACCAACGCGAAAAACAGCCGTTACTTTTCGAAACAATGTGGGACGCGGTGGGGAGATTATTGTGCTTTTGGTGATAGGTTGATAGCTGTCATTCTGGCCCGGGGAGCTCGACATAAAAAGAGGATTTTGCGCTGGGTCGGGGAGTGGACAGTGAGGAGAAATGAGAAAATAATAGAAACGAAACTGGTAATAGGAAAATACTTGAGAAAGAAAGAATAGAGGAAAGAAAGACGATATATAAGACGAAAGAGAAGAAGAAAAGGAAGACGATATATAGAATAAAAGAGAGGAGCAAAGAAAAACGATATATAAGATAACAGAGAAAGACGATTAAAGAAAGACGATTTATAAAAGAGAGAAGGAAAGAAAGACGATATATATGATAAAAGAGAGAAAGTAAGACGATATATTAGATAAAAGAGAGAAGTAATGACTGATTATAACATAAAAGAGAGAAGAAAAAAGACGATATATATGACAGAAAAGTGAAAGAAATAAAGACTATATATATAGATAAAGAGAGAAAGAAAAAGACTATACATATAAGAGAGAAGGAAAGAAAGGCGGTATATAGGATAAAAGTGTGAAGGAAATAAAGACGACATATAAATATGAAAAGGAAAGAAAAAAGATATAAGATAACAAAAAAAAAGGAAAGAAAGACGATATATAAGTTATTAAAAAGGCGGAATGAAAGACAATATATAAGATATATGGGAGAAGGAAAGAAACACAATGTATAAGACAAAAGAGAGAGTGAAAGAAAGATGATATATAAGATGAAAGAGAGAAGAAAAGAAAAACGATATATAAGATGAAAGAGAGAAGGAAAGAAAGACGATATATAAGATTATAAAGAGAATGAATGAAAGACGATATATAAGATGAGAGAGAGCAGGAAAGAAAGACGATATATAAGATGAAAGAGAGAGTGAAAGAAAGACGATATATAAGATGAAAGAGAGCAGGAAAGAAAGACGATATATAAGATGAAAGAGAGAAGGAAATAAAGATGATATATAAGATGAAAGAGAGAAGGAAAGAAAGATGATATATAAAATGAAAGAGAGAAGGAAATAAAGATGATAAATAAGATGACAGAGAGCAGGAAAGAAAGATGATATATAAGATGAAAGAGAGCAGGAAAGAAAGACGATATATAAGATGAAAGAGAGAAGGAAAGAAAGATGATATATACGATGAAAGAGAGAAGGAAAGAAAAACGATATATAAGATGAAGGAGAGAAGGAAAGAAAGATGATATATAAGATGAAAGAGAGAAGGAAAGAAAAACGATATAGAAGATGAAAGAGAGAAGGAAAGGACGATGATATATAAGCAAGAAAGAGAGACTACATATAAGACAAAATGAAAGAAAGACGATATTTATTTACTAATGTTCTCCCAATGCAAGTCAGAAGAGCCAGTCAAGGTAGATCATTAGTGTCTGGTGTTTTATGAGCATAAGGAAGGGCTGGAAGGGAAGTTCTTGGTGTTATGCAGAAGAGATAATGAGCAAATATATGGTTGAAGAGGTCAAAGGTTTAATTAGGGAATGACATTTCAAAATTAAGTCGGAGACGTTAGAAGTATAGAGTGGGGAAGAGATTTTAACAGGAACCGGAAAGCAAACATTAAAGCGGAAACCAGAGATAAACCACTTGTTCTGTTCAATAGATCGGGGAAGAGTGTGAACCGGGCGATATAAAATATATAAAATAGAAGAAAGAAAGAAAGAATGACGAAATAAAAGAAAGAACGAAAGACGAAGTAAAACAAAGAAAGAAAATATGACCAAGTAAAAGAAAGAAAGACGATTTAAGAGAAAGAAAGAAAGAAAGAAAGACGAAGTAAAAGAAAGAAAGAAAGAATGACGAAGTAAAAGAAAGAAAGACGACAGATAAGATTTAAAACAGATAAAAACGAGAATGAAAATATTTTAAAAAAAAGCCTGCTTTGAAAATCAGGATTTGAAACACAACCACCCAGATTTTGACTGTAATTTCATGGGTTTCATCTGAAAAAAGACTACTTATGATTCATATAGGGTACACAGAATGTAAAATGTATATATTTATAGAATAAAGGCTTTAAAACCTTTATTCTGCATTGAACATCATCACTTGATAATGTTGAAACAAAATGACTATTTTTGTAGTGATTTTATGACATTTTTATTTTATAATTTTCGTATAAATAATTATATATATATATATATATATTAAAAATAGTAATTTTAAAAAATCTAATACATCGTGCAGAAACTAATTCTTAGATTTTTTACAGTGAACTAAAGACTAGATGACCAAATAAGATGCTTTCTTAGAAGCCTCAATACTAAGCAAATAGAACATAATACTGCTTCAACTAATCCCAAACATATTAATCTTCTATATTCTAATCAAATGCATACTAATTATAAACAAGATGAAAATATACAAAAAAATTGTTAAATACTAATATATCTACGACAGATCCTAGCAAAAAAATTAAGTTAATCATGTACTACACTAAATCTAGTATATCCAATTCAATTATTCGCAATGGATTAAATAATATTTATGTTGGTCACACCACAAACTCGCTTTCACGACGCTTGACTCTACATTTGAATGATAATTCTAACATTTTAGACATTTAAAACATCATGCCTGACCGCATACACAATTCCGGAAAATCCTCGTTGAAAACACAAGTATACTTAAACATGAAAAGAATAGACAAAAACTAAAAATTCTTGAAGTTATATATATATAACAGTTGAAACCTAACCTGAGCAAAATAAACTATGAAAACTCTTCAAATATACTTAAATGTTTGTAATGGATAACAGAAGCCATTGGTTTATACCAACGGCTTCCCATACTTAACACTTCACTTTTTCACTCGTGCGTGGTCATGTGTGACGTCACGAGCCGCGGTGCGATATTCGCTTGCAGCGTCTTATATGCACGAGTTTGTTTTTAATTGGAAATCTTTAATGCAAACAAAATAGACTATCATTGTTGCTATGTCCGTGTATTGTTTAATTTATTTTAATGCAATTTTCATCTTTAATGATGGCTTATGTAAGTCGAAATCTTAGATAGGATTAAAACATGTATCAATATGCTGATTTTCTCTCGTATTTCAATGATAATGTTATTAAGCTTATCAGACGATATGAAAGGAATTTGGTTAAAATAGACAAAACTTGTCTATATTATCTAATGAAACATGCATTAATGTTCCTTAAATACACACAATTTAATATGTATGTCTGTATGTATATATATATATATATATATATATATATATATATATATATATATATATATATATATATATATATAGTTATTTATTCGAAAATTAAAACATAAATATATTATTAGTATTACATATATATATATAAAACTAATATTAGCCGATGCGTTTCGTCCAATGTTAACTTCTTTTGAGGCAAAAACGAAATGAATTTATTAAAACAAAGTAACTAATAATAACAAAACAAAATGTCCTTAGCAACTCGAAGAATTTAGAAAACGCTATTATATTCATATTGTCAACTGAAAATTACGTCATATACTGTCACGTGTGGAAATATTTTTATTGTTGCGTTGACGGATTCAATAATTTTCTTTTGATTTATTGATACAATTGTGTACGTTTGCTTGGGAGAGTAGTAATTTTGTTAGGAAAGATGAAACAGGGAAAAAAAGGCTGGGCGTAGATCAATATTTGTATCAAGAAATCAAAAGAAAATAGTTAAATGCATGCCTTATGTTGATTGCAATAGAAGTTGTATCTTCTAGTATCACGTCTTTTTTTTTAATTCTCAAAGCCAATTGATGAGGCAAAAGACATTCCCTTTATATAAGACAAATCATCCAAGATGTCAATAGCTTTCAACGCCGATTTCGAAATAAGACTACAATTCAGTCACCACCTCGCGATATATGCACATTATCTTGCAAAAGCGAATATCTTGTCCCATGTTAATTCTCTGTTCCCTCCGGACGTATCGCTCGCCTTCCCAGACATTTATTTACCATTTCATGCCAGTAGGTACATGTGGCTGGCCACTTAATTTCCCGATCGCTGTACATTTAATGTTATTTCCCGCGTTTTAGAAGAGCCTCCGGTAAAGTCTACATTTTGCCAGTGACTGAAAAGTAACCGAACATTTATCTTGTGACTATTGGAATTTTGATTGAACTTGAGGGTCCAAACTACCAAGAGAAGGAAAAAAGGAGATGAGAAAATAAATAAATAAGACACAAGAATTCTTTAGTTCCACATGGCATGAAAATCGGTAAATTCTTGTCTCGGAGTCTGTGCTTTGAATTTAATATCAGGTTGGTGCAAAAAAATAATGACGTAATAATGTCGTTTTTTGATGTATTTTTAACGTCAAAAAACGACATTATTACGTCATTATTTTTGCCCCAACTAATATCTTCAATTCAGTTTAAAATAAATACTACTATTGACAAAAAGCGATTAGTAAGTAATAATTTTCGTCGGATTTATTACAAATAAGATTATGAATACCCACGAAATTTGGATTCAATGATCAAATTTAAATATTTTCTTTTAATAAATTGTATTTAATTGTATTTAAATATTTTCTTTTAATAAATTGTATTTCTTCTTAATAAACATTAAATAACTTCTTGATGAAATATAAGATGAGCTGTTATTGATATATCAATATATTACTAATATAATAACAATATATTAATATAATATTTATATATATATATATATATATATATATTTGGACATATATAAATACATATATATATATATATATATATATATATATACCCCCAGTATAAACACCCCCAGTATTAACATGGGATGAACTTGAGAGAAGAGTGAAAAAGATGGAAAAGCGCTCTTAGTTTCCTTGCAAAATGAATTATCAAATTATCAAACTTATACTCTGAGAAGCTTTTGCAACGAATGCCAAAAAATTGTGCTGCAGTAGTCAAGGCTAAAGGAAGTTGTTTTGATGAGAATAAAATTTAATCATAAAATGCTATTTATTTTGTTATTATTAAATTTAAAAAAAAATCATACCTCGCTTTTTGTATATCAATTTTCATTTATTTATAGTACAAAACAACTAATTTTTGACCAATGTAAAATTACCATGGGTGGCCTCAAAATTTTGTATTGTAATATATATATATATATATATATATATATATATATATATATATATATATATATATATATATATGCGCATATAAATCACTGTAGTACGATGTTTGATCGGCAGATGCCATTACACTGGCTGCACTTGAAAATGCTTATACAGCAATCCTAGAGGAACTAGTCCCAAGCATTAGTCCCTCGTACTAATAAATTTCTGGAAGTTCCATCATTTTGAGAATCGCTTGTGTTTGTCGAGTCCAAAGGTAATTTGTTTTAATTTCGTGATGTCTGAATAAATTTAGTACTACAGTATTTATACAAGTGTTTCCTTTCTTGAAGTATGTGTACATTTGGAGGCTGACTCTGTATATATATATGTGATAAAATAAAGAATAATTAGGAAACGTATATTTCTTCTTTATCTTATCATCCTGTTGAATTCCGATGTATATTTGATACCGAAGCTAAAATCATCAAATTTAATTATATAATTACATTAAAAGCATTTTGAAGATGAAACAGAACTAATGTTTTATTTTAAATATATAATTAAATTTGAATTTTTTAGCTGCGGTATGGTAATTCCTGGGTAGCGAAGAAACCATATTTTAAATGAGTTAATTTATAATATGTATGCTTTGTAGATTTACATTGAGCACTGTTTTGTAAAAATAAAAATATCAATGAGAACACCGGATTATATATCATGCTGTTCTTTCTTTTTATCATATATATATATATATATACATATATATATATATATATATATATATATATATATATATATTCGACTCTCCCGTCGAATTCAACGTATGAGGGTCAAGCAGATCGGTTCCTTGGAACTGACAGCTCGATAGCAGCACATGAGATTTGATTATAGTCGTGAAGGTTTCGTGCAAAAACTTCCACACTTTTTGAAGGGCCGAATACAGAGACCTGGTCCACTACGTGCCACAAGGTCCCCAAACAACCCTCCGCAGGCTTTGAATTCAGAGATGTCCTTCTCCTAGACCAGTTGCCATCCAAGTCTATAGAACCCAGTCTGTCCTGCTATTTACCCATAGCTGGAGGGAAAAGAAGAGAATTCACACCTTTTCCAAGGGTATTAGTACGTAAGTGAATGTAATGAATTCGACTGGAATTTGAACTCAGCTTTCCGATTCCTCAATCCAAGCTGCTATCCATTACTCCACCGTGTCTCCAGAATCCTTCTTGCATATTTATAAGGCTACCATTTGTATTTGCTTTGAATATTGCTGTGACATCTGTTCTGCTTTTCCTGTTATGTATTTAGAGATTCTTGATAACATCCAAAGAAAAAATTGGAATATTATTGACCCTGACCTGGCATCTCGGCTTCAGTCATATTCCCACCACCGTATCCTAGCTTCCCAACACCTTTCTATATATACTTTCATGGTAAATCTTCTGATGGGCTTTCATCTATCGTACCTAGATATTATGAATTTAAGTGCAGCAAAAGATTACTGGCAAGATCTCATATAAAATACACATTGGTACTTTCTGGTCTTTTTCGCCATCTTTGTTGTCTTTATTACAGAATAATCGACCTTTATGAGATAGTATTAGAAAGTGTCCGGGGTGTACCTGTTTTGACATTAATATTGATACCTGACCTACTGAGGCAGTCTACCAATTCGCCTCATGATATCTTATCGCTTCCAGTTATTGAACCTAAAATCGTCCTCCGTCTTGAATTGACGGCAACAACCCTTTGACACCTAAATTAATTTTATTACCAACACTCACTATCTTAAGTCATATCTTTTATCTCGGGTGGTTACTCTTACTTCTTCCGACTCTATAATTATATTTACACAAACAACATTGTTATTATTTTATTTCCTTTGATTTCTGGTGTGTACTCATTTCTTTCCGGGTCCCGCCCAGAAAAACTAACGTCAGAAATAGCATCATGACTTTTTCCATTGAGCAATTGAA
This sequence comes from Acanthosepion lycidas, assembly GCA_963932145.1. Taxonomy (NCBI): domain Eukaryota; kingdom Metazoa; phylum Mollusca; class Cephalopoda; order Sepiida; family Sepiidae; genus Acanthosepion; species Acanthosepion lycidas. The sequence continues at coordinate 10,875,299 of OZ010579.1, forward strand.
AAAAAAAGAAGAAAAAATAAAGAAGAAAAAAAAGAAGAAAAAATAAAGAAGAAAAATAATAAGAAAAAACGACACATTTTACATGGATAAAGCCCTTCGTAAGGTGTGGGCTGTAATCGTGAGAACAATTTTTTTGTGTTTCTTTACCAGAAATCCTTTCGATGAGTCTATTGGGATCTTTTCCAATCTTTCCGAGGGCTCCAACTACAACAGAGATTGTTGATGTTCCCATGTGCCACATTTTTGAGATTTCGATTTCAAGGTCCTTGTATTTTGATAGGTTTTTGAAGATCTTTAAAGATACATTGCAGTCTGCAGGGATTGCTATATCAATAAGGAGGAAACTTTTTTTTTGTTTGCGGTCTCTAATAACGATGTCTGACGGATTACCTTTGGTTGTTCTGTATGTATTGTGTAGTCCCATAAAATTGTTATAGGACATATCTCCGTAACCTGCTCTGGTTGGTGTTCCTACCAATTATTATTATTATTATTATTATTATTATTATTTCTTTTTTCTTCTTTGATGTCGTTATCCACACATTTCCTTCCAAGTGCCAACCAGAGGTCTAAACTTAGAAATAGCTTCATGGCATTTGTGCTGCATTGGAAATGGCTGTCACATATGGTCTGGTGTTCCTGTTAGATATTTAGAGATTCTTGATAAAATACAATGAGGAATCTGCACTGCTGTTGATGTCGATCTCGTTTTCACAGGTTCAGTCACCTCCCCGCCCCCGACTCCGTAACGTAGTTTCCTGTTGCCTTTTTTTTATAAATACTTTCATGTTAATTACTCTGATGAAATTTCCTCTATGTTAGGTAGACTTTATGGATTTAAGTGCAGTACTAGATTGGCTGCAAGGTCTCATCATTTTACAGTTGAAATGGTCAGATATAAAATGTATAATAATAGTTTTTTCTCTCGCACTTCTCGCTTGTAGATCACTCTTCCGGCTTCTTGCTTCTCAGACAGCTTTGACCTTCAAAAATTTAGATGCAGTGTCAATTTCCGTCTATATTTCTGAGATGAGGTATTATGTACACTATTTAAATTATTCAGACTATTATGATCATCTTTGTCGCCATATTTATTACAATGTTTTGGCCGTTGTAATAAATATGGCGACAAAGATGAGGACAATAGTCCGAATAATGTAAATAGTGTTCAGTGTCAATTGTTATCTTCTGTCTATCTGTCATTTTATTGTTCCCTCTCATAATAATTGTTTTTCAGATACTTTCACACTCAGTAACCCTGTGCGTCTTAGTGGTTTTATTGCCTTGCTTCGGATGAAATGATTAAAAAAAATAAAAATGAAAAAATGAATCTAAAGGAATACTGTGAACCTTCAATCTGTAGAGAAGCCTATGGTTTCAGGCACAGCTGAATCAGAGGTAAAACGTACCAACTCCAATTGAATTTAATTAAATAAAAGAGAGCTACATTTGAGAATAAGATGATCGAAACTATAAGCGCCATGTTCTGCTCAAGTATTCCATTCAATTAATTAAATACAGGAATCAATGCAAGAAACTTACCGAATGTGATAGACGGCTGAAAACGAAGTGATATAATAAAAACGACAAAGATGAAGAAACTGCTACTAAAAACTATTTCTTGCTGTTCGTTTTGCTTTGAGGTTTCCACTTCCTGTGGCCCCAGTAACGTCTTATAGTGGTTGATGCTTATATTGGTATCCCTTTTTCTTCTTTTCTTTTTTTTTTTTTAAATCATTAATAGAAATTTCTCTTAGCTCTCCAGACCAGGGTGGGGCATTTATTAATAGAGTAGCTTAAGTTCTGTGATATATTTTAGGTTGTTCGGCTTCTAGCCTTCGCGTCACTTCCGATTAGTGGTGGCAGTGAATTTATAAATATTGGCCTCTGAAAAATCTGATGGCCACTTTTGCGATGTCGTCGTCGTCTCGTCTCGTCTTGCTCAGTGGGATTTTAAATCAACTGTTGGCTAATTATTTTTGACACATTTAATATACGTATGAAGTAAAAAAAAAATATACGGGATATAGTGAGAGTTGTCGGCCCGACCAGTAAGGCATTCTTAAAAAAAATGATGTTTGATATTTCGTTAGATCTTCATAAGTGAGTTGGACCGAGAACTACCCCCCACCCCTGAGTTGACATATAATGATTGAATGGGGATATGACAGAATTTTAATGTCAGGAATATATATTTCGTACTGTGTCTAATATTTTGCTAAAGTATTAATGTTTGTATTTTAAGGAACTGTATTCTTGATCAAACCGAATTCATAAATAATTACATCGGTCACGCGACTACACGCCTATCCAGACGCCTTATGGGACACCTATCTGACCACAGCTCTGTTGCAATCCATTTAAACACAGACACAAACTTACCAAATGCCATCCGAAACATACTAGTAGAAAATACAAACATAATAACCTAATCCACATGTAAAAAAAAAATGATTAAAAATAATGGAAGCCTTAATAATAAAAAAGAAAAACGCAACACAATAATATTAACTACGAACACGGCCACAATATGCTAACTGTGTTCGGAAAATAAAACATCTCTATAACAATAACAATATACACACAATGCATACACCCAATTAAATTGAAAAAATAAAATCATACTTGATAATGGCTAAAAGTATAACTGAAAGCGCTCGGAATTATAGAACATTTGGAGAGTTTCTACACCCTCTATGTCCCAAGAAAACATTTGTTCGAACACAAGAAAAAATAAATAAAAAGCTTAATCGTAGTACCTTGTCTGTCGCTTTTAATGAAATGTGCATGAAGGATTGCTACCTAGTACAATATATATATATATTTATTAAAGACATTTTTATGTTTGACGTTCTTTTTATAGATACAAGTATTTAAGTAAATGCTCTGTTTATAATAAACAGTATTAAATAACATTTACCGGCCTGAATGTCCGAGAAATTTTCATAGAAAATATTCGTCCTTGGACAGGATTCGAACCTGCATCCTATACGGAACCGTCATTTACGCTGACGTGCCCAACATCTCGGCCACCAAGGATCATTCGGTAGGCTGAATTTCTTTTCTTGCATTAGAACGGCAGCTGAAGATTCCATGAAAAGTGAACATTACTCTCATGTTTATCGTAAGTGATACTGTGTGAAACATTTCAGACAGAAGAAAAAAATTGGGGGGAATTGGTAATTCAAGGTAGTTTTTATTAGTCCACCACTTTTAAGGTAGGAGGTTTTAATGAATGACAAATTAGGAAAAGTTCTGTGTAACTCTTTTAGTTCTCGATTCATGTTTTTTGAGAATTTCGACATTCCGTATTATAGTACCCAGATTAAAATACGGGTAGCATTTGGGGGTTGGCATTCAAATGAGAAGGGAATTGACAGGAAACAAGGACATTGTCAAACATAGTTTTCAAAACTCAGTAGGAAAGCAAGGAATATAGGATGAATAATATCAACATGATATACATGACATTTTAAAAAAAAGAATAGAATAAGAATAAATTATTTCTATCAAGGAAAAATGACACAAAATTCGCGAATTTCTAATCCTAGAAAATCCGCGAATTTTGTATCCTTTTTCCCTGACGCGGTGACTTAAATTCACTTCTCAGTAATAATGGTCAGCCAGACACGGTTGCTAAACATTATATTTCGCTGAGGTTCACAAAGGTACCAGTTATTTAACAAGCTTGGATTAGTTTGGTACAAGGCCTTAAGTATGGAGCATCTAGTGAGACTCGAATACACTACTCAGTAGTAATGGTCTCCGTCAATATTCTCACATGCGGTGATGTTTACCCGGTTTAGCTTAATCTAGGCCAGACGAATAGGGCACCCAATGAGGATTAAACTCACTTTTTAATTGTAATGAGTCAATAGAGCAGAACGTTAATAATCACTTCGCTAGGATGAGGCCATTTACTGCGTTTTGTTACGGACGAAAACGTTGGCGTTTTTGTGTCTATTTCGCCTTCTAAGAAGGGAACAGAGTCCATTTCGTTATAATCTTTTTTTAAAATGTCCTGTTGTACATTATGTTGACATTATTCATCCTATATTCCTTGCTTTCCTACTGAGTGTGAAAACTATGTTTCACGTCCTTGAAGGTTGGGTGAGGACGAAAAATAACGATCTAGGTCGCGTTCCGTGACAAACAGACAGACAGAGAAGATAGGGGATGTGATGAACAAAACAGTTGTCTCTGCTGTTGTCTGCTTCCACAGAATAATGGGCCACGTTTCGCGTCACTCGCATCAGGAGGTGTCAACTCGGAAATGAGTATTTTTCGTCTTCATCGCACTTCAGGACGTGCGCGATCAAGGCTCTCCACAACGTCCTTTTGTATTTGTAGCTCTAAGTAATCTTCTACTATTTGCTATGATCTACATTGTGATTTAATGGATAACGCCTCGGAATACGAAATTGAAGAGACGAGTTCGAATTCCAGTCAAGGTTTTAGATTCTTTTACGTTCAAATATCCTTGGGAAAGGTATGAGTCTATCTCTTCTCCCCCCATAGCTGGGGGGAGATGAGATGGATTCATACAGACTTAGTTCTGTAGCCTTGGTTGGCAACCAGCCTAATGTAGAAAGAAATGGGAAAAATCTTTTACCTATCTTGTGATATATTGAAAGACGCTTTCTTTCCTATCTGTCATCAATTTAAACAAATCTGAATTAGTTTATATTCGTTTAAGTACGTCACAAAGGACTTTTGAAACTGCAAAGAAGCATTAATATACCCCGAACCACCTGTCTATATTTGTGAGATGAGATATTATGTACATTATTTATATTATTCGGACTATTGTCCTCATCTACCCCAGTGAGCAAAATAAAGGGTTCAGTTCGACATTCCAACTACCTGAAGAAGGCCGGAGCGTACAACGGCCGAAACGTTGTAATAAATATGGCGATAAAGATGAGGACAATTGTCCGAATAATGTAAATGTACCCCGAACCACGTTAGTAGTGTAGTAGTAAAATTTAGGTTTTATTGAATTGATTTTGATAAAACTTTCCCCAGCTGGTTTGCACAATATGGCAACACCACTGTTAGCTTTTTATTATTCTGGGTAACGTCCTTTATTTTTTTTATTTCAGATTCGACAGCTTTTGAGTAAAATACGATAATGGCTTTTGAATGAAAATATCCCATGTAAACGTTTTTTGGAGAAAATGAAGGATGATGATACATATTAAATATAACATGTGTATATATTTAACAGAAAACCATATTAATATTAAAAGATTTTTTGACATTATTTATTTATTAAAAGATTTATTGACATTATTTAGCCACATGAGCGCCATTTTGACGGATACCTTCAAAAACTTTATTAATCATGGGATCTGTCAAATTTTTATCGTAGCAAGTTGGGCTACCTCTTCTGCAGATTTGATGGTCACCCATAAGATATTTTTGGAAGTAAATTGGCGTCCATCAGCATAAAGATTTTCGATAGTGTTAAGGCCCGGAGAGGCAGGCAGACGCGCCATGAATCTTCCATCTTGCATTCCGTAAGAGCCTAGGAATGTTTTGGTGACACTGGCAGCGGGAGAGAGCCTTGTCATGCACGAATACTAGAGTCATCAGAAGTGCCAGAGGTATGTGACCTAGCCATGGATCCAAGACCGCCTTTAGGAATTTACAGTAGGCGGCTACGATCACGTTAAAGACTTCAGGTACCGTGACTGGACCAACAAGTCTGTCTCGAATGATACCAGCTCAAAATATGACTCCTCCAACCCGATATTGACGTCGTAAACGTTGGTGTGACGACCATCTCCAAAATAGATCCAACCATTTGTCCAACCGTCAGGTTCGTCAAGAGCCGCCTGGGTCTCGTCAATAAATAGATCACAAATCATGTCCAACGTTATATACTTCCGAGCCCATTGTAGTCTCAAATTCCTGTGATGGAGCATTAAAGGAGGCGGTGTCTAAGGAACTCGCACGGGAGCCATGGTCCAGATGATGCGATTTCAAGTGGTTATCGGTACATGAGGAAATCCAGCGGCAGTGAAAATGGCTTTTGGATAATGTTGTAAATATGGATTATCTCCTCTTTGATAATCCAAGCTATAAAAGCTGTACATTTCCGCTTGTCAAGTAGACGTGTAGTAAGATTCGTCGGGGACTGTCGAACTCTCTGCATTAGCAGAGAGGAACCCGGACGAGGCTTTGCCGAAGGGCAAGGTTTCGTCCGGGGAGGTTGACAGGGCCTGAACCCGTCTAGGCGGGTTCAGAAAGGCCATATTTTTGGCCGAGCCTACGGGCTCGGGGATACCCACATTAAACCGGTCTTGTGCCACATTCGATCCTCGTGGGCTGATTGATAAATACCGACGAGTATTAAGATTCGTCGGCGACTGTCGAACTCTCTGCTGATGCAGAGAGGAACCCGGACGAGGCCTTGGCGAAGGGCAAGGTTTCGTCCGCGGAGGTTGACAGGGCTTGAACCCGTCTAGGCGGGTTCAGAAAGGCCATATTTTTGGCCGAGCCTACGGGTTCGGGGATATCCACATTAAAACGGCCTTGTGCCACATTCAGTCCTCGTGGGTGGATTGATAGATACCGACGAGTAGTAAGATTCTTAATTGAATAAAAGATTACTAGACAGAATCTCTTGTCCTGTTTTCATTACAATTTATTCAATTAAGAATGGAACAATTTATGCGACCGGAGCGATTTACCACAGATCCAGAAAGCGATTCAGCCGACAAGTGCTGGAAACATTGGCGGGAGACATTTACAAATTTCAACGAGTTTTTACATTCAGAAAGACCGGGACGTCCCATCAATAAGCGTGCGCTCCTAACCAACTACCTGTCTCACACAGTTAACAAAATTATCTCGGATTGCGTTACCTACGAAGAAGCAATCGATATACTGAACGCTACATACATAAAGCTCAAAAATGAGATATTTTCTAGACACCTACTTGCGACTCGCCGACAAGAATCAGGCGAAACATTGGACCATTTCCTTAAGAGCCTTCGGACACTGAGCAAAGATTGCAACTTCATTGACGGCATTAGAGGCCCAAGAGCAATACATTTTGGACGCCTTCATTAACGGCTTACGTAGCACTCAGATAAGACAACGTCTTCTTGAGAATAAGACCCTTACACTTAGAACAGGTTACGAGCAAGCCTATATCTTCGAAAGTGCTATACAGCAGTCTAGTTCTTATTTACAGCCAGACACCGTGGGCGCCGCGTTAAACCCACCTGTTCCTACTACCCCCCTCATAACGATAGTCCGACGAACCTTCAAGAACAATCGTTCACTGCCGATTGAAAAAAGGGACACCTGCTATTTTTGCGGCTCATCTAAACACCTACGAGTTTCATGCCCTGCCAGAGATACTCGTTGTCATAAATGTGGAAAACTTGGTCATTTTTCAAAAGTATTCAAGTCTTCTAAAACTCTATACAAAGCCACTCGTCAAAATACATTTGCAACTTTAGCCGCCTCCGCCGACTGCCTTTCAAAAACTATTGTAAAAGTGAAAATTAACGGGAGGTCTACAAATGCTCTGCTCGATGCCGGGAGCTCAGAAAATTTTATCAAAGAAAGCTTGGTAAAAACAAACAAATTGTATTTTGTCCCCTCTCCCAGCAGAGTAACAATGGCAAACGTGTCATTGTCTGCGCAAGTAAGTGGTTATTGTTTGGTGGACTTACTATTTAATGACGTCTCCTATAAAACCACTAAATTCTCCGTAATGAAAAACCTTTGTTGCGAAATAATACTGGGACACGATGTTTTGCAGCAACACTCACAGATTGAAATTCCGTTTGGCGGTTCAATGCTCGCATTGAAAATTTGTGGATTGGCGACAGCAAAAATCCAGTACCCGTCACTTTTCGAAAACCTAACTGAAAACTGCAAACCCATAGCAGTGAGAAGCAGACGTTTTTCTTATAATAAAAAAATTCATTTACTCTGAGATAAAAAAACTACTCGAGGAGGGTATAATTGAGCCTAGCAAATCACCCTGGAGGGCTCAGGTAGTTATAACCATAAAAAGAGAATGGTTATAAATTACTCCCAAACCATAAATAGATTTACTCTTTTGGACGCCTTCCCACTACCCAGGATGGATGAAATGATAGGCGAAATAGCCAAATATCGTATGTTTAGCACTCTGGACTTGAAAAGCGCGTACCATCAGATCGCCATTAGACCTAGGGACAAGCTATTCACTGCTTTCGAGGCGAACGGTCGACTATATCAATTTCGCAGGATTCCTTTTGGCGTTACGAATGGGGTAGCCAGCTTTCAAAGGATAGTCGACCAAATCATAACGGATGAGAAACTGGAAGGCACATTTGCGTACATCGACAACGTCACAGTATGTAGCCATAATAGAAAGAAACACGACGAAAATCTCAGACGGTTCATGTCCGCCGTCGACAAATACAACCATACCCTAAACGACGACAAATGCTCGTTTGGACTGGACAAAATAAACCTACTGGGGTATACCATAAGCAAAGGTTTTATGGCACCGGACGCAGATCGATTGAAACCTTTACTCCAGATGCCTGTACCTCACAACCAGCCTTCCCTTCGACGTGCTATGGGCATGTTTGCTCACAACTCCCAATGGATTGCGTCGTTCTCAGAAAAGATACATCCATTAACACAAGTAGTGACGTTTCCTCTGTCCCGTCAAGCCGTTGGGGCATTCGAGGGACTGAAAAAGGATATTGCGAAATCTGCAATTACAACAATAGTCCAATCCTCTGATTCTTGAAACGGATGCGTCAGACTGTGCTATTGCTGCTTCTTTGAGACGAGCTGATCGTCCTGTAGCCTTTTTTTCAAGGACCCTCTCACAGGCTGAACGACGACACCCCGCAATTGAAAAGGAAGCCTACGCCATAGTCGAGGAATTAAGAAAATGGCGACACTACCTGATCGGACGCCACTTTAAACATATTACTGACCAGAAATCAGTTGCTTTTATGTTAATTCTAAGACTACAAGTAAAATAAAGAATGAAAAAATAGCGAGGTGGAGAATTGAACTATCTTGTTTCGCCTTTGACGTCAGCTACCGACCTAGCAAGGAGAACGTAACAGCTGATACACTGTCAAGAGTATGCTGTACGGCATCAAGCGGGGACGAACTCCGAACGCTACATAACAATCTCTGTCACCCGGGCATTACTCGAATCGTTCATGCTGTGAGGTGTAGAAACTTGCCTTTCTCAGTGGAGGAGGTAAAAGAATTACAAATTCCTGTCGAACGTGTGCTGAAATAAAGCCTCGGTTTTATAAACCCAAAACTGGCGTTTTAATAAAAGCAACACAACCGTTTGAAAGACTCAATCTTGATTTTAAAGGACCGCTACCAAGCAAAACAAGGAACCAATATATATTAACGGTTGTTGACGAATATTCACGGTTTCCTTTTGCCTTCCCTTGCTCATACATATCGGCTGCTGCAATTATACAATGCCTCTGCTCACTCTTCGCCATCTTTGGAGCCCCTGCCTATATACATTCGGACCGAGGGGCTTCTTTCATGTCAGAGCAGCTTCGACAATTTCTACAGGAACGAAGAGTAGCTATAAGCCGGACAACTCCCTACAACCCTAAGGATAACGGCCAATGCGAAAGATATAACGGCATTATTTGAAAGACCGTTCAATTGGCTGTCTCAAATAACGGATGTTCGATTGATAATTGGGAAATCTCCTTCGTGTCGCAATATACGCCATTCGATCCCTATTGTGTACCGCCACGAATGCCACCCCACACAAAAGGCTTTTACCTTTTCAGCGATGGAGTTCGGCGGGAGCTTCGCTTCCATCTTGGCTCTCTCGACCCGGTACTGTGTTTCTGAGACGACATGCACGTTACACCAAGAACGATCCCTTGGTGGACGAGGTAGAGCTTATAGAGGCGAACCCCCAGTACGCTCTAGTACGACATGCAGATGGTAGAGAGTCTAATGTGTCTCTCATGGACCTAGCACCGACCGGAGACGTACCAGGACCGTGAATAGCCCCTGAGGACAGACGAACTACCCCCATTCTGACACTGAAGCCCCTCCGGAAGATCATGGCACTGAAATTGCTCCTGACACGTCGTCTAATGACACTGTCACTGTTGAGGCTCCGTCAGACACTTTGGATGGGCCAACACCTGAATCCCTGACAGATAAAGGACTAGCACCGAAAAAACGTGTTCATCCAGAGCGGAACGGACTGCTCCTCTGAGAAGGAAACATTTCGGAGCAAGATATTTTAGAGCCCACAGACAGGCTCGCACTGAAGAGCCTCCCTGTTCGAGTACTCCGACCACGAATCATGGACTGCCGAGGCGGCCACTGTGAGCTCGTAGGGAGCCTTGACATTTAAGGGACTTTCTTCCCTATCAGTGATAATCCAAGCTATAAAAGCTGTACGTTTCCGCTTGTCAAGTAGACGAGTAGTAAGATTCTTAATTGAATAAAAGATTACTAGACAGAATCTCTTGTCCTGTTTTCATTACAGATAATATTCCTTCAATCCGTAGCTGTCACAGTTTTGGAGGTCCCACAATCGGATCGTTTCTTTATTGGCGAAGAATCCCTCAGGGATCGTCTAACTGTATTCATATGACGACGTAACTTCTCCGTAATGAGATGAAGGGAGGTGCCTTTAGCACTTTTCTGGATGACGACAGACTCTTCTTCATCGTTGAGGCCTTTTCCACGGCCTATTGTTCTTAGAAAGAAGAGACGCCAAAAAAACTGTTGAATATGAAATAAAAAATAAAGGCCATGACACAGAATAATAAAAACCTAGCAATCGTGTTGCCATATTTATGCAAATCAGCTGGAAAAAGTTTTATCAAAATCAATCCAAATAAAATCGAGAAATCTGAAATTTCATTACCAAGCTATTAACGAGATTCGGCATCTATATTTTGGAACGTTATTAGAATAAGCCGGAACCTATACTGGGAGCCAACCGCCTGCATACGGATTGAATTCAGTAAATATACAACTATGAAATTATGTGTTTCTCACCGAATTTACTCAACCAATACAGTGAAGCGATTTTGCGTGTTAGAAGTCCTACCAGGGTTCATTATTGGTGGCTACAATCTTAACAATAAAAGATATGCAGATTATATAGTGATGATAGCAGATGCAGACAGGAAACTACAATTCTTACGTATGGAAAGCGAAAAGAAAGCACTAAACAGCAATTTCAATTAAAGATTACTTATAATTGTCAGCAAAAGAGACCCGCCGAACATGCAAATTACAAATTGGGGATAAAAAAGTATAAGAATTTAAATAATTAGATTTTTTAATAGGGGACAGAAAGGGCAACAAAGAAATTCGAAAACGAATTAGAATATAGAAAGATGCCACTCAAAAGGTAAGTGAAGTATTAAGGAGAAAACTTTCGTTACAAAAAAAGAAGAGAGCATTAGACTGTGATGTAATTAAGTTAAATGTCTACTAATATACAATAAATAGTATTAGTTTTATTAGCAATATTATTATTTTTCATGTTTTATCTCCCGAATGTCTTTCACCAGCTTATTACATCTACATATATCTACATATTATAAGAAGCATGCATGGACAATCTTTTTCACAATATATGTATATGTATATATATATATATATATATATATATATATATATATATATATATATAGCCATGTACATAATATTAGACAGATATTAGTTGCTAACACAATAATGCTTATAGATACAGACACTGTAAAAAGAACCTACAGACATTGGAGGTCTTCTACATTAAAACAAACCAACTCACACTCAACATAATTGCATATCAACCTAGCTACTACAAATTTGACATTAGCATCTAGAAATGGTTATATTGTTAGTATTTCGGTCTCCTTGGTGTTATGACGTCATAGAACGGATGCTGAACTTACGACCTTCGTTTTCTTTCCCGCGACAGTTATCGTCGCATTAGCAATCCTCTATGTCAACATAACAAAATATTATCTTCAATGCCGAATATCTTTGTTTAAATATCTGTATAAATATTTGTCTAACCTCTCTGAAGATGGCTTATGTGAGCCGAAAGCTTATATCAAGGACCAGCTTAATAAAAATATCCAAATGTTGGACAGTTTTTGTCTTTATATTCACCCGAAATTAAAGCAAACATTCGAACATTAGAACGCCTGATGATCAGAGACAATAGACATTCATTGTCCATTATACTGAACAATATATGTTTAAATATATATGAAAGTCATCAACAGACAGACTGTTTCGCAGCTCTTCAGAGTGGCTAGACATCCGGTTGACTCTAGCTAGGATAGAAAACCGACTGAATTGGTGCCAGTCGGAGATTCTACCACTAACCTGTCGAAGATGAATTTTAGCGTATTTATTTTTAGATAAACACACACAGTGATCGACAGTGACTCAATTCGCTTTTGCCGAGGAGTCTCGCTATATCAGCTATAATAGTCATTGTTTACAAACCCACACCTCTTTCCCCAGAGAGCTCAACTGAAATTAATTTTTCAGGAGCCAATATAAAGTCATTCACAGACAGACTGTTTCGCTGTTTCACAGCTCTTCAGTGTGTCTAGACATCCGGTTGCCTCTCTCTCTCTCTCTCTCTCTCTCTATATATATATATATATATATATATATATATATGTGTGTGTGTGTGTGTATGTATGTATGGCAGACCAACGTCGTCAATCTATTTTATCTGCTCTCCTCTTTCGTGCTAGTCACTGTTCCCTGATTACCAACGCTGACGCTAAGAAAACCTACATTAACATTTTACTTTTTACTTTAACTTTTGCATGTACTTTTGTTTCAGTTTTGCATGTCTGTACTGAATGATTTTTGTCATTACTACTTCCTTTTCTTCTCTCTCGGTGTTTCTTCAAGACTACTAATAAATCTATGAAACTGGCAGGTCTCCTCTGTGTAGCTCGCATTTTTATTTAAAATGAATGAAAATAACACATGTGCTTTTAAGTGGAACTAACATTATACGACAAATGTCTAAAAACACATCCATTCTTTGGTTGAACAACTTGGAAATAATTCACATTCAAGAAGTTGTGAAACATTCAGTTTGTCTTATGCTTCTCAGTAGACTTTTATCATCCATTAGCGTCACGTGATATTGCCTTTCATCAAGCAGACGATATCTTAATGGGGAAAGTCGTCAGCGTTTTGTCGTCGGAACAGATTTGCAAAAATTCTTTTTCTCCAGGCATTTCTTTATAGATTCGTTTCTGGATTCTTCTTCTATGTGCATGTTCCTTCATGATGTTAATGATCATGGCCCTCCACTATTTCCATTTCTTTGTATTTCTTTAAATTTCTTTTAATACTGCCTTTTTGTTATCTTCCCTAAAACTTGTTCCGCTATCCATTTACTCAAGCTCTCTAGGTGGGTCGTGCGTTTTTTTCCTCTGTCCCTCCTGCCTTCAATCTATCCTGTCAGTATTAAAATTTCCAAGCCCTTTTTCCTCATTATGTACTTACGAAATTTTGAGTGTCACTTCCTGATGTTAAGTATAAGTGTTTATTTTACCACCCTTTTTCCTAAAACCTCGCGCACAAAGACGAAATTATGAGGCATCGATTGAGGGTCGAACACTCTGTAATCGATCTAGCGAGACAAGCTTGGTAACCATTACAACACTTTGAAGCGCTCTTTGCCTTTTGTTTATGAGTTGATATTAAGGCGTTTAATTTTTTCTTTCCCTTTCTCTTTCTGTAAAATATCAATGCAAAACGTGTGCGGCTACCGGGCTCAGCTGTTACCTTCTTGTTTTTTGTTGACTTCAGCAAAATTTGCTCCGAATTTGAAATAGTTTTATATTGAAAATTTTAGCTTCATTTTTTTTCCACCTGTCACATGATGGTGCACTTTTGGATGTTCTAATAATTAAGAGAATACAAAAGAAGTCGTATTCGTGACAGATTCTGCTTGTTTTACCTTAAGAAAGGTAAAAATTCAACTCAAAATCGAATTTGTACAGTTTACAGAGAAGACAACGTGACTGATTGAACGTGTGAAAAATGAATATTTCTCAGTGAATGATACAACACAGAAGATAAGCAAAATATCATCAAAATGTCCCAATCAATCCTTCACAAATGTTTGTGCCACATTGGTCATGATATTCGCTTTGATGTGTGGCTGCCAAAAAACCGACAAAAACCCTCTGTTTCTATGAGCAATACTTGAAACAACTGTTGACGAGTGATAAAAGGATATTTTACAAGAATTTTGAATGCAACATATTGTGGGACAAGTGAAATGAGTAAACACTAACGTACCAAAGACTGTCTTCATTCAAAATGCGTGATGTCAGGGGATATAAAAGGAAATTCCATGAAAGCCTTTTGTCGAATTAACGGAGTAAATCGAACTAGTACTGTTCTTTTTTATGGTAGAAATCCATAAAAACATCGGGAAATTGCTACAAGTTTGGGAAATTGTTAAAGCCTGTCTTGTTTTATTTCATTCGACATATTCACTAGATATACAGTGCTGTTCGACAAAAGTGACTCGCCTGATTTTTTTTACTAAATGTTCTCTTCTCCGATGAAACGAAAGTTGAGCTAAATTCAAAGGATAAGCGATCTAAAATCCGAAGAAGCTTTAAAAGCTCTTTCAATTTAGCAATAAGTACTCTCAAGCATCCGTTCAGTATAATGTTCTGGGGATGTTTTTCTTTTCAGGGAACTGGTTTCTTAAAACCTTTTGAAAAGAACCTCAGGAGCGAGCAGTACACGAAAATTTTAGAGTCTTGTCTGCTCCCTTCTGCTGAAGGGGTGCAAATCGACCCCACCAAGCTCATTTTTATGCAGGATAATGCTCCCTGTCACAAATCAAAATAGATGAAGGAATTCTTTGATGAGAAGCAGATAAGTGTTATGACATGGCCGCCCCAATCTCGTGACCCCAACCGCCATAGAAAACTTATGGAACATTATAAAGTACAGGCTCTCAAGAAAGCATTTGAGCAACATGCTTCATAAGTTTCATTCTTTCTTTCCCAATATATTCTTTCTTTCTTTCTTTCTTTCTTAATATGTCTATTCATTCTTTCTTTCGCTGTATGTCTCTTTTTGTTCCTTCTTTCTTTCTTTCTTTCTTTCATTCACACAATGTCTGTATCTTTCTTTTTTTTCTTTCACAGAATGTCTCTATTCTTTCATTATTCTTGTTTCTTTCGCTGAGTGTCTCTACTCTTTCTTTCTCTCCCAATATGTCTCCTTTCTTTCTAAATGTGTGTCTATTCTTTCTTTCTCTCTTTCGCAATATGTCTTTTTCTTTCTTTCTCTCTTTCTTTCTTTCTTTCTTTCGCAATATGTCTCTGTTCTTTCCTTCTTAAGCAAAATAACATGGAGATTGTTGATAAAATAAAACACTTGAAAAACATTATTACCGCCTAAGGCAGTTAAAGCAATAGTAACAAAAAGGAAAAAAAGGAATTGTCGCACGCCCCCCACTCTAAAATAATGATGCAAAATAATCTGCTACTGTCATCCAAATATCAGTGCGGAAACCGGATTCATTAAAAGAAATCCTCCTCATCATCATCATCATTATTGCACAGAGAGATCGTGAAAAAATATTCTGCCTGTAGAATGTGATATTTTATATTAGATGAAACATTAAAAGGGCTTTGTATATCTCCTCTCTTCTTTCAGAGTGAGGGCGACCATGGCTCTCCACAGCTTTCTATCTTTTGTAACTCTTAGCAATGTTTGTCTTTTACTATGCTTCCCACTCATTGTTCTCTCATGCGTTTAAACATAATCATTTCTTACATTAATCGAAATTTCCTTCTTGCTTTCATTATTTCCTGGGAGTGTCAAATTCTTCAAGCCTTCTTTTCTTATTACGTGTCACAGAAATATCTACTGTCTCTTTCTACCTCTAAATCTAAGAGCTTTGTTTCCATTTTCCTTAAAAAAACTTCGTCCATAGAATTCTCAGCATGCTTATGTGGCACCACATCTCTGTTATCTCAAGAAACTTCTTCCACAGTGAGGAAATCGTCCCAATAT
Organism: Acanthosepion lycidas; assembly: GCA_963932145.1. Lineage (NCBI taxonomy): Eukaryota > Metazoa > Mollusca > Cephalopoda > Sepiida > Sepiidae > Acanthosepion > Acanthosepion lycidas. Next base: position 10,891,343 of record OZ010579.1, read on the forward strand.
TTACTGTCCTATTGGAGATTGATATTACAATGGCCAGCATTTTTTCCTTGTTCATACCGAAATTTCCCTTTTTTTTTACTTTTAGATTTTGGATGGCATATTTCACTTTTCTAGTACGCCTTTGGTCCTCTAAGCCACGGTCTACATTGTTTCTTATCGAATTTACCGGAATAGTTAAATTTCTATACCCGCTCCATTCTGACATGTCTAATTCGTAAAAAGTGAAAAGCAAAAAAGTGAAAAAAAAACAAAAAAACATGAAACGCAACTATATAAAAGAAAATGTCGTATCAACTGAAAAAGCGTTTCTTAAACCGACGCATACAGCTAAATGGACGAAGAAACAGAAGGTAGAAAATAAAGAAGAAATGTTATTAACAAATCGACACTAACAAAAGTCAGAGAGAAAAAATTCTATCGGGAAATCCTATAAGGAAATTCTTCAGAGAATTCAGCGAAGCCCATAGAGAAAATGTCGACTAAAGTGGGAGAGTCCTGGGATGAATTACAGGGAAATGAAAAGAATTTTAAGAGAATCGCAGTATGGATTGAGAACACCGAACAGAATATATATATATATATATATATATATATATATATATATATATATATATATATATATACCAGACCACCCATAAGTCCGTTGGTTTTCTTTTAAAAGCAGTTTATGATACACAATAATGAGGCAATAATATTGTTAATTTTATTAATATTGTTTCTTTCTTTTTAAAATGTTGCTATCTTTTCTTTCTTTCTTTCTTTCTTAATATATCTTAATCTTTCTTTCTTTCTTTATTTCTTAATATATCCTCATCTTTTCTTTCTTTCTTTCTTTCTTTCTTAATATATCTTTATCTTTATTTCTTAATTTATCTTTATATCACTTTCTTTCTTTCTTAATATATCCTTATATTCCTTTCTTTCTTTTTTCTAAATATATGCTTATCTTTATTTCTTTTCTTTCTTTCTTTCTTTCTTTCTTTCTTAATATATCTTTATCTTTATTTCTTAGTTTATCTTTATATTACTTTCTTTATTTCTTAATATGTCCTCATCATTCTGACTTTTTCTTTCTTTCTTTCTTTCTTTCTTTCTTTCTTTCTTTCTTTCTTAACATGTCTCTGTCCTTTCTATTTTGCTCATCAATATTATCAAATTTTATTGCATATATTTTAATTTTTATTTCAAATACAAATAAGTGTATCAATTATTATTATTACTTACATTATACAAAAAGCACGCAATAAGAATTTGATAAATGGAAAATTTTTCAGAATTTTTGGAAACAAAAGTGCAAGAAATTGGTATGAAGATCACTCAGACCCGATTACAGAGATAGGTCCTTTAACAATGTTATGGGACTTCACAATACCTACAGAGAGAACAATCAAATTTAATCGATGAGATATCGTTATTAAAAACCGGAAAGACAAAAAGTACCTTCTTATTGACATAGCAGTTCCTGTAGACTGCAATGTATCTTTGAAGATCTTCAAAAGTCTATCAAAATACAAGCACCTTGAAATCGAAATCTCAAAAATGTGGCACATGAGAAAATCAACAATTCTAATTATAGTTGGAGCCCTCGGAAAGATTGGAAAAGATTCCAATAGATTAATTGAAGGAATTCCTGGTAGCCCATGCATTAAAGAAATACAAAAAATTGTTCTTACGACTACAGCCCGCATCTTACGAAGGGTTTTATCTGTGTGAAATATGTGTAATCTTAGGTGTCTTTTTCTTTTCTTTTCTTTTCTTTTCCTTAGTGAAAAATACCATGATGGTATTTTTGACCTTAGGTCTCTCGTTGGGACCCGGAAGGAAATGAGAATACACCAGAATTTAATAATAATAATAATACTAATAATAGAATATAAAGAAATGAATGGCTGTGCTTGACCAAATCAGAGTGATTGGAGAAATGTGCAAAGTTATAAAATGTTCTATACCAAAAGCAAATATTTACAATGTTTTCTGTGTAATCTCGCCATTTTATTTTCAGTATATATATTTAAGCTGCCCATATTATTTTTTCATATTCGAATAGGTTTATTTTGTAATTATACAATCAATGGCGTATTCACTGCTTTACATTATTTTCTCAATGAAATCGAGCATGTATGATAATATATATTGAAAACTTATTATAAGTGGTGCATTTCAATTTACATTATATGAATCATTCATACAAAAAAAAAACAAACAGATATTGAAGTTAATGATATAAATCGCAAGAATCCATCTTCGCAAACAAATTTAATAAATTACATTAATACCGAACCTGTAGATGAATGTTATGATCCCTGTTTATAAATTCCAGTTGCATAAGGTCTTTTTTATTTTTTTACAAGCCTTCATCTGTGCATACAGACATCATCAGGTATGTGGTGCCTTATGCAACTGGAATTTATAAACAGGGATCATAACATTCATCTACAGGTTCGGGGTTAATGTAATTTATTAAATTTGTTTGCGAAGATGGATTCTCGCCATTTATATCATTAACTTCAATATCTTTTTTTGTATGAATGATTCATGCAATATATATATATATATATATATATATATATATATATATATTATGAGAGATTATAATAAAAAAATTCTTAAATCTCTACAAAAAACTTTCATTTTTCAGTACTAAAATTGTGCAATCGTGCTACTGAAACATGAAAGCTTTTGTGTAGCGATTCAATAATGTTTTTATTAGAATTTCTTATAATAAAATATAATAATAATATATTGCTCTACTTTGTATTGAGCACTTTTTAAAAACAAATGCTACGAATAGTGGATTTTTACTCCATCTATTCATTCTCTCTCTCACACACACACACATATATACACATATATATATATGAAGAAATAGAAGTTTTAAGGTGCACTATATTTTAGGGAATAAAGTGCTCAATATCAGAGATAGAGCGTACGTAAATATAAAAGTGAACATTGAAGTCAACACTCACAAGCGACAGGCTGTTTCATGATACCCACAATCATCTAGTCACATGTGATGGCTTTTTTCGACTATTTATATATACGGGTCAGTGGTGCATTGTGGGTAGTCTATTCTAACAGTTATTTTGGCGGGAGTGGTTTATTTATTTATTTGGATTAATTTATTTTGCTTGCTTTTTATTTATTTTATTATATATATTTAATTTAAAAAATAGATAACATATATATATATATATATATATATATATATATATATATATATATATATATATATATATAATAAAATAAATAAAAACAAGCAAAATAAATGAATCCAAATAAATAAATTACCACTCCCGCCAAAATAGCCGTTAGAATGGACTACCCACAATGCACCACTGACCCGTATATATAAATAGTCGAAAAGAAATCCTACACATGTGGCCTGATAATTTCGTGTAACATGAAACAGTCTGTCACCACTGAGTGTTGACATCAATGTTCACTTTTATATTTTCATACGCTCTGTCTCTGATATTGAGCATTTTATTCCATAAATACAGCATACCTTAAAACTATATTTCTTCATATATATATATATATATATATATATATATATATATATATATAGTATATTTGTAGGTAAATGTGTTCAATATTAGATATGTGGAAACATAAAAATATACGCTGAGCTACAACTTTCTCACCGAGCGCCATATATATATATATATATATATATATATATATATATATATATATATATAATACAAGAGCGAATGCCCATATTACTACAAAATAGCAATTATAAAGAATCTAATACATCGTGCAGAAACTAATTCATCCACAAAACAGATTTTTTACAGTGAACTAAAGAATATAAAACAGACACTTATTAACAATAGCTTTCCAAACTATATAGTTGATGAACAAATAAGATGCTTTCTTAGAAATCTCATTACTAAGAAAATTGTACATAATACTGCTTCTACTGATCTCAAACATATTAATCTCCTATATTGTAATCAAATGCATACTAATTATAAACAAGATGAAAATATACTAAAAAAATTAGTATATTCTGATATATCAACTACAGATCCTAGCAAAAAAATTAAATTAATCATATACTACACTAAATCTAGTATATCCAACTTAATTCTTCGCAATAATTCTTCTCCCCCGGTTAGCGATTTGCAAAATACCAACATAGTTTATAAATTCAAGTGCCCTTTGGGAGAGTGTATCTCCAACGAATTAAATAATATTTATGTTGGTCACATGACAAACTCGCTTTTACGACGCTTGACACTACATTTGAATGAAAACTCTAACATTTTTAGGCATTTAAAACAACATGCCTGGCCGCATACACAATTCCGTAAAATACTTGTCGAAAACACAATTATACTTCGACATGAAAACAATAGACAAAAACTAAAAATCCTTGAAGCATTATACATCAAACAGTTGAAACCCAACCTAAACAAAATCAATTATGGCATCTCTACAAATATACTTAAATGTCTATAATTGGTAACAGAAGCCATTGGTTCTACAATTCACTCTCGTGTGGTCATGTGTGACGTCATGAGATGCAAATCCATCCCGTAGGACTTACATGCTACTTAAGCTACAGCAGCAACAGAGCATAGTGAAGCTGTGGTCATATTCCTCGCAGACGAGTCTACATGTCCCCACTAACATGGATGTAAGGAATTTAGTGTCTTTAATGACCACATGTTAGACATGGTTTTAAAACTGCTTGGCAACACTGAAAATATGAGTTGCTGTAAGTTTGGATGCGCGTGTGGTGAAATAAATAATGGTTCGATTGTTAATCGGATAGGCAAGTTCCAATTCAAGTTTGGTTTGTTATATTCCCTTACACGCAATTACCTTCTGGCATGGGTTAATCGATAAAGCTTTATCACTAAAATCTTTATTATCTAATCCACCCACTCACACTCCTGGAAAATTAAATATAATTGTGTACAAAATATTTCGATTTCGGCATTAAATAAATCATAAAGTCTGATATGCCTTAAAACATAACCAACCAAACGAGAAGGAATGTGAGCAGCAGTAAAGAAATGTATTGAAGACACAGATAGGAGGAAGGGCAGTCTCTCAGACATCGCAGACGAGAGTGTAATATCCATATGTAAAGGGCTAGATGCCGTTCTTACATCCTGGCCAAGTTGAATGCAATGTTAAATATGAAGGGCTTCAAGTCATTGTGTGTTTATTTATCGGGGCATGTCAATACCATTTCAACGATATTACCATGGAAGTTGGTTTAAACAAAAGTGACAAGGAAACCTTTTAAAAAGGCAAACTGATGTAGATAACTGCTATAAAACTTCGCAATGAAACCGTGATTCGTGAAGTGGATGTGAAACACATATTCAAATAGCTTGGAATTAATGAAAGAAGAGACACCACCACCACCACCACCTCCTCCTCCTCAACCACAACAAGGAAGGGAGAATTACAGAAAGTATATATAGATTTTTCCACAAAGATTTGGAACCTGGAAGTAGAAGTAAATACCTAGTGATAAGCGAAGGAGATGGAATCCAGCATACCCAAATGAAGACGAGCGTCCTGGGTAAGACGTTAAACTGCATCCAGCAGCAAGGCCTCTGATCAGGACGTTTTGAGGAGTGTGGAAGCACCTCTTAATTGCTGGTGTTCCCAGGTCCACTATGACCCGGGGTGGTAGCAACTGTTAGGGTCCCAGCTATGAGCAAATAGTTAACTATTACCAGCAATACTTTTTTGAAAAAAAATATTACCACCAATACAATTTTTAAGGAAACACATTACCAGAAATAGATTGTTGACAAAGCAAAGTATTAACACCAATAAATTTTTTTGTCAGCATTAAATAACCCATTGAGGTTGATATGCCGTTAAACAAAGTAAACCAAACCAATCTAAACCAAAGAATACATACTCTATTCATAGGAATCTATCCTAAAAATGTTGTCGGCATTAAATAACCCATTGAGGTTGATATGCTGTTAAACAAAATAAACCAAACCAAGCCAAGCCAAACCAAGCCAAATAAAGACGAAAGTAAGAAAAACACCACAAGCGTGTGCCTCTGGTGTTAAATGCCGAGTTGAATTCACAAAACAAAATCAGTTATAAACACTTTGGCTGTCCCTGGGGTGCAATTTCAATATCTTTAACTGGACCATATCTGGCATTAAGCGAATGGATGTCAAAACGAGAAAGCTTCTCATTTGCCACAGAACGCATCATCCAAAAGCTGATGTTGATCCTTTGTATGTGTACAGATCTGAAGGAGGCAGAGACTTAGTTCACTATTAAAGCTGTATATATTTAAAAAGGATATTATTTATCCAGAATGTATACTAGGAGCAAACCACATTCATACCGATAAAGAAATGAATTCAGCAAACGTACAAAAATATAAAGAAATGTAAGGGAAAAATTTGGGAAGGATAGGATCGGATTTATTCCAGGTTTAAAGTGTGTCGATTCTGAAAGAATTAGAATTCCTAACAGAATTCAATATTAGCGGCCACAATCTTGATCTTTAAACATGGAAGTGGCAGAGTGTTGATAGCAGACACAGTAAAAAAAACTACAAGAACTCCTACAGAATTCTGTAAAGGAAAATGAAAAGGAAGGAGTAAACATCAATTGTAAAAAAAATAAGAATGTAAGATTGTCAGCAAAAAGGAGAGTCCGTCGCATCCCGTTACCACTTTCAATGTTGAATTTTGTACATTTTTGTGCAAAAAGTGGATCAGAGAACCTACTCATCTTAGTAAATATTTTCAGGAAATATCAAATTGGTCAATAAACACATAAGTGGGTGTTGCAATCCACCCACGTACAAATATTTTTCCAGCGCTTGACCAAGTCAAGTTTTCCACCATTTTCTGTGAGCCTGTCAAGTGATTACATTAATTATAAATCGCAGACACAAGCTTGCTGCTTTCTCTCTTCTTCTCTACTCTTCCCTTCTGCAAAGATGTTACCTTAATGATTCTCGTTTCGACCAAGGGCGGTCAAACGTTAAAAGTATATTCACGCATGCACGTACGTACAAACTTTTCCAACCTACATTACAAGCATACGAAACATTTCCAAACATGCAACAGGAACTTTTCTCGTTGAGATATTCCTCTAAAGCTAGAGTTTATTCAGCATTTTTCAGCTTTATAATTAATTCAACTTTTATGAGTTCAAATAAATATATTCACAGTCTAAGGGACATAACACCAACAAATCTTTAACTTCTACGCACGTACATCAATACACAAAATAAATACAAATGTTATTATTTTAAAAGCATTTTCTTTCCGTCTTGTATTTCATGCTTAGCGGTATTTTACGTTAAATTTAAATTTTGTGGTCTATTCTTATTAACATACTACTCCATATGGTAACCCCGACGTTTGACATGGGGCGAGAAAAATAAATAGACTACCGGAAGTCCGACATCTGAATTATAAATTGGAGATATTAAAATCAAGCAAGTATACAAATTTAAATATTTCTGAATTGTTTTAATAGGCAACATAAAATGCAACACCGGAATTCGATGGTGCCTTGGGATAACGAAAGATGCCTTCCAAAAATAAGCAAAGTATGAAGAAACAGGAAAATTTCGTAAGAAAAATGAAAAGAGAACTGAACTGTTACGTAATATTAGTCTTCCTATATGGCATTGAATACTGGACAATATTCTTACAAAAGAAGATACATGAAGCAACAGAAATGTGGTTGTACAGAAGGATGTTGAGAATACTATGGACCGAATATATGGCCGGCGACGAAGTTTTAGAGAAAATGGAAACAAAAAAGACACTTATATTTAACATAAAAAAAGAGATTGTTGAAATTTCTACGGCACATAATGAGGAAAGATGAATTGGAAAATTTGAAACTCACAGCACTTATTGAAGGCGGGATGGACAAGGAGAAGCAATGCATAGCATATCTAACAAATTGTGTAGATTTTCTGACACGACACAGTGAACCAATTTTCCTTGCAGTAGAAGAAGCAATTGATTTGTTATATAGTCTCTCCGCTACATGTCAATAGAAAACGTAAGAAAAAAAAGGCATAGTGTGTTGCTCTCCAGGAATTTAACATCAGGCATGTTTATGACAGGCAGAAAAGGTTCTCTGTGGTGTGAAAACCTGGATGGGAATAGCGGAACGAAGTGAGGTCAGAAGTTGAAAAGTAATTCCTGAAAGGGCGGTGGTTACACAAAAACAAGGAATAGCTGGCAGGGTTGGAAGACGAACCGATGAGTAATTATAAATATTTAGGATGGATTCATTATTTCTGCTTTTTCCTTGAAAACATATGGAAGTCATCAACGACACACACCGACCCAGTTAGTCATCATCATTGTTTCATTTTCATTATTATTATTATTATTATTATTATTATTATTATTATTATTTCCTTCTTATTGTTATAATTATGGTTCGTGGCGGGTGGGGATTGTAAACGGTTGGTGATCCAGAAAAAGGAATCGAGGTCCTAAGTTCGATTGGCAACCGAATTCGTGACGTTCACTCTCGCAAAAATGACTTAAAGAAAGGCCCGATTCCATCTTTCCTCGGAGCAAAAGACGTTTTATGTAGCACTGATTGTGGAGAGTTGCTTTTTTTTTGTTTTTTTAACTTTTCATCCATATATATATGTGTATATGGATAATGCTACTGAAACTGGAGGACAGGTCATATGATGTACATGTTCTCTTTTTGTCATCTGTCAATCCATCAGTATTGTAGACTTGAGATAATATTTTGCCATCTATCGATCCATCTACAAGGTAGACTTGAGACAACTTTTTGCCACCTATGAATCCATCAATATGAGTGATTTGAGACAACGTTTTGCCATCTGTAAATCCATCAATATGGTAGACTTGAGACAATGTTTGGTCGTCTATCAATCCACCAATATGGTAGACTTAGATATTTTGCCATCTGTTAATCCATCAATATGATAGACTTGAAGCAACTTTTTGCCATTTATCAATTCATCAGTATGGTAGACTTGAGACATTTTGCCATCTATTAATCTATCAATATGATAGACTTGAGACGACATTTTTAGCATCTATCAATCCATCAATTTGGTAGACTCGACACAATTTTTTGCCCTTTATAAATCCATCGATATGGTAGACTTGTGATAACTTTTTTCCATGTATCAATCGATCAATATGTTAGACATGAAACATTTTGCCATCAGTCAATCCATCGATATAGTAGACTAAAGATAACTTTTTGCCATCTATCAATCCATCAATATTGTAGACTTGGAGAACATTTTGTTATCTGTCAATCCATCAATATGCTAGACTTTAGGCAATATAGCTGTGTTTTTGCAAAGGATGCTAAGAATAACATGTACATATTTTAACAATGATGTTCACCCTTTACAAGGTGAGAGAGCCACTCAATGCAGAACGTTAAAGAGTAATAGGTACAGTTTATGTGGGGGAAGATAACGGTTTAGATTGTAGTGATCTGGGAGCATCGATTCCACAAAGTAGCATTTCGTGGAAAGAAACTGCCCGAGTGGAACTTACATCTCACCAACCCAATACGAATGAAATGAGGGTGGTTCGCTACAATGGGCGTGGCATGATGGGTCTTAGACGTGAAGGTTGGAACTGTTGGAACTAAAGAATGTAGTTCGTCTAAAGACTTTCCATGGAAATAGCGATAGAGCAGCCAGAGGCTTGCGACGTTTCATCTATGAAAAATGGATTCTAGCGTGGAAAATAATTCATCACCCACAAAGATGCGGAAATGCATTTGGACTCTAAAGACTTCGTCTGGAAAATGAAGATTGTGCAGCTTCAGCCCATATATGAAAGCAGTACTCCATTATTGACCTGATCTGGCTCTTGTAAATGTAGTGGACAGCAGGAGTCAGGTACTTACTTGTGCGGTACATGAAATCTGATCATTTTTCCAGCATCTTTGGCGATGGATCCTATATACAAGTTCCAACTTCTCATCTTTATCTATTACTCTATCCGTACACCCAAGCTTACAGGACCTGGTCTTACCTAGCGGTCACCCATGTAGGTACTGACCAGGTTTAATGTTACTTAACTTCGGTGATTAAACAAGAACCGTCTCATTGTGATATGGCCGTAAGATTGACAGGATAGGGAATGAGATCGATAATAAGGGGACAAATATTGCTTAGAGCTATAAAGTATAGGGAGCTGTGGAGAGCCATGACCGAGCACATCTTGAAAGAACAAAAAAGAAGAAGAAGAAGAGGAGGAGGAGACGGAAGAAGACGAAGGAGGAAGAAGAAGAAGGAAGAAGAAGAAGAAGAAGAACAACAACAACAACAACAAGGAGGAGGGGGAGGAGAAGGTGGAAAAAGAAGAAGAAGAAGAAGAAGGAGAAGGAAGAGAAGAAGAAGGAGGAGGAAGAAGAAGGAGGAGGAGGAGGAAGAAGGAGCAGAAGAAGAAGAAGGAAGATGAAGAAGACAAAAAGAGTGTTGAATGTCTTTGATACGACAGCAAATAGTACTACAGACAGACGTTCTTGTTTGGGTAGCGAGAGTGATTTATACGCTATTAAAAGTGAGAGTTTACATATTTTTTTTTTAGTAATGTCTTTATCTCTGTTGCTTTTTATCACAGCATTCCTTTGTAAAGGAAAAATGAAGCGGCCTGGTGTTACGTTAAAATAATTCACAGCGGTTTTCGACAACCTGTCCCACTTATTTCTCTTCAGTTGAGATTCATATTTTGTCACAAGCAATTCGCCCGCTCTCTACTGGGAGACACGGTCACACGATTAAATTTACGGCATATATAAATTAGACAGAGAAAAGATATTTGAAAATAATTAAACTTTGTGTTGACACATTTCACTGTTCCTCTGTCTCAACTTTCATTCTTCTTAAAAAACATGATTAAGTTGCTGGTTAGCATTATTAGTTCAATGGTTACCCGGGCTGGAATTGGAATGGGTAAACCGAATTTAAATTATGCTGTGTTTTCTTTGCCTAAATGTCCTTATATCCAACAGCTATGGGTTAAATATTACTGAGTGACTGGCTCCTTTCGAATTCGGTTGCATTGTGTCGTGCGAAAAAAAGGATTACTCTGAATTCAAACGAAAGATACAAGTCACTACTTAGTTTTTCCTAAAAACCCATGATAATTAACACGTTTAAGGTAGCCATGGCAATTAACACGTTTAAGGTAGCCATCGCCATTTTAGAAGAATAAATTAGATTAACGCAAAATTTTCAAGTGAATAATTTTTGAGAAAGCTGAGGAAGCTGCTATATATCGCGAAACTTCAGAAAATCCAAAAGAAGAGTATGCAATGTTATCGGTCTTGACCTGGGATCTCGAGTTCATTCCGTTCATCACTGCCATGACATAGTCCCCCTTTGCTTTTTCTATAAATATTTTCATGACAATCTCATGGCATACCTCATCTGCATGAATTTAAGCGTACAACTGCATTGGCTATTAGGTCTCATCCTTTTACAGTTGAAATAGTTAAATGAACCGCAAGTTCTATTTTAGTAGTTCCTTTTCTGGCACTTCTGGCTTGAGCAACTCTCTTCCAGTTTCCTGCCACCTACGATCTTCAAAATTATAAATGCAACGCCAATCGTCATTTCCTGTCTTCCTGAATCCAACTCTTTTATTTTTCTTCTCTTGGTGTCTTGGTGGCCTTATCGCCTTTCTCAGTGTTTTAAAAAAAAGTATCTTTATCGTTTATGCATGTATTCTAAAAAAGAATCACTCCTCTTTTCATGTTTTAAGAACTGGTTTTCAAAAAACGAAAAAAAAAAATACAATTTTTAGTCAGGAAAATTAATGTTGATAGCATTAATCAGAAAAGTGATCTTGATAATAGCAAAGGTAATATTAGCTGTTTCCTTATAAGGAAACATTTGGCATCCATTGGCTGAGTGATCAATGCTATTGTCAGTTGAAATTTATGGAATCTTTCTCTTCAAACAATTTCTCATGAAAATCTGATGCGCAAGTCCAGTAGCTGTTATTGGTCTTTCCAGTATTGATGGAGGCTTCTTTTTTTTTTTAACTTTTTCTTTGAAGTGGTGCGGAATGTCAACATCTTGATTATTTCATTATTTTCTCTTCGAGTTACATTTTCTATCTTTTTCAGTTATTGCTGTTGTTGAAAGTCTTCACGTGATATGGTCTCTGTTATTTGGTATAATTATTTATTTGTGATTCTATAGCATCAGTCAACAAGATATGAAGAGGAATGATCTCCAGTAAGACCTAGAGGCATAAGAAGAATTGAAATAAAGTACCTTATTCTGTTTTAGTCGGTGGGAATTATCAAGTTATTATGAAATGTTTTCTTGTGTTTAACATCAGATTCTCAGTCAATTTTATTATGGAAGAAAGGAGACAGAAAATACAAAGTCAGGAATTGGATTTTATGTCAAACTATTTTAGTTTTAGCATTTATGGACTTAAATTTTTATATTGAAATTGTTAGTTAGATACAAAAGTTTGCATTACCAACCATAGGGAAATTTGAGAAGTGTCTTTGAAGTCTATTCATCTCTTTATTGTTTGTGCATGAATCCTTTTTAAGAATCATTTGTGGGGAAAATGATAATATAATTTGCATCATTATCCATATTAGGGAAATCTGATATAATTAATTAAATTAATATAAGTGTATTTGTTATATAGGAATAAATTGTCGCTGCCGACATTGGAATTTGAACGTAGATCGCCGGAGAGATAACATAGGCGATCCCATTTTGAATTAAGTAGATCACGTGACCATAGAGGTAACGCGTATATGGGAATTAGCGTGGCGTCTAATCACCATTTATATTCTATCCTCTATTACTGTACGGATCACTCTTTCACTATGCTCTATCGCTACTATTCACTATACTATTTCTCTATACGGATTACTATTCGGTGGTAACTTTTCGAGCGAGTATTATCGAGCAAGTAATATTAGTGCTATTGCTATTCGAAGGCGCTTGAGACCAGTATTGTTCAACGGCGTTACTATAGTTATCTGCAATTACAAAGTTTCTACTGCAACGAGCATTACGAAAGCGACAACGAGTATTTGTTGACATTACAAAAGTATTTGAAGTTTATTCAATACTTTATTGCTTGTACAGGAATTCGCCTTAAGAAACATTTTTTAGAAAAGTTATAATATGGTTCTGGTGAAAATTATGGTTGACTATAGATTATACAATCAACACTGTTTACTCTTCATGTTTAATCTGGAAGTTAAGTGGAAGCTTGGCATTGGAGCTCAGTGTTATGATGCAGTAGGTGCAAGCATGTGTCTAAAATTGTTTGCATTTAAAGAGAAAGAGAGAGAGAGAGAGAGAGAGAGAAAAATTTTGAACTGAAAAACAAAGAATACACTGGAAGATGCCAAGATTTGAAAACTGATACATTGGGGGTCATTTGAAGGAAGATGTAGTTGAAACAGCATGTGTAATTGTGGTCAATTTGTTTGAATGGTAGATTGGAAGAGAGAAGACTCATATGTTCATTACTTGTACCATACGGGCTGAACATGTAAATAGCGAGGATGTTGTAAGGAAAATTGAGACAAAAAGAGAATTTGGAATACGTATCAAAAGTTACTTAGATCAAAACAGAGGAAGGTGTGGATTATGTTAATCTCTTATATCCTAAAGACATATAAGAAGAAAATAAATTTTTTCGTTGTATAACATTTAAAGGGTACACAGATGGTAATCATTGACATTGCATTTAGATTTCTTATGATCAATGTTGACTGGAAAGCAAGTCGGAAGAGATTTCCACAAGTGAGAAGTGCGAGAGGAGAAACTGTTAGCATGGAACGATTACATCTAACCATTTCAACTGTAAAAGGTAAGTCCTTACCGCCAATCGAATACTGGGCTTAAATTCAAAGAGTTTAGGTACCGAACAGGAAAGTTCATCAGAACTGTTACCATGAAAATATTTACAAAAAAAAAAAAACAAAAAAAAAAAAACACAGGGAAGTTACGTCATGGCATACGTCATGGCTTACGTCATGGCAGTGGGAAAGTGACTGAAGCCGAAATGCTAGGTCTGGACCAATAACATTTTTCGTTGGATTTTATCAAGATTATCTAAAAATATAATAATAGTAATAACGAGAAAAACTTAATAAAGAAAATAGTTAATACTAATCATCTAAAGAATAATATCCCCTTTTATCGAATTTGTTGACATCATTTAGGGAAGGTTGATGAGCATTAGTAGAGGCATTGACTTTTGGTTGGAAATTGGTGAGGTTTTGTCCTCAGTTACCGCGGTTTATTTATCGACTTCCTTTTTACCTCCAGGAATTTATTGACCCACTTCTGATTACACGCGCATTTATCGACACTCTGGATGTTTCTATCGAGCCCAAGAGGTGATATTTGTCAGTTTGGGGAAACTTAGTTTAAACAACAAAGTTTTGGGGGTCTGCTATGATATTAGGGAAGATTCTGGAAATTTGAATTATTTTACTGTCAATTGAATCTCACGTGACTAGACATTTAGATTGAACAGGGAAATTAAAATAATAATAATAATAATAATAATAATAATAATAATAATAATAATTGAAACCGAAATCTCAAAAATGTGGCACATGGGAACATCAACAATCCCTGTTGCAGTTGGAGCCCTAGGATTGGTTGGAAAAGACTCCAGTAGACTAATTGAAGGGATTCCTGGAAGTCCATGCCTCAAAGAGATACAAAAAATTGTACAGCCCACACTTTACGAAGGGCTTTATCTATGTAATTTTATTTTTATTTATTTTTTTTTTTTGTCAGTGGAAAGTGTCATGATGCTATTTCTAAACTTAGGTCCCTGGGCGGGACCCGGAAAGAAATGTGTAAACGACAGAAATCAAAGGCAATAAAGATAATAATAATAATAATAATAATAATAATAATAATAATAATAATAATAATAATAATAATAATAAATGCCACGATGGCACCTAACAATGATAAGGATTTGTTAAGATATATGGTCCAAGATATGAGTATTTGTGCCGAGGATGGCGTTGACAAAGAGGAATTCAAGTAAAAAGGTGGGAAGATTTGTGGTAACATTCTGACAGTTTGACTCACCTTATTAGTGATAATTCTTCACTGAATGATTGAATAAGATCCTTTTTAGTTCCACAATTATAGAATAACTGTGAATATTCTCCTATTGCATCGTTAAATATTTCAGCTTTAACAAAATATTAAATAACAGACTTACATATAAATTGAGGTCATTACTTAAAGAAGTAAGAGGGTAAAAATGAAAGTCTAAATACATGAAAGGAAAATGCAAGAAATTGTTATGAACATCACCTAGACCTGCTTACAGAGTAGGAACTGGAATAATTATTTGGGACTTTATAATAAACCCAAACAGAACAATTAAAGCTAATCACGCTGACATCGTGATCAAAGACAAAAAAAAAAGAAAAAAAAAAGAAAAGAAAAACAAAGAGGATGTGCTTTCTTATTGACATGGTAGTTCTATCAGATTGTAATGTATCTCTGAAAATCTTCAAAAAAAACTATCAAAATACAAAGATCTTGAAATCGAAATGTCACAAACATGGCAGATGAGAACATCAACAATTCCAGTTGTGGTTGGAGCCCTCAGATTGATTGGAAAAGATTCCAATAGATTCATTGAAGGGATTCCTTGTAGCCCATGCCTTAAAAGAATAGAAAAAATTGTTCTCACGACTACAGCCCACATCTTACAAAGGGCTTTATCTATATGAAATATGTGTGATCTTAGTTGGCTTTTTGTTTTACTTTTCTTTTCTTCTGCTCAAAAAATCCTTAGTGGAAAATGCCATGATGCTATTTCTGACCTTAGGTCTCTGGTTGGGACCCGGAAAGAAATGAGTACACACCAGAATTTAATAATAATAGAATAGAATACAAAGAAATGAATGATTGTACAGAAAATCAAAAATTCTAGTTATAGTTGGAACCCTCGGATTGATTGGAAAAGATTCCAATAGATTCATTGCCTTAAAGAAACAAACAAATTGTCCCCACAAATACAGCGCAGACCATAAGAAGAGCTTCATCGATGTAAAATGTGTCTGCCCTTAGATTAAAAAATGTTCAGTGTAAATGTCATGATGCCTTTTCTGAGCTTAGGTCTCTGGTTGTGACCCGGAAAGAAATGTGTAGACAACAGAAATCTAACGAAATAATAATAATAATAATAGTAATAATAATAATAATAATAATAATAATAATGACAGACATAAGCAGGTAGCGATATATGTGCACTGGAAGATATGCAAGAAACACAAAATCGAAACCACTGAGAGATTGCATAAGCACCAACCAGACACAGTTACCCAAAATAGCGATGTAACTATCCTCTGGGACATTTCAATTCAAACTAACAGGGAAACAAAAGCCAAGAGACCTAATATTATCATAAAATATAAGAAATTCTGCGAGTGTATAATTATATATAATAGCAGTAGACATAGCAGTACCATCTGAAAGAAATACCTCCATGAAAATTATTGAGAAATTATCCAAATACAAGGACCTAGAGTTCGAGATTAACAGGATGTGGGGGAATGAAGACTAAGGCAGTACCAATAGTAATCAAAGCTCTGGACCTCGTGAGAAAAGGAATGGCCAATTTTACTAACACTGTCCCAGGTAACATCAACATACAAGTTGCCCAGAAGATCACCCTACTCGGAACATTCCATATACTAAGAAAAGTACTATCAATTAAATGACATTTCTCCTATAGGGCCTAAGAACCATAGTTTTAACCCGGCTCTTCAGGGTAGATACAAGAGCCTGGGGATCAAGATTGTTTTGAACTGGCCCTACAAGTTCAAATACAAGGACCTGGGGATCGAGATTAACAGGATGTGGGGAATGAAGACTGAGACTGTCGTACCAACAGTAATCGGAGCTCTGGACCTAGTGAGAAAAGGAATGAAAAAATTTTACCAACAGTGTCTCAGGTAACATCAACATACAAGTTGCCCAGAAGACCACCCTACTAGAAACGTCCCATATACTAAGAAAAGTGCTATCAATTAAATAACATTTTTCTTATAGGAAGTAAGAACCATAGTTTGAACCCGGATCTATAGGATACAAAGCAGAACACATAACATACACAAATAATAATAATAATAATAATAATGATAATAATAATAATAATAATAATAATAATAATAATAATAATAATAAATTGAATTTGGCTGCCCTGCTTTAAATTATGTAGGATAGGAATGATTTCTCGTTTGGTTAGTTATCAGAAACCGGACACTAGACTAATGGCGTCGAAACCACAGCAATCAGTTCTGAAATCTTTTTCTGTTACTCGAAGATGTCTTGAAATATTTTCTCTCTTTTCGTTTTAGATTTCCGTATAAGCTTCTTACTTTACACGCAAACAAGAATTAATGACGATTTTGTAGCATTTAACAAGGACGAGGGTGAGGGAGACCGAAGCAACAAAAAAATATCTAATCAGATTCCGGGTGGCCTTATACAGTCACAAGATTTTTGGTTGTAATGGCGGATCGAATGAATTAAGGCAAACCTCACCCGATTTTTTTCAAGCACGTACTTAAGAAAGATGAATTGATACGAGTTTAACAGAGCGGGTGCCCGGAAAATACCCTTATAAATTTATCCTAATAACCACGATAGGGCTTTTGGTGAAGTCTTTAAGGAAGATAAATCGGTATTGGAGGGGGGAAGATGAGGTAGAGAAAATAGGAAAAGCAAAAAGATTTGGATTCATATAAATCTGAAAAAGGCGAGAGAAAGATATCCATATCTATCTATCTATCTATCTATCTATCTATCTATCTATCTATCTATCTATGTCTTTCTGTCTGTACATCTGTGTATTAGTATCTATGTATGTATGTATGTATCTATCTATCTATCTATCTATATCTTTTCATTATCTATTTCTCTTTCTCTCTCTCTCTATATATATATAACTCTTTTCATATCTATCTCCCTCTTTTCATATCTATCTATCTATCTATCTATCTATCTCAGTCTTTTCCTATCTATCTATCTATCTATCTATCTATCTATCTCATTCTTTTCCTATCTATCTATCTATCTATCTATCTATCTATCTATCTATCTATCTAAATCTTTTCCTATCTATCTATCTATCTCAATCTTTTCCTATCTATCTATCTATCTATCTATCTATCTATCTATCTATCTATCTAAATCTTTTCCTATCTATCTATCTATCTATCTATCTCAATCTTTTCCTATCTATCTATCTATCTATCTATCTATCTATCTATCTATCTCAATCTTTTCCTATCTATCTATCTATCTATCTCAATCTTTTCCCATCTATCTATCTATCTATCTATCTCAATCTTTTCCCATCTATCTATCTATCTATGTATCTATCTATCTATCTATCTATCTATCTATCTATCTATCTCAATCTTTTCCTATCTATCTATGTATCTCAATCTTTTCCTATCTATCTATCTATCTATCTATCTATCTCAATCTTTTCCTATCTATCTATCTATCTATCTATCTCAGTCTTTTCCTATCTATCTATCTATCTATCTATCTATCTATCTATCTATCTATCTCAGTCTTTTCCTATCTATCTATCTATCTATTTGCTTTTACAAGTGCTTTCGGCTATACTTTTAATCATTATCAAGTACGATTCTATTTTTCCAGCTACCTATGTCATTCTTTTCATATGTATATATATTGGGCTCCTGAACATCCGCCTATCTATCTATCTATCTATCTATCTATCTATCTATCTATCTATCTATCTATCTATCTATCTATCTATCTATCTAATTCTGTATTTTCACTCTATTCAGATCCCTATAGACATCGGTCTCTTTGGTGCATGCGTGTGTGAATTATATGAACGGGAAATAGGTAGAGAATTCTCTCTCTCTCTCTCTCTCTCCACACACGCACACACACACACACACACATATATATATATATATATATATATATATATATATATATATGTATGTGTGTGTGTGTGTAGTGAGAGAGAAACGACAAAACTGTTTCATGAAAACGGCACATAATAACGGTAATGTATTTCTCCGAACAGTGGTGACAATTTGTTGCTGTCAATCACAGAATGTGTGTCATTATTACAATAATGACACCCCTGCCGCCCTCAAATTCTCTATTTGTCCAACCAAGAATTTACGGGTAAGAAACGTGACCAACGACTCAGAAAGATTTACTATTCCAGGCACCTGTTGTCTTCCAAATGCGAAAAACCCTGCCGATGTGGCTCGCTGTACGTGGCCCTCCAATAGCAGCTGTCCCATTGTCAGATGAAGCACAATAATGATTAACGTCACTCAACGAATGACTTGTTCTTGTAAGCACAGTAAACTCTCATTTAAAATGGACTTAGAATCTTTTTTCTCTGTTTTTTAATCCATTACCCTCGTAAAACCATTCGCAATGTATTTATATTGAAAAGTAACTCCCTATTTTTATGTATGAGTGGTCAGCCAGGAGTCCTGATTTTGCAGCCTGTGGGTTTTTCTTTGGGGATGGTTAAAGGAGTAAGTCTAATATACTAAACCAAGACTTTGCAAGTACTTGAAGGGCGAATACAAGAAGTTGTCTTCCATACCACAAAAAGTCCGTGTGAAATCATTTGACGCGATTTCAGGGCGGCTCGAGAATCTGGTGGCGATATCCGTTTCATGTAAAAATTAAACTTAATAAATAAATTAAGTATAAAAAATAAAAAATAAATAAATTAAATATTTTAAAATGGAGAGTTACTTTTTAATAACCTTGCATATATATATATATATATATATATATATATATATATATATATATATATATATATATAGTAATTCTCTATTTTATGCATGAGTGGCCTGCCAGTAGTCCTGACTTAACACCCTGTGATTTTTTTCTTTAGGGTTGGTTAAAAAAGTGAATCTTCTATATTAAACCGAGACTTTAAAAGAACGAGACCAGCGACTACAAGGAGTTATGCCTTCCATACCCACAAGAGTTCCTGATGAAATCGATTGAAGCAATTCCTGGATGTCTCAATAAGCTAG
Organism: Acanthosepion lycidas; assembly: GCA_963932145.1. Lineage (NCBI taxonomy): Eukaryota > Metazoa > Mollusca > Cephalopoda > Sepiida > Sepiidae > Acanthosepion > Acanthosepion lycidas. The sequence goes on from OZ010579.1 coordinate 10,911,413, forward strand.
CAACGAAATCTGGTAAACACTTTCCTGTCATGTCCATTTCTTGTAAAAATTGTAGTTAATAAATAAATTATAATTATTTTCAAATAGGGAGTTACTTCTCAATCACACTGTGTAATAGATTCCTTTTTTCAGTAAAGGTTGCATTAATTCCTGACCACGGACAATACTTTTCTTTCTTATTTTCAATGTATTTCTCCCGTAAAATATTTCGTAATGTATTTTTATTATAGATCCGACAGTTCTATTTTATTAGTAACATATGCATGTTTTTTCACATCATTTACAATCCTTTTCTCCCTTATTTTCAGTGCACTCTAAAGTAACAATCAATAGAAACACATTTGCTTTATAAACTCAAATGGACTTCTTCCCTGTTTAATCATTGCCTTAATTGTTGACAACTAATTATACCTTTCTTTCTGATTTTTATTTCTATCGTTAAATCATTCGCAATTTGTTTACATTATATATACATACATATATATATATATATATATATATATATATATATATATATATATATATATATAAACAGACCCCGTAAAATATATCACTATTCTTGAGGAACCTACTACTATTAAAATGTGGGATATTTAATAAAAAAATATCATTATCTACAAATAAATATAAACCCTTGTGCAAGTTAATTGAAACAACACATTTAGTTTCCTTTCTTTCACTATATGGTCAGTTTTAGACCCCACTGGAGTGACAAGGACTAATTGATTTCTATTTGTTTCCTCAGATTAGGTCATTTGCAGTGATGTGCAGTAATATGAATCTATTTTCGGGGTTTATTATAAAATTTGTTTGGTCTTGAAAAATATTGCGTCTTCCGTAATTCCATCAGATTTTTATCACGCCCAGACACTATAGTCTTGACTGTCGATTAGTTGTCCTACGGCCATTGATTGCGATGAACGTTATCCCAAGGAAGCGTACGAAAATTGTAACGCTGCAAGAACACACTGGCAAGCCTTACAAGTGAGCAAATCAAAGTTCTATAGACTGGCATATGAAAATAATAGAAATATTCGTTTTCTTTCAATTAATTTTCACTTCTATGTAATTTTCAGAGTAATCTTTTTCTTTCCTTCTTTTTTTTTTTTCGTTTCTGTACATCGGACACGTTAACTAAAACTTTAGATTTAACTTTAAGCAGCCTTGTATCATCAGCGTTTCTCTCGATGTAGAATTATAACCGGTATTTATTATATTTTATTCCTTCTTCTTATATATATATATATATATATATATATATATATATATATATATATATATATATGAATCTCCAAGATGATAGAATCCAGGTAGAACTCAATGTCTAGGACAGAGTAAGAATATAATAAAAACACGTTATGGCTTTATTTGAAGAAGAAGGAATCGCCCTAATGAAGTGGCCAGTAAAGAGCCCCGACCTGAATCCAATAGAAAATGTTAGGAAGATAATTGGAGAAAGGGCTCAGAAAAGAAACCCGAAAAACCAGGATCACCTATGGGAGTTATTGAAAGACGAATGGGAGGGAATTACTGCTGATTTCTGCAAGAAATTAATTAGATCATGTGGTCGACGATTTCATCTATAAAGTCGTTATTGATTCTGAAAAAAGTCCCTTTGAAGCACCGAAAGCATGGTGGTATATTTTCCATATTTTATTTAATGAAGATCTATTAATTTAATATATAAATTTTATATAACATCTCCAATGTTATCGACGTGAAAGATCTATAAATATTAATTACAAAAAACCTATTAATGTAGGCTTAATCTTATGAAAAATAGGAAATATTTTTATACTAATATAGATCGAATAAATTTTCTATAAAAACGAAATGACAACATTGGAATCCATTAAGCGAGCATAATGAAAATAATTCATTCATCGCTTCGTGTGCCTAATTAGCAAAGCATTCTTTCGTAATTACAATATAAATATCCCCTCTCTTTTCAGTCCAGTGTATTAGTTGGTCATAATTGTTCAGAGCGAATAAAAGAAACGTACAATTTGGATGATGAATATTCAGCGAAACATTCACACCATCTATGCTGTGAGAAATATCGCGTCTAATTTCTGTCGAATCCGTCCAGTCGTTTATCCACCTAAATAATTTCAATTTGTTTGAAGAAATTAATAAAGTGGTTTGAATTTTTACGACGAGTCTTCTCGGTGTGATGTATCTGAGACACGGTATCATAGCTTTTGTATATTGGTTCATTTTATTAATTTACACGTTTTCGAGGTGGGTATTCTTAAATCCCATTAATACCGTGGAACTTGTTTTCTGAACATCAACCCTACAAACTTTGTGCAAATTAATTGAAACAAAACGAATACTTCCGTTATTATTTACTTTTTCCAATGAAACATGACCTAGTGCACATGTTAGTCATTCGTATGTCCAGTCCACGAAGTCCTTACTTGCAGATAGACCACAGACTCTCGATTGGATTTAAATCAGGAGAGTTTCCGGGACAGTCTATAGTATTTTGATTTGCTCACGGGTAAGGCTTGTCAGTGTGTTCGCGCAGCGTTACAATTTTCGTACGCCACCTTGGAGTAATGCCTACCACAGACAATATTCGACAGTCAAGACAAAAGTTTTGGGGCGTAATGAAAATCTGATTCAATCACGGATGACGTAATATTTTTCAAGGCCAAACAATTTTCATCATACACCCCGAAAATAGATTCATATTACTGCACATCACTGCAAATGACCTAATCTGAGAAAAAATAGAAATTGATTGCACACTGTCACTTCAGTGGGTATTAAACTGACCATATAGTGAAAGAAAGGAAACTAACGCGGTTGTTTCTATTAATTTGCACATGGATGTAGACTTGAATTGATACGGTAGGCGTTTCCTATTCCATAAACGTCACTACCATTGTCTTTTGTTAGATTCAACTGCATTCATTCTTTAGGTCTTACAGAATACGACCCTTTATCAGTTCTTACATACCGGCGCTACAGAATTACAAAATACTTTATCAAGTTAACAGAAGCCACATCACTTTCCAAGAGCATTTATAACTAAAATGGATGTTATCGATCTGTGAATGAAACTGGGTAGACGCGACCGCCCGGAAACCAGCGACGGCTGTGCTAGTAGATGGTGAGAAGGGTTTGTGCATGTCGGCGAAAAAATTATGTAATAAATATATTGAGATTTCAGACTACGTTACGCAAAATGTTAGGAAGGAAACTCCCATCAGTACGAGAGAGAGAGAGAGAGAGAGAGAGAGAGAGATAAAGACAACGGCTAATGGCTATTAGATGCCCAATTTTCAGAAAAACGTTTTAAAATGTTGTATATTTGAGCCGACATTAACGCTAATGGTTCGGCAATGAATACCTAATGTTCCCTGGATGGAAACGGTTAATCTCGCCATTAGCAATGAAACCTGTTATCACCTCACATAAGTATTGAAAAATTGGATGTTTGACAAAAACAAAAAAAAACAAACTCTAAAATGATTTGCTCTAACCCAGTGGAGCCCAACTGATTTGGGGCCATGCCCCATTTGATATTTCTAAATTCTGGTGAACCCCTCTGTAATATTTAATTCTTAAATATTCAAACTTTCACTGCAATTCACGTGAAGGAGGCTTAAAAGTCTATTAACTTTGTCTCTAAACAAGCCTCCAAAGACCATGGCACCCATGAAAAAGAATATTTAATAAACAAAAAGACAGTTAACTATATATAGTTTCAAAACATGTAAACAAGAACAGAAAGGCAGAAATATAAAATATCTGAATGTAAGCTTATTCTGTAATATGTTTTGATCATTTTAATCATGAAATTATCATGCAAAATGAAATTTGATCTCATGTTGGTATAGTAAGCCAAAGGGTGCACATCCCTACGCATGCCTCCCCAAAATATTACCGGTGGGGCATGCAGGCCACACTCGAAATCATTGCTCTAACGATTTAATCAGTGGAAGCAAACATTACAGCCACTGATTAAGAAAAGAGAGGTAAATTATTGATTGTAATCATCAAACACCAAAAACCAAAGTATTCTTTGTAATATGATCCTAAATAAGGAAACTGGTGAAATTCGCCTGGTTTACTGGAAAGTTACGGGATCACAACATGAGTCAGAAGTGGACGAGCTCTATGTGAGGAGGACTGTTCCAAGTGAGCATTGGGACAGAGAGATTCTGGGAAACACACACACACACGTATATTTTTTTAGTGAAATTGGAGTGGATTTGAACAGCGAACTTAGATCAGAGCATTTTTGTTTACTGATGGTGAAAACTGATCAAGGGCAGGCGCTGTACCCATTGGAACTGGGTCATTAGAAGACAACGGAAATGGTCGAAATATTTTTTACTGATTAAAACTTGGAGTAGAGCTGAGAAAGCAAGGAGGACCTTTAGAATTCATATGATTTTGCTTGAAACAGCCAAAATCCCGTGATAATCACGTGAGAAGCAGTAGGGCCAAGGTTCGGTTGTAATAGCCGGATTTTTCTATATAAACACGTAGTTATGCAGACGGAAGAGGCAGACGGAAGAGAGAGACAGAAGAGAATTAGCCCAGACAAGAGTTGGGCGAGATACCGTGGAGAGTCGAGTTGGAAACTCAAGGAGAGAAAGTGACGTCAGAGATTGGAACGAAGCGTCCGCTAACATGTACTGTTGATATAAGTCCCGCTGCTTCTGCTACCACGAATATTACTACTACTGTTGATGCTGCTAAGGAGAAACGCCACTATAAACTTTAAGCCGCGCACAGAAATCTTATTCCCCCATCGCAAGAGTCGTATATCATTCTGAGACGATTTAACAACAAGTTAATGATAACACACTCTCTCTCTCTGTCCAGAATCCAGTGTATGAGTTTTTACGTCAATTACTTTTCTTTTCTGTAACCCGTTTTTTTCCTATACTATCCTTTACTGCTATATAAAAGACATTAACAATTCAACCGTTGAATAGTTGTTTGTCCGGCTTTCTGAAGATATTAATTCTTTTTTGCTGCATTCTAAATTTCTTAGCGGAGACTCTCCAGCCGTGTCTACATCTTCAGTTGACCGTGAATGGATGAATATCACTTCTGCTTTCTGGATCAAACCAGACACAACGTGGGCAGAAAGCAGGATTAAACCAGTGGACCGGTCGAATAATCTACGGATGCTCAGGGAACCTACGGTCGCTCCCTTAAATTTGGTTAGGACTGTGTAGACGCCTCAACCCAGAGAGTAAGACGTCTGAGGTTGAGGGGCGAGAATGTTAGATCATAAAGCAAGTATCGGGTGTTTAATCTATGGAAAGAAAGCGCATAATACATCGATTCAAATCAAGGATTACATTAAGAATACGTTGTCTTTCCGCAAGATATTCAACTAGTTTGAATATCTCAAGCACTCAGTGCGCTGTCTTGATATATGTCAACAAACACTCAAAGACTGTATAGCGCATGTCTGAAGAGACACATTTTCACGAGGATAATTCATTTTACCGGACGACATTATTAATTTATATAATGTTAGA
>OZ010579.1:10921922-10966922 GCA_963932145.1 Acanthosepion lycidas
CTCTCTCTTTATCCTTCCCCTTCTCTATCTTTGATTATTGCTTGTTTCTCTTCTCTCTCTCTCTCTCTCTCTCTCTCTCTCTCTCTCTCTCTCTCTCTCTCTCTATCTATCTATCTATCTCTTCTCTTATTCTTATTGTTTTTGTCACATTGTATTTTCCTTTCACTTTCTATCTCCTATAGCTTCTCTTTTCTCTTTGTTTATTGCCTCTCTCTCTCGTTTTCATTTACTTTCTCTTTCTCTCATTGACTCTCTTATTGCCCCTCTCTCCCTCTCATCCTTTGACTTTTCTTCTCTCTTTTTCTTCTTGCATGTGTCTCTTCTTTATTTCCACTTTCACTCTTCTTTTTTCTCTCTTTTCTTTTTTTTTCCTTTCCCTTATTGCTCACAGTCACAGACACTCCCACGCACACACATTAACTTGATAACGGATCGATTTGTTTGACTGATTTATTTTTTACGGTTTAGCAACACTTCGTATGTTATTTTAAAGCGATACATAATTTAGATTGTAAGAATAATTCTCTTTTACCAGTGACTATTGCATTCATTTTTTAAAGTTTATTCCAGATTCAAATCCTACTATTTAATCCATAGCTGGGGATAGATGGATCCATACATTTCCAAATGGTATTTTGCAAAGGTAACTGGAATTCGAAATTGGTTCTCTGATTTTTTAATCACGCCCACAGAGGCCGCCATCATATTAGATAGATAGATAGATAGATAGATAGATAGATAGATAGATAGATAGATATTCCAGGTGAATGTCTTAAACACTTAATTAAGTATTATTATTCCTTGAATAATTCGAACTAGTACGCTATTTTTTGTTGGTTGGATCATCAAGTTTTATATTATATACTTTTCAAATTTCCATCTAATCTTTAAATCTCTGTGATAAAGAATTAATTAAAGGAAAGGACTGCCAATGTTGATTTTCAAAGCAGTAACGCTCTTTTCCCATGGGGCAATACAATCTTCCTCATTCTCTAAATAGATAGATATGAAGATACTTTTACCCAGATAGATAGATAGATAGATAATGAACTGAATGAGATAGATAGATAGATAGATAGATAGATAGATAACACTCTTTTCAATTGGGGCAACACAGTCTTCCTGATCTTAGTTCTTACCATTTGATATTGTTTCTTATTAATTTGAATTTTGCAAATAGTTAATGTTTTGGCCTTCCTTGAGTCTGATATCGCATATTTCTATTTGTCACCGAGTTGCGAGCTGAAACCCAAATAAAATCCGAGATTTTAAATGCTGATCTTCAAGTTAGAAATATTTGCCCATAGAAGGATTGACAATTTGTAAAGCCGCTATGTTTTATGTCCATCCCATTTGTTATTTAGTTACACAAAATTTGTAAATATCTATTAAGGCGCTTCCTGTAGTGACATTGTGCGCCAAATTGTCCCATATAGCATTTAATGCCATCAATGCATAACTCACTTGATATAGGTGTATTGCCACCTGGTTAGAAGAAAAGAAATAATATCTGGGCGTTCCCATCTGTGCCAATGGGTGGTGATCGAGGCATTTTTCAATTTCAGTAAATACAGGCAGCCCCTTCCATAACTAAAAAAAAATTGTCGCATTAAATCCATTTTATTTTGCACGTGTACCAAACTGACGTAACATGATTAAAATATTTATTAAGCTTTCACATAGATTATTTTACACGGAATTAAGCGCATTGATATTTTATTTTTTAATATATATATATATATATATATATATATATATATATATATATATATTGCTACCATCGAGACCTTCATAGTGTAATCACAACTGCGTTGGACTGACCATGTGGCAAGGATGAGTCATGATCTCATACCAAAAGTTTTTTTTCTACAGTGAACTCCATAGTGGCCATAGAAATGTTGGTAGACCTTGGCTCAGATATAATAATAAACTGAAAAGTAACCTTGCACCAACATTCCATTGAAGAACTTTAAAGAGGTAGCTATAAAGAGATCAGAGTATCGTTCTAGCTGCCATGCAGGAATAATGCGCCATCAAGCAGTAAGTATCATTTCACTGCGTGAAACACGGAAGCGAAATATGCCACCAAACAGTGTCCCGGTTGACAATGCATGCAATACATTCTCCTGTACTGTTTGTGGTCATTTATGCAATTCTAGAGCCGGCCTTAAAAGTCATGCCCGTCATAGGCATGCAGATAATTAGTAGGTGGTCGCCGGAACATAAGGCATCTAAAACGAAACTGGCTCTAATTTTACTATAGTCAATGTTGTGGTCTTTTTAGGGGTCAGAAACAAAGGTACAAAGAGAGGAATTGAATTAAACAAACAGTAATACAAAAATATACAAACGAGAGTGTTACAGCAGGAATGTTTTCGGTCCGTCTGTCAGAGCTGCCTGCTGGAAACTTCCCTGTCCAAAACGCAATACCTGCTCCTATTTATAGCCGGGAGATTACATGCGTGAATGGGTAAATTACCATAACAGTTATTATTTGATAATGTCATGTATAGTCTGTATTTACTAAATTTGGCGTGTTTTACACACAAGACGACCGATTTTCTGAATGGTTTTGAATAATGCAGGTGTCCCCCACCCACGACTCTATCCATGTTCTTATGTTGTTAATCAATGACCTTTATATGACTATCTATAATTGATGACACAACTATTTATTCGACGGAAGATTCCATCATATATATATATATATATATATATATGATAAAAGAGTTTTAAGGTATACTATATTAATGGGTTAAAGTGTTCATGATCAGAGATAGAGCGTGTGTAAATATAAAATGCTGTAGACACACACATCTCCCCTCGGCTATCAATAAACTAGCAGATTCCACAATCAACTAACTGCATGATTTCTCACAATACTTTCAGTGAAAATATTTTCAACGAACCCTAGGCAGACTATGAAACAATACTAAAAGATAATAGATTCCAGTTAACACATACACATCAAATAGAATTAAAAAAACATCAGGAAAAATCATTATATAGTTTAACCCCCAGTACAACAAAAACGTAAAAACAAACGTCGAAAAATATTCATTAAACACATGCACAAAACCCCCTCCCCATCAACCGCTCTCCAGAAGATATTCAACAAAACACAGTAAAAATAAGTTATTGTTGTATTGAGAACATGACACAAACTATGAAAAAAGCACAGCAGGAAAACAACCAAAAAATACCCGCACAAATCAAACGCACATATTACTGCAGAACAAATAACGAATTCCCCTTATGTGGTGATTGCTTGCAGAACAATTTTATATACCAAGCCATTGTAAAATCAGCAGATAACGAAGAAAAATATATAAAGAAGTAACTGAAGGATCCTGAAAGCAAAGAACCTACGAACACAAAACACTCTTTACAAAAACGCGACCAACACAATGTTTCCTAAACAGATCTGCGAGATTAAAAATAAAGACCAAATCACGCCAAAAATATTATGGAAAAATAAGGAAAAGTGTCTTCCTACAAAAATAAATCCGAAAATGTAAACTCTTAGACAAAAACAAACTACAAAATAAACGATCACAACTCATCTCAAAATGCAGGCACGAAAACAAATTTTGACTACGTTACTTACAATTCGAAAACTAAAACGAACAAAAATAGACAAACATAAATAAATAAAAACCAAATAACAAACACATAAGTAAATAAATTAAGTAAATAATAAACAAATTAACAAACCCACAAACGCACAGATAAACAGAAGAAAACGCAATAATAACAATCAACAATAAAACAATCAATAATAAATAAAAAGTGAGTAAAATGTATCCGAATTCACAATTAATTGCACCAATTGCCATGTGAATTATTTGCACCAATTGCCTCCAGAATTATTTGAAACATAACCGTTACCTGCCACCAAAATAACTGTTAGAACAAGATTTGACAGTACTATAATATTTCTTGTTGCATTTTCTCTAAAGAGTCATATTATTTTTGTCCTATTTCCGGGATAATTCATTTTAGTGCTTCATTCACCTGAATCTGCATAATAATATTGAGGTGTTACATTAAGCCGATTATCTGACTTTAACAAAATATTCCAGCATTTCCCTCTATTAGCAAGAAATTTCGTCAAATATAACCAAATAACGTGCCTCTCCCAACTCATTCTTCGTGCTGGCAGAACACATAAAAATATCAAGTAAACATTGGTGAAGGCCTACCAAATTGGGGTGGAGGTTTACAACTCTTGAGAGATAGTGGTTTAAATCAGTGGAAGGTGAAATCTTTGTTTGGTGCCGGGGCTTCTGCTTGAGAAAACACGAAGCATTTTCGAATATTTGGGGAATTCAAGACAGAAAAAAAAAACATACACACGTGTTTTCACGTTACTTTCTTACAGAGTTGCAAGCTTAAGCCTAAGGCACTTTTTTGATATTCCCTCTTGCAACATTGATCGTAGTTCGTTCCCACGCAATGCCATTATTTCGGATACTAAATTTCGATTCAGATAGACGCTATCCGCTTAAAAGAATATTGTAACACCATATTCCTACCACTTTGCAAGAATGGAAAAAATTACACACATCAATTAATAAATAAACTACACAGGAGTATATCTACAGTATTAATGAGTGAAATTAAGATGTTTAAATTGATTTCCTTTATATTCTTTTCTGTCCGAGTGTTACCTTAAAAAAATCTAATAGCGAACTATAAAATTGTAATGAAAGTCAACTGAACTACTATTGTAATAGATTCTGAAGAATTCCCTGGAGGCGACAAAGAACTGCTTCTACATACGAATTCTGATTAGTTTGGTTTGTTTTTACGGTATATAAACTTCAATGGGTTAATTAATGCTGACAAAATTTTTAGTGCTGGTAATTTTTTTTCCAAAAATGTAACACATGGTAACATTTTTTTTAATGTATGGCTGGTAATATTTTTCTTTTCAAAAATGTACTGCTGGCAATATTGTTTCCAAAAAAGTATTGCTGGTATTAAAACCCATTTTTATACTTTCACAGTGCATCAACACGTCAGTGCATCAACCACCTGCCCATAGCAGGGATCCCGGCAGGTGCCACCACCAAAGTCCAGGGTGAATCCGAGAACAACAGTAACCAAGAGGTCGTTCCACACTATTCAAAACCTCCCGACCTAAGGCCCCGCCGTCGGATGCAGTTCATCGTCTTAGCCAGGACACAGGTGTAAATTGTCTTACCCTGGACGTGGATGTAGTTTATCGCCTAGCCAGGACGCGGATGTAGTTTGTCTTACCCAGGACGCGGATGCAGCCTATCGTCATACTCAGGACGCGGATGTAGTTTATCGGCAAGCCAGGACGTGCATGTAGTTTGTCTTACCCAGGACGCGGATGTAGTTTATCATCTTAGCCAGGACGTGGATGTGGTTTGTCTTACCCAGGACGCGTATATAGTTTGTCTTACCAGGACGCGGATGTAGTTTATCGTCATAACTAGGACGGACGGATGCTGAGCATTATATTGACTGATCATGTTGACAATGAAGATGTTTTAAGAAAAAATGAATAAAGGAAGAACACTTGTACTTAGAATCAGGAAGAAACAGAACATATAATGAGGATAGAGGGCTTGTAGAATCCAATACTCTCGTGCATACTTTAATCAATATAGATAACGTATCTATCGAGTATCAGCCGACCTCATATATGTTGAAGCCCCTGAACTTTTTGACATGAATATTAACCCGCCCAGAAAAAAATTACCTTTGTATAGTGTGCAACCGGTCACTGAGAATGCATGATTTTTAACCTCTTCAAAAAACCAACCTGTGTATTGAGCGACCCTCTATTTTATGCGTAAAAAAATTCGCACTATACCCGAATATATAGAGTAAGGTCCATATATCACAAACTGAGAGGTGGATGAACAGTTTCAACGTAAAAATTGACAAATCAAGTTCGAATCCAAAAAAGATTCTTGACATGTATTCAGACTATTACCCTTGGATAAGACATGAATACAAGTCCTGTATTTTCATCTGATATCTTGAGGCGGACTTGATAATTAAGAATGCTAATAACATATGATAATAAGAGGATAATTAGGTAACATAATAATAGTAATATAAGGTGGAGTAATGGATAGCGGCTCGGATTGAGGAATCAGAGTGTCGAGTTCGAATTCCAGTCCTATCCGTTATATTCACTTACGTATTAATAACCTTGGGAAAGGTATGAATCCTCTTCTTCTCCTCCCTCCCCTCAGCAAAGGGTAAATATCAAGAGAGACTGGGTTCGAAGGTTCTTGGGTGGCAACCGGTCTAGGAGAAGGAAAAACTTCGAATTCAAAACCGACCTGGAGAGGGTTGTGCTCCGTCAAGATATCTTGCCCATGAAACACCACTTCTACTCGAATAAAAACCTAATATTATATAGAACATGATATAGAATTCTCTCTCTCTCTCTCTCTCTCTCTCTCTAGATAGATAGATAGATAGATAGATAGATAGGTTTATTATGTCAACATAAAACAAGTACAGTAGTTAAAATACCTGGAAAGCGTTTTAACAAATAGAAAATGCGTCACCGAAATCCCAAAATGGGCATTGAAAGAGCAAACCCTGCCTACAGCCCTGACCCCTGAAGCTAAGTAAAATACGGAAAATTTTGTTAGAAACCAAAAAACAAAAAAAAAAGTTCTCTGAACTGCTATGTTATATCAATCATCATATATGGCAAGGAATGCTGGACATAATACGTAAGAAAGAAAGAATTTTTAAGGAAAATGAAAACAAATAAGAACTGCAATTGCTTTGGAAATCTTGAAAGTCTTTGACACGGTTTGGCATACCAGTCTTCTTCACAATTTAAAAAGTTATGTGTTTCCTGATTAATTTTTGAACTGATTCGGTCTTTCTTATGAAATGAAAGTTATCCTGAATGGCCACTCTTCTAGATCTTTTTGTACTAATGCTGGTGTCTCCTAGGGCTCTATCCTTGGTCCTACTTGGTTTTTAATTTTTTTAACAACCTTTCTGATGGCATCAGCTCTCAACTTGGTATCTACACTGATGATACAACCATTTACTCCTGTCTCGATAGTTAGTCTGATCAGTTCAATAAGGTCAAATTGGCGGCTGATGTCAAAAATGACTTACATTCTGTTGTTAACTGGGGTAAAGGATGGCTTGTTAATTTTAAGGCATCTAAACCAAAACTAGATTTAATTCTACTGTAGTCAATGATGTGATCTTATTAGGGACCAGAAATAAAGACACAAAGAGAGGAATTGAATTAAACAAACGGTAATACAAACATAGACAAATGAGAGTGTTACAGCAAGAATGTTCGGTCCGACTGTCAAAGCTGACTGCTGGAAACTTCCCTCTCCAAAAGGCAGTACCTGCTCCTATTTATAGCTGGAAGAGTCCATGCGTGAATGAGTAAATTACCATAACAGTTATCTTATTTTTTAATAAAGTCATGTATAGACGTCTGTATTTACAAAATGTGGTATGTTTTACACACAGAACGACCAATCTTTTGGATTGTTTTGCAATAATGCAGTTGTCCCCACCGACGCCTCTATCCATGGACTTACGTTGTTAATCAATGACTTTCTCTCATCTCGGTATCTATGTTGTTGAAACAAGTATTAACTCTTAGTCTGATTGCTTCGATAAGGTCAAATTGGCTTCTGATCTCAAACATGAGCTAAAACATGCTGTTAACTGGGGCAACGAATGGCTTGTTAATTTTAATGCCTCTAAAATAAAACTTATTTCGAAATCACGTCATGCGGCGTGTTTAAATCTTTTCTTTCCTATCTGAACGAGCTCAGGGTTGTATTAATATAGATACGCAGACGCGTACCTCACGCTGTGAAGCATTTCTGGATTAAGGAAACCCCTTATATTTAGATAATTCTCTTATTTAAAAATCTTGCAAAAACAAAATATATATTTCTGAAACGTTATTTGAGAAAAATTAGCAAGTTAAAGTTAAATTAATCTGATTTGAAACAAATATTACTTAATTGTGGCATAAAATGTTGTATAGAACATTTCTTAATTACGAGGCCTTTTTTTCTGAAGTGTTAATCGATTTATTGACAGCCGAATGTCTGCCGAAAAGTTTGTGAGGCAGGCGATAGAATCTATGAGTGTTTTTTTCCCGTAATGTGGGGCAACCCTTAAAATACGTGACCTTTTAATGATAATGTATGTTTTTTATATCTATTCTTTGAAATTCTGTACATATATCACACATACAAAAACAAAAAGAGGTTAAAATTTACTATGCTAAAACTTAGTACAGCCGCTGGCGCAAGATTTTAGTTAAAATTTCGAATCTTCTAAAAAGGAGAGAAAAAAATTAAATACTCAAAAAATACTTTGTGAACTTTCCTTTTAAGAATAACAAAGATTCTGACGATAAAACTTTGGAGTATGTTTTTAGCGTTTTCGTAGAGGTGGCTAATTTAATATTACCAAAACCATACTCTAGATAAAACAATATGTCTTTGCCCAGTCAAAGCACTCTTCTTTTTGACCACATGCACTTACTTTTGCGTTCCCTCCATCATCATTATCATCATAATCATCATTATCAGTCCTATGTCCGAGTGTGGTCGTAGGGTCACTCCTCAGCTGGACACCGGATCAGTCACCACGAAGTATCTGGGTTGAATGCCAGATTACATTCATTGGTAGCTTGACTTGAGAAGCCAGATCTGGTGAAGACCATCCTCTGCCAAACCTCAAAATTGGACGTCGCGATCACGGAAAATTATAGCTGGTTCCATCGGAAGAAACCTCCTCCCACTGGTCGTTGACTTCGGTGTATGAAGCCCTCCGCCCAGATATGACGTGGTATCACCGCACTAGCTGCATCCATAACTAAGGAGCCCCAGTCTACCTCGTTGTACTAGATGGGTGTTGACTCTACGATAAGGTTCATCCGCCCTTTCACAGGTGTTGATTTTAATCCTGCTGGATGTCTACACACCCTCCTCGCAAGAAAAGCCTAGTGACGGGGTGGAGCAGAACTGGTTCAATTGCCGATATGCGTCATGTAGTACTGGGTTATATTGGTACTAGTAGAAACTCGTTGGCGGGGTCTGAAATAAATTGTTCCTTCCCCTTTTCAAAATAAATAAACGTCACTTTCAGAACCAACATCAGCTGCCTTGTTAGAATTTTATTAACTTTGTCTATAGTATTTAAACTGTGATTGTAATTTTCTGAAAGGCTAGCGATTTTAGGGAGTCAAGACGGGACAATAACACTTCTGAAAAAATAGGAATATCATAGATGAAGATTCTACTCGATTATTATAAATGAAACGGTAACGATGGATAAAAAAAATCAGCGGCATTGCACCGCTGATTTGATACGGGAGAATAATGTTTTCTTTGTTTAGATGCCAAATTACACCAAATGCCGCGCAATTGGTTCTTCGGGTATTCAAAATGGCTGGCTACTTTCCAGACAGACCTCGCATAAGCGTATTTAGAAAATAAATTTCAGAGCTCCGAGAAACGACTTAATGATCATTCCCCTGGAGGGAGGTATGTACCGTAAAATTGCCCTCAATAGAAACGTTTAAGAGGGATGTCAGCCTTGCATATAACTGGAAGTATTCAAAGGAAAAGAAGTAGTAATGAGAATCACAGATAAAATATCCAAGTCTGGCACAAGATTTTATTAGTAAAGCAATTCTACCACTCTTCATTGCAGAAACTCTAGCAATACTGGATATCCCAAAAGTTAAATAAGGGTTTTAAATTATAAAGATTATTTTTTTTAAATTAATTTCTGCCTTTTCAGAATTTAAAATCTCCAATTATTTTTTCGCTCTATTTTCTTTCTTTCTTTCTTTCTTTCTTTCTTTCTTTCTTTCTTTCTTTCTTTCTTTCTTTCTCCCATCCTTTCTTTCTTTCTTTCTTCCTTCCTTTTTCCTTCCTTCCTTCCTTCCTTCCTTCCTTCCTTCCTTCCTTCTTTCTTTCTTTCTCGTTCCGTCCTTTCTTTCTTTCCTCATGTTTTTCTTTGTTTGTTTGTATGTTTCTTTCTTTCTTTCTTTCTTTCTTTCTTTCTTTCATTTAACCCCAAGCTAATTCAGAAATGTCACTACATAAAAAAACGAACGACCTTTTCTACACTAATTTTTTCAACATAGACGAGTCCATTTACTATATGCAGGACGTCTGTTCATAGGAACAAAGGTCGGGGCACCTCGACGTACTGTAATGATTAGCAAGCTTGTCTCGCTAGAACAATTACGACTGAACAGTGAGTTCGAAAAATGTTTCGCCAAAATTAAGCATATTTTTAACTGATTGGAAAGTGCTCCTAAAAACGAATTATATGACAGTGAAGATCAAGAAGAGACTTGAAGCGACAGAGTTGTAGTTAACTAACGAATGATGTGAATGCAGAGAATGTTAGCGACGAAGGAGGTTTTAAGAAAAACAGAAAATATGACGAAACTGATAGAATCAGAAGGAAACATTTGAAATTTTCAGACATAATGAAAAAAAACAAGGACATTTTAAAAGCATGGAAAGATTTTGAATTATCGGTGGTCCAGTTTTATTGTGCGTTTTAAACCAAACAAAATCGACCATCGTTGCGTTTTATGCACAGAGAATGTAAGAGAGAGAGGGAAGACAGGCAATCTAGCAAGAAATAATTAAATAAAGAAAAAGCGAAAGAAAGAAAGAAAGAAAGAAAGAAAGAAAGACAGAAAGAAAGAAAAAGTGAAATTAAGTGCATAAGAAAATGAGCAGAAAAGAAAGAAAGAACGAGAGAAAGAAAGAAAGAATGATAGTAAGTAAAAAAGAAAGAAAATTGGAAACGCACAAGCAAGAAGGAAAGCGTGAAAGCAATTAATTAACTAAGATTAAAAGTAAATGAATAGGAAAGAAGAAAAGATTAAAAACACCTTAGTAAGCAAAAGAGAGTAAAAGCAAGTAAATAAGACAGATAGATAGATAGATAGATAGATAGATAGATAGATAGATAGATAGATAGATAGATTGTAAGCAAGCAAGAATGAAAGAAAAGGAAAGAATAGTAACAAGAAAGACTGGAAGTAAATGATCAGGAAAGAAGAATAGACTGAAAGTAAAGACGTTAGCATGATAGCAACAGAAATAAAAGTGAGAAAGCGAGTAAATAAAAAGAAAGAAAGAAAGAGTGAAAGTAAGAAAGAAAGAAAAAGAAAGAATAGTAACAGGTTAAAAAGAAAGAAAGAAAAGAAGAAAGAAGTAATAATTGAAATCGCGCAAGTAAATAAAAAGAAAGAAAGAAAGAGTGAAAGTAAGAAAGAAAGAAAAAGAAAGAATAGTAACAGGTTAAAAAGAAAGAAAGAAAAGAAGAAAGAAGTAATAATTGAAATCGCGCAAGAATGGCAGAAAAGATGAGTGAAAGAGAATCTCATAAAAATATGAAAGAAGAAAAAACACTTGAGATGAAAAATAAGAAAAGGCGGAATAAAAAAAAATCGAGAGATAAAACACCGAAGCGAAAAGCAAAGAGAAAAGAATGAAAAGAAAGAATAAGTCGCGTCTGCAATAATTTACACCGGTGCAGACATTTTTTTTTCCAAGTTGCACAAGCAGAAACTCCTCGTCAAAGTCTCATCTCATCTGTTTGTCATCATCGACCAAAGAAAGTGACTCTCACCCAGCCGACCGCACCCAATGAAAACAGAGAAACTCATACAAAATAATAATAGCTGTGCTCTAATAGAAAGAATGTGTTGAATCCGGTGACGAAAGCATTAATGGCAAAGGTGGATCGGGGGCGTCAGTTAAAAAGACGAAAGATGACAGAGATGAAGGAGAAAGAAAGTAAGTAACGATCGAGAAGAAAAGCATATGTGTAAATAAAGAAAAAATCAAGTAGAGAAAGGGAAGACAACGAAATTAAGAGAAAGAAAAAGAAAAAAACCAAGAAGACGTAAAAAAAGAAAAGAAAAGAAAGAAAGAAGGAACTAATGAAGGAGAAAGAGAGAATGGGAAAGAAAAATAAAGTAATATTGAATATAGAAAGAGGTGTAAAAAAAAACAGAGATGAAGGCAAAAAGAAAGAAAAGCTTGAAGAAAAAGAGAAAGAGAACGATAAAGAATATATGACGTATCTAAAAGAAGGGAGGGGGACCAAACTGGAATATGGTGTGATGACGCAAGGTGAAGGAAAAATGGGTGGGGAGGAAGACGCGGACAAGAAGAAGACAACGTCTCGACTTCTATGAGAATTTTAACAGTCACCAACGAAAAAAGAAAATAAAAGTGAACATATTAAAACGAGTGTCATCAACAGTTTATTCTTCTGCAAAGTACATTATTATAGAAAGAGAGTTTAACTCTATTCTTAGTTGTGGAAACGATAGAATAACCTTTGAAGAAGAAAAAGAAGAAGAAGAAGAAGGAGAAGAAGAAGAAGCTTTAAAGAAGAAGAAGCTTTGAAGAATAATATTTGAAGAAGAAGCATTGAAGAAGAAAAATAAGCTTTGAAGAAGAAGGAGAAGCTTTGAAAAAGAAGCTTTGAAATATTAGATTTGAAGAAGAAGAATACACTTTGAAGAAGAAGAAGAAGATTTGATGAAGAAGAAGAATAAGCTTTGAAAAAGAAGAAGAATCTTTGAAGAATAAGAAGAAGCTTTGAAGAATAAGCTTTGAAGAAGAAGAATAAGCTTTGAAGCAGAAGAAGCTTTGAAGAAGAAGAAGCTTTGAAAAATAAGCTTTGAAGAGAAAGAATAAGCTTTGAAGAATAAGCTTTGAAGAATAAGCTTTGAAGAGAAAGAATAAGCTTTGAAGAAAAAGAATAAGCTTTGAAGAATAAGAAGAATAAGCTTTGAAGAAGAGAAGAAGAATAAGATTTGAAAAATAAGCTTTGAAGAAGAAGAATAGGATTTGAAGCTTTGAAGAATAAGCTTTGAAGAAGAAGAAGCTTTGAAGAATAAGCTTTAAAGAAAAACAATAAGCTTTAAGACAAAGAAGAATAAGCTTTGAAGAAAAGAAGAATAATAAGCTTTGAAAATTAAGCTTTGAAGAAGAAGAATAGGATTTGAAGAAGAATAAGCTTTGAAGAAGAAGAAGAATAAGCTTTGAAGAATTAGCTTTAAAGAAAAAGAATAAGCTTTGAAGAAGAAGAAGCTTTGAAGAAGAAGAAGAAGAAGAAGAAGCTTTGAAGGATAATCTTTGAAGAAGAAGAATAAGCTTTGAATAAGAAGAAGAAGGAAGAGAAGCTTTGAAAAAGAAGATGAAGAATAAGCTTTGAAGAATAAGCTTTGAAGGAGAATAAACTTTGAAGAAGAAGAAGAAGAAGAAGAAGAAGAAGAAGAATGAGCTTTGAAGAAGAAGAAGAAGCTTTGAAGAATAAGCTTTAAAGAAGAAGAATAATAACCTCTGAAGAATAAGCTTTAAAGAAGAAGAAGAAGCTTTGAAGAAGAAGAAGCTTCGAAGAATAAGCTTTGAAGAAGAATAAGCTTTGAAGAATAAGAAGAAGCTTTGAAGATTAAGAATAAGCTTTGAAGAGGAAGAATAAGCTCTGAAGAAGAAGAAGAAGGAGAAGAAGAAGAAGAAGAAGAAGAAGCTTTGAAGAATAAGCTCTGAAGAAGAAGAAGCTTTGAAGAAGAATAAGCTTTGAAGAAGAATAAGCTTTGAAGAAGAAGAATAAGGTTAGAAGTATACGCCTTGAAGAAGAAGAATAAGCTTTGAAGAATAACCTTTGAAGAAGAAGGGGAAGAATAAGCTTTGAAGAAGAAGAAGAAGCTTTGAGGAAGAATAAGCTTTGAAGAAGAAAAAGCTTTGAAGAAGAAGAAGCTTTAAGAAGAAGTATAAGAAGAATAAGCTTTGAAGAAGAAGCTTTGAAGAAGAAGAAGAATAAGCTTTGAAGAAGAATAACCTTTGAAGAAGAAGAGGAAGAATAAGCTTTGAAGAAGAAGAAGAAGAAGCATTGAGGAAGAATAAGCTTTGAAGAAGAAAAAGCTTTGAAGAAGAAGAAGCTTTGAAGAAGAAGAATAAGAAGAATAAGCTTTGAAGAAGAGGAAGAAGAAGCTTTGAAGAAGAAGCTTTGAAGAAGCTTTGAAGAAGAAAAAGAAGAAGAAGAAGAAGAAGAAGAAGAAGAAGAAGAAGAAGAAGAAGAAAAAGAAGAAGAAGAAGAAGAAGAAGAAGAAGAAGAAGATTGTCGCAACTTGAGTAGAAAAGAAACGTGGAGAGAAAAACTGGATAAAAAGTCTCTTAAATTATGAAATTTTAGAAAGATATTAGACACCGGGTGAGGAACAAACTCATTATTCTGTAGAAATTATCTGCGATAAAAAAGAAAAAGTAAGTAATTAAAAAAAATCAGAAATATAATACGAAATGAAACCAGATGCAAATGTCTGTCAGAAAACTGAATGATAAAAAAAAGAACGTGTAAATATTCGCCATTTTTTTGCTCATCATGTGAAATTGTCAAATTCAATCCAATCAATTTGTATTCATTTATTTCTTCCTAATTTTCTTTCCTCTTTTTTTCTTGTAATTCATTCTTTCTATAATTTTCAACTGTCTCTTCTTTCCTCCTTCTTTATTTCTTTCCTTTCTCCTTTAATCCTACTTCCGCTATTTTCTCTAAATTTTCCTTTTCTTCCTTCCCTTCGGCCTTTCATTCCCATTTTTTTTTCGTTCCATTCCTTTCTCCTCTATCCTTGATTTCACTCCTTTCGGTAATCTTTCTTCTCCCATTTCTAAGTTCTTTAATTCTTTCTTTTCGGTCCGGGTAAACATCCGAGAATTTCGAACCAAACCCTTTATTTAATCTCCACGCATCTATTAATCTCATTCCACTGCCCATATCCAGAGTTGTCTCGTCTCGTTCTTATTTTTAATGCTGCTCATTGATTGCTCGCCTTGTTTCCACTGCCCGCCCCCAGGATTGAACTCACAACGACTACGCCACCACATTCACGAACTAACGCTTTAAACCACTAGGCCATTGTCCCGTATTCTAGTTCTTCTTCATAATCGTTTCATTTTTTTCTTCTGTCTGCATCGCTTTACTTTTATTCTTTTTTATACTATTGTTAACCCAATAAAAGACCCTAGAACCACTCAAGCTAGAGGATTACTGCATGCAATTGTTCTAAAGGC
Organism: Acanthosepion lycidas; assembly: GCA_963932145.1. Classification (NCBI taxonomy): domain Eukaryota; kingdom Metazoa; phylum Mollusca; class Cephalopoda; order Sepiida; family Sepiidae; genus Acanthosepion; species Acanthosepion lycidas. The sequence goes on from OZ010579.1 coordinate 10,937,033, forward strand.
GATTGGAAGAGGAAAAAGCGCATATTATGATGAAATTGTACTAGCTGACCTTTGGTCGTATTAAATGATACTAGCCGGCAGTTCCACCATTAAACTGTAAGACTTTGGCCAGAGGAGACGTCAACTACTGGCCTTGATGATTGCAACCATAAAGCGATGTATTATCTGCATATATATTTACTAACGTTCTGGGAATGTTCTTAGGGACACAGCGCATAGAAGAAGAAGAAGAAGTAGTAGAGGAAGAAGAAGAAGAAGAAGAAGAAGAAGAAGAAGAAAAAGAAAAAGAAGGACGAAGAGAAAGATAAGTAGTAGAAGGACAAGAAGAAGAATAAGAACGACGAAGAAGAAAAAGAGAGAGGAGGAATAGAAAGAGATGAAACATAAGAGGAAGAGAAGAAAAAGAAAAAGAAAAAGGAGGATAAAGAGATGAATGATAAGAGGAGGAGGAGAACAAAGAGAAGAAGAAGAAAAAAAGCCGGAGGAAGAGAAGAGAGGGAAGAAGAAGAAGAAGAAGAAGAAGAAGAAGAAGAAGAAGAAGTGAAGGCAATTCGTAGGTACTTCTGATCGCAATGGAATTAATGAATGCTGTTAATATAATTGAGCTTTGTACTCTGACAATTCATGAAATATTGATTTAAGCCGATTGCCAATCAATTATGAGGATAATAAAAGAAGTGATTGTTTTTCAATTGCCGATGTGATATTTTATCGATATATCCTCAGACATTGGCCTAAATAGAATCGTTGCAGTCCTATTTCATCACGTTTAAATAAATGAGATACCATTGTAATTTCCATTGTTATCAATCAATATACGCGCCTTCTTCAGTGTCAGTAAACCTTGTAATATTTCTTATTGCGTCTAACCAAATTATCTTCAATAGGTATTCGCCGGCAAAAGTTTTCTGTGCTAGGGGTACTTATTTGCATGCCCCACCCTAACAGAATGGGACATAAGGTAGAGTTTAAAGTCGGTTGGTAGCCGAAATGTAGCAGCAAACATTGTCCAAACCCAATCGGTACTTCCACGTCTCGGGCTCCAGATAATGAACATGGACTCTCCCGATGGAGAATTATTGCCTGGATCTGGCTAGTTCAATTAATATTGTATCGACACTCCTTTTTGCAGCTCGATCTGGGTCAGGAGAATATCCTAAAATCTAATCGAGATTTGCCTTGTTCGCCGAAAAAAAATTCTAATTTGATGGTCTTGATACACTCAGGCTTATACAGCATAGAGACTATTATAATAACGTTGATTAGTGTCAATCAAAGAATAAGATTTTAATATGATGAGATGAGAAAAGTATCTTATATGTTTTACTACTTACGTCCCAGGCAAGGCCATAACGCCACAGAGACACAAGACGTAACTGAGAGTGAAAAAAGATGAGAAAACGTTAATGAAGAAAAAGACAATAAGAGAACGGAGTTCAGGAGGAAAGAAGATTGCGATTGATGTTGCATTTAAAACCTGGAAGATCGTAGGTGACAGAAAGCAAGAAGCTGGAAGAGAGTTACACAAACAAGAAGTGCGAGAAAATAAACTATCAGAATAGAATATACGGTTACATCCAGCTGCTTCGACAGTAAAACGGTAAGATCTAATTGCCAATCTAAATGAATGCAGTCGAAGTATCGAGGAAAATACATTAGAACAATTACCACGTAAATATATATAGAAAAGACGCAGGGACGCCACGTCATGTCGATGCGCAAGTGACTGAAGACCAAATGCCAGATCAGGACCTATAACATTACAGACCCTACTTTTTGATTTTATCCGGAATTTCGAGATACATAGCAGAAACAGCAGACCAGAAATGGTAGCAATCTTCAATGCACGGACGAATAGACCTAGCTGTTGTTTTAATATAATCATTTCACATCATGTCGGTGGAAATCTTGAGACCGAGAAGGCGAATAATTGTTCTCTCATATGTCTAAAACACAATAATTTCATTTTTGACACCTTAAAGTTTGCAAGCCATTTCTTGTCCCAGTTAACACCTGCCAATTTAATTATATCAGACCTATCGACTATACTATTAAGACTGGAACAAATTGTATGAGAATAGTAAATCAGTCTTAGCATATACGTGCTTGAGTACTTTTCAGATTAGCAGAACCAATGTTTTTTTCCTGGATAACCCCTTCTCTCTCCTCTCTAATATGATACCTAGATATATAGAAAGATTCTTTATCTGTCTTCTGGTCCTCCTTGGAATTTCGCCTGATGGGAACCGAGACTAGGAATAAAATGCATCATATATAAAGACAGCTATACTTAGATCCAGTGACTACACACAAAGAGTTGTGAGTTCAATGTCAGGCCACAGCAGTGGTGAACCAAACATCTTTGAGAGTTGAGTTAAAGGGAAATAACTGAGACATCCGGATGCGGCATGGCACGTGGAACTAGAAAAATCTACTCCCGGTGGTCGAAATAAAGGGTACGGATCGAAATTCCAATCACTTGAAGAAGTCCGGGGCGTGCAACGGTCGAACTGTTGTGAATAAGGCAATGAAGATAAGGATAAAAGTCCAAATAATGTAAATAAGTCAAATAATCATAATACCTTATCTCAGAGAAACAGACAGATATTGAAGAAAAATTCCAATTACCTGAAGAAGGCCGAAACGTACAACGGCCGAAACAGCGTGACTAGGGCAATGAAGATGAGGATAACACTGCGAATAATATAAATAATGCAAATAATCATAATACCTCATCTCAGATATATAGACAGATATTAAAGATATCAATTAGTTCGTGTCACACAAACTGGATTGACTTAGTTACTCACTGTCCGTTGAACCGTCTCTTCTTTCGAGAATGAACACAAGGCTGACTTGATGAAGAAGAGGATCAAGAGGAAAATCCATGTCACCACAGCAACAGCAACAGCTTCGGTCCAAATAACCAACACCCACCCACCACTGTAGCTGTTGTGGAATAATTAGCCATAAGTGACCTTGCAGGAGACATAGACGCCTTCATTCCTAGATATTCCTTCGCAAATATTCTACTCCCGATTGGATAATACAAATGGTAGTTTATTTACATACGAACTCATCAGATAACGCGTTGGGAGGACTGGAATTACATGGTCACTGATCAGTTATTTTTCTAGTATCTGGAAGAGTTAAACACTAATTTGAGCTAAGAGAAAACAGATAAAGTGGGGGTCGTATATATTATAGATCACAAATATAGAATCAAAGCAAATGGCGTCGCAGTGGGCAAATGTGCACACATGCGCACTTTTTTTAAAGCATTTCACACCAAAAAAGTCGGGTGTGCCACTAGCACGCAAAGGGTCACAGAGTGTGAGAGTAAGATTAAAGAAGGGTGTTTGAGCAAAGGAAAAAGAGAAGGACGAGGATCATGATCAAGGCATTAGAAGATCTCAATTGATATTACATTTGAATATTTGAACATTATTGCTATCCGGGAAACAAGTAAGAGGAAATGAGCTGCACTGTCTGGAAGAGAAAAGCTGTTGGAGTAGAAAAAGCGGTTACATTTAACTGTTTTGACAATAAAAAGTTGGGACCGAAATGCCAATCTAGTAACACGCTTAAATCTATGCATTTGGGGTACGAGTAAAGGTAGCGCGTCAGATGTTTTTACGGATATGTTTTCAGTTCCCAGAAGGAATTTGTGATTTTTAGCAGATCCCGAGCTCAGTATTGATGTAGATGACGCTATCATTTACACCTGTCGCAGTAGAAAATCCAATAGATCAAAGTAAACCTGAAAACTACTCTTGAAAAAGACCTCCAATCAGCGGTTAACTGGGGCAAGAAATGGCTTGTAACTTTTAATGCTTCCAAAACAAAACTGCTCTACTGATCTCAGTGAACCAGGAAAGAGAACCTTTTCTGACTATCATCAAAATGGGAAGATGTAGAGAATCATGAACGTCTCAAACCTGAAGAAGCATAGCGCAGAGAGAAGTTTTTATAGTTTTACCGTGATTTAAAGAATGTATGTATATGTGTTTTGTATATGTGTGCGCATGCATACTTATTTGTTTAGTGTATGTGACTCTTCAATACGAACAAAAAACATTTTTCTAATATACGAGAGGTTGTTTTTTTTCTCCTCCGTCATTTTCTAGTGGAAGGAAAGAAATATTATATCTTCGGTTCTCATATTTTTTCTTCTGTAGCCCTTTTCAAAACAGTGCTATAAATGGTTAAGTAGAAAAAATATTTTTGTGCATTAAAACCTATTTTAAATAATTTAAAATAGGGCACTCGTAAGAAAAAGAATATAAAATTATTTTTAACTATCTCCCCCATTAGAGTCAGTAAGACACAAGGGTGAGAAAGAATAAGAAAGGGAAGTATTACTAAGAAGCGAGAACAATAGAAGAGTAATCAAGGGTAGATAGCGATTGACATTGCATTTAAACATTTGGAGTTCAAAATTGTCTGGGAAGCATGGGGCCGGAAGAGAGTTCCACAAGCGAGAAGTGCGAGAAAAGAAACTGTTAGCATATAGCTTACGGCTGCATTTGGCCAATTTTATAATGAATTGATGAGACCTAACCGCCAATTTAGTATTACGTTTAATTTCATAAAGTCTAGGAATCATAGCGAAGAGTTCATCCGAACAATCACCATGAACATATTTATAGAAAAGGCACAGAGAGGTAACCTTACGACGATTGAAAAGTGACTGAAGCCGAGATGCCAGGTCTGGACCGACAATATTGCTGATTTTTCTTTGGATTTTATCAAGAGTCTCTAGATATAGAGAAGACGCACCAGATCAGATGTGGCAGCAATATTCAGGGATTTGACTAGCAGTAGTCTTATATATATGTATGGTAGATTCTGGAGATAAAAATTGTCTGGCGCCACGCAGTGAACCAACTTTCTTTGCAGCATTCCTAGCAATGGAGTCAATCTAATCTTTCCACTTACATGTGAGCCGAGAATGTAAGGCCAAAAAGGCACAACGATCACTCTCTTGGAGGTTAATATCAGTCTTGCTGATAAGAAGCAGCAAGAGGTCTTTCGGTGGGGATTGTTAGAGAGCAGTTTCGTTTAGGGGGCGTTAAAAAAGCCATTCCGTGCCTCAGTTAACAAGACCGTTGATTATTCTTGTGATCAGCTGCCAATTTGACCTGATCTAACTGATCAAACTTACTAACAAGACAGGAATAAATGTTTGGGCCGTCAGATATTAAGTTGAGAACTGATGTCATCAGGAAAGTAACTGATGCAAATTAAGAACAAAGTAAGCCCAAGGATAGAATCCTTGGGGACACCTTCATATATATATATATATATATATATATATATATATATATATGTGAACATATAAAAGTGAACATAGAAGTCAACACTTAGAGGCGACATTCTGTTTCATGCTAGATGCAATCGTCAAGCCGCGATTGCATTTAGCATGAAACAGACTGTCGCCTCTAAATGTTGACTTCTATATTTACACACGCTCTATCTCTGATATTAAGCACTTTATCCCATAAATATAGCACTTCTTAAGACTATATTTCTTCATATATATATATATATATATATATATATATATATATATATATATTAAGAAATGGACAAAGTCCGACAATTTATTTATTAAACTTCAATTTATTAAAGACATTTTATTTTCTAAAAAAAAAAATTTTAAATTGTCGCACTTTGTCCATTTCTTAATGTATGACGTCATTTGTTTACATTTGATACGCCATGAGCAGTTATGAATGTACGAGATTCATAGAAGATTGAAGTTTATAAGCAGTAAATTCGACCTTGCCTACCGAACGCTCCTTTGTGGCCGAATCGGTTAGGCACGCCCGGCTAAATGGCGGTTCCGTATAGGATGCAAGTTCGAATCCTGTCAAAGGACGAATATTTTCTATGAAAATTTCTCGGACATTCAGGCCGGTAAATTTATTTAATACTGTTTATTCTAAAGAGAGCATTTACTTAAATACTTGTATTTATAAAAAGAACGTTAAACATAAAAAATGCCTTTAATATATATATATATATATATATATATATATATATATATATATATATACGTGCGTTTAAAATATAGTCTTAAGTTATACTATGTTCATGAGTAAAAGAGTTGAGTAGAGGATGTAAATATAACAATGAACATTGGTCAATACCAAGCAGGGACAGTTTTTTTCATGCTCGAACGTAATCTTCAGGCCATGTGTTTTGGCCCGAATATTAAAAGTAAATAACGTGTAAGAAGTTAACACTATGCAATAGGGACAAAAATCCACATTCGGATCCATAATTATTCCTATAAATAACCTATAAAAATGTTGAAACATCCTTTAACGCCTACCCAATACCTTTTAGTGTAAATCAATAGCCTTACTACCCGTAATGCACCAGCATATATAAATAGTCGAGTCAAAACAGAAGACAAATGGTCTGAAGATCGCATACGAGCAAAAGAAAAATGGTTCACTCCTTGATTTCCATGTTTTCGGTGATTTTTTGCAACAAAATTTTGTACGATAGCAATTCTTATAACTTGGAAATAAATTTGGGAATAGTCGAAATTAATTGCGAAATCCATCGAAAGTTTGTACGGAAAGTAAGGACCTACGTACATCAAATTGTCTTTAAATTAAGTGGCGGCAGAAGAATTATCGTTGAACTTTTTAAAAGTTAAGCTTAAATATTAATATATTGGAATATTTTGTGAACATTTTGTTTTGTATAATATATAAACTATTCAATGCCCTAATTATTTTACTGATCATGTGAGAAGTTACCTCGATATGTGTCCAGTTTCAATGTTCTTAAAGATGCTAATGATACTAAAGGTTTTTCAACTATAGCCGAATTTGTTGCGTATTTCTAACCACTGAGAAATTTTGATCTAAATAAATATTTTTAATTTGTTTTTCGGGCGTATCTGCGCGCAAAACCTACTGAAAATCGAAGACAAAGATTGCATGTCTCTCGTAGAAGACATTTCCCGACGACTCTCTTTCGAAAAAAGCCAGGATAAGACTTAACTTACGACACGCCATCAATACAACTATAGAACTAGTGTCACTGAAAACGGAACACAAGTTTTATATTATGATTCCGGGTGAAGCCACATTTACGAGTCTTGCTGTCATGCGATTCACCGCAATGACCACTGGGAATATGTTTGGTATTTTAAACGAAAAAAAAAATTTCAATGAAACATTGACAAACGGTGAATGATAAAAAAATAACATGCAAAATCAAGAAAGAAAAACGACTAGTTATAGTAAATTAAAAAAAAAATCCTTGACACATACCAACAGAAATTAACAGCGTCTGGAAATAGTCAGAAGTCGAAATGCTATAGTGTTTTTTTTTTTTTATTTTGTTTTTTTTTTGTCTTTAATTTTTATAAGTTATCTTACACCGTGCTTTTAACACAGCCGTTAAAATCCATGCCAATCTTGATTGGTGCATCGCGCCAATGACGTCACACTAACGTTGCCACCACTAAGCCTCTCACGTGGATACTGCTTGTGCTACTCAGTATGAACATTCAGGCGACATGTTACAAGGGGAGGGAGATGATGAAAACAGGGATATTTTTTTATTTTTATTTTTATTTTCTTTATTAGCAAACGGCCTCCCCCCCCCTTGATTTTCCCATCTTACATTTACTTGCTGAGAGAAAGGATCGAGTTTCTTTTCTCTTTCTTTTTTTCCACCTGAAATAGACTTTTTTTGGTCAATCTCTTCTGTTGTTCTTTTATTTGACACTGTGTATGTCGTGCTCTCCGTCTGTTCATCTCTTCCCCATCTCTCTTTCTTTCTCTCTCTCTCTCTCTCCTTCTTTCTATCTCTGCTCTGTCTCTGTCTCTCTCTCTCTGATGTACACATATCTTGGTTTACTATAACACATTTTTGCTGAAACTGTCCAGATTAACTTACTATTATTACCACTATGACAGGCATGAACTCATACCTCCGCACTTTGACCCTCGCTGGATAGCTTTACAAAAGATCTTGCTACTGGTACGCAACAATAGTAGTAGAAACATCATTATCAAATGTTTCCTTATAAGGAATCAGTCAGAATTCATTGAGCCTGCAGTTAATGCTATGTTCGGATGGAATTTATAAAATCTTTCTATTAAAATATTTTTTGGGAAAATAACTTTCTCAATTCCAGTTCGAGTTAATGCTCTTTCCAGTAACAATGGCGGCTTCCTTTCCCGACTTTTGCTTATAGTATGGAATGTCAACATCTTGACCATTATTATCTCTACATGTTTCATTTGTTGGATTCAAACCTTTCCCAAGTGTTATAGCACGTAAATGGACAAAATGAATTCGATGCGAGTTCATTACATTCCTTTACGTGACATAAAAATTGGTAAAAGTATTAATTCAGTTTCTTCTAAGTATGAAAAATAGTAGTACAGACAGGGTTTTATAGCCTTGCATGGCAAACGTACTAGGAGAAAGAAAACGCTGAATTATAATCTGTATTAAGACCAGGCGAAGAAATAAAATGCAGCTAAAAAAAAAGGATCGTTCACATTGAATCCATGATCTCGAATCCATAACAGACTGGATTTTATATATCTGCATGTCAACCTCTTTAGGCGAAATAAAACGCTGAATTACAATTTTTATGCAGTCCTGGTGAAGCACATACGATGCAGATAAAAAAAATGATCGTTCGCATTGACTCGATGATCCCGAACACGGTCGACTGCTTAACAAACTGGATTTTATAGCCTTGCATGGCAACCGGTCTAGGGGAAATAAAACGCTGAATTATATTCTGTATGCAGTCCTGGCGTATCACATACTATGCAGCTAAAGAAAGGATCGTTCGCATTGACTCGATGACCCCGACCACGGTCTATTACTTAACCAAATTGGATTTTATAGCCTTGCATAGCAACCTGTCTAGGGGAAATAAACGCTGAATTATATTCTGTATGCAGTACTGGCGTAGCACATACTATGCAGCTAAATACAGCATCGTTCGCATTGACTCGATGACCTCGACTACGGTCTATTACTTAACAAACTGGATTGTATAGCCTTGCATGGCACCCGTCCTGGGGGAAATAAAAAGCTGAATTATATTCAGTATGCAGTCCTGGCGTAGCACATACTATGCAGCTAAAGAAAGCATTATTCGGATTGACTCGACGATCCGGACCACGGACTATTACTTAATAAACTGGAATTTATAGCTTGGCATGGCAACTGGTCTAGGGGAAATAAAGCGTTGAATTATATTCTGTATGCTGTCTTCGCGAAGCATATAGTATGCAGAAAAAAAGGTTCGTTCGCATTGACTCGATGATCCCGACTACGGTCTATTCCTTCACAGACTGGATTTTATAGCTTTTCATGGCACACCGTCGAGGGGAAATAAAATGCTGAATTATATTCTGTATGCAGTCCTGGCGAAGCACATACTATGCAGCAAAAAAGGTTCGTTCGCATTGACTCGATCATGCCGACCACGGTCGACTCCTTTACCGACTGGATTTTATAGATTTGCATGGCAACCGTTCTAAGGGAAATAAAAAGCGGAATTATATTCTGTATGCAGTCCTGGCGAAGCACATACTATGCAGCTAAAGAAAGGATCGTTCGCATTTACTCGATGATCCCGACTACGGTCTATTCCTTAACAGAATTGATTTTGATAGCTTTGCATGGCAACTGGTCTAGGGGAAATAAAACGCTGAATTATATTCTGTATGCAGTCCTGGCGAAGCATATATATTGCAGCTAATGAAAGCATAGTTCACATTGACTCGATGAACCCGACTACGGGCTATTCCTTAACAAACTGGATTGACTCGATGATCCCGAACACGGTCGACTGCTTAACAAACTGGATTTTATAGCTTTGCATAGCAACCTGTCTAGGGGAAATAAAACGTTAAATTATATTCTGTATGCAGTCCTGGCGAAGCACATACTATGCAGCTAAATACACAATCGTTCGCATTGACTCGATGATCCCGACCACGGTCTATTACTTAACAGAATGTATTTTGATAGCTTTGCATGGCAACCAGGCTAAGGGAAATAAAAAGCTGAATTATATTCTGTATGCAGTCCTGACGTAGCACATACTATGCAGCTAAAGAAAGAATCGTTCCCATTGACTCAATGATCCCGACTACGGTCTATTCCTTAACAGAATGGATTTTGATAGCTTTGCAGTGTAACCGGTCGAAAGGAAATAAAACACTGAATTATATTCTGTATGCAAACCTGGCGAAGCACATACTATGCAGCAAAAAAGGTTCGTTCGCATTGACTCGATGATCAAAACCACGGTCTATTACTTAGCAAACTGGATTTTATAGCTTTGCATGGCAACCGGTCTAGGGGAAATAAAACGCTCAATTATATTCTGTATGCAGTTCTGGCGTAGCACATACTATGCTGCTAAATACAGCATCCTGCGCCTTGTCTCGATGATCCCGACCACGGACTATTACTTAACAAACTGGATTTTATAGCCTTGCATGGCAACCGGTCTAGGGGAAATAAAAAGCTGAATTATATTCTGTATGCAGTGCTGGCGTAGCACATACTATGCAGCTAAATACACAATCCTTCGCATTGACTCGATGATCCCGACTACGGTCTATTACTTAACAAACTGGATTTTATAGCCTTGCATGGCAACTGGTCTAGGGGAATTAAAACGCTGAATTATATTCTGTATGCAGTCCTGGCAAAGCACATACAGCTAAAGAAAGGATCGTTCCCATTGACTCGATGATCCCGACTACGGCCTATTCCTTAACAGAATGGATTTTATAGATTTGCATGGCAACCGGTCGAAGGGAAATAAAACGTTGAATTATATTCTGTATGCAGTCCTGGGGAAGCACATACTATGCAGCTAAAGAAAGGATCGTTCGCATTGACTACATGATCCCGACTACGGTGTATTCCTTAACAGAATGGATTTTGATAGCTTTGCAGGGCAACCGGTCTAAGGGAAATGAAACGTTGAATTATATTCTGTATGCAGACCTGGCGAAGCACATACTATGCAGCTAAATACAGCATCTTTTGCATTATCTCAATGATCCCAACCACGGTCTATGACTTAACAAACTGGATTTTATCGCATTGCATGGCTACCACCTCGGGGAAATAAACGCTGAATTATATTCTGTATGCAGTACTGGCGAAGCACATACTATGCAGCTAAATACAGCATTGTTCGAATTGTCTCGATGATCCCGACCGCGGTTTATTACTTACCAAACTGGATTTTATACCTTTCCATGGCAACCGGTCTAGGGGAAATAAAACGCTGAATTATATTCTGTTTGCTGTCCTGGCGAAGCACATACTATGCAGCAAAAAAATTATCGTTCGCATTGACTTGATTATCCCGATCACGGTCGTCTCCTGGCCGACTGCATTTCATAGCATTGCATGGCAACCCGTCTAGGCGAAATAAAAAGCTGAATTATAATCTCTATACAGTCGTGGCGAAGCACATACTCTGCAGCTAAAGAAAGCATCGTTCGCATTGACTTTATGATCCCGACTACGGTCGACTCCTTAAGTGACTGGATTTTATACCCTTGTATGGGGGAAATAAAACGCTGAATTATAATCTGCATGTTGTCCTGGCGAAGCTCATACTATGCAGCTAAATACACAATCGTTCGCATTGACTCGATGATCACGGAAAATTCCTTAACCGTTTGGATTATATAGCTTTGCTTTGCAACCGGTCTAGGGGAAATAAAATGCTGAATTATATTCTGTATGCACTCCTGGCGAAGCAAATACGATGCCGCTAAAGAAAGGATCGTTCGCATTCACACGATGATCCCGACTATTGTCAACTCCTTAACCGACTATATTTTATAGCCTTGGATGTCAACTGGTCTAGGTGAAATAATACGCTGAAATATTCTGTATGCAGTCGTTGCGAAGTACATACTGTGCAACTAAATAAAGGATCGTTCGCATTGACTCGATGATCCCGACTACGATCGACTCCATAACCGACTGTATTTTATAGTCTTGCATTAGAACCGGGCTAGGGGAAATAAAACGCTGAATTATATTCTGTATGCTGTCCTGGCGAATCGTATACTATGCAGCTAATGAAATTATCGTTTGCATTGACTCGATGATCCCGGCTACGCTCGACTCCATAACCGACTGTATTTTGTAGCCTTGCATGGCAACCTGTCTAGGAGAAATTAAACGCTGAATTATAATCTCTATGCAGTCCTAGCGAAGCACATACTATGCAGCTGAAGAAATGATCGTTCGCATTGACTGGATGATCCCGACCACGGTCGACTTTTTAACCGACTGGATTTTATAGCCTTGCATTAAAACCTGTCTAGGGGATATAAATCGCTGAATTATAATCTGTATGCAGTCCTGGCGAAGCACATACTATACAGCTGAAAGAAGATGCCTTCCGAATGCTGAGCAATGTATTAAAAAAAAACAGAAATATATTGTTAGATTTGAAGAAAAGTGTAATGAACTATTCTATAGTATCAGTCCTCCGATATGGTGGTGAACGCTGGACAGTCTCTTCACAGATGAAGAGGACACTTGAAGCAATAGAAATGTGATTCTACAGAAGGATGCTGAGAATACCATGGAGCAAATATTTTAACAATGATGAACCTCTAGAAACAATGGAATTAAAAAGCACACTTATATTTAACATCAGAATGTGACAGTTGAAATTTATGGGGAACGCAATAAGGAAATTTATGCTTGGAAAATTTGATACGCGCAGGATAGATTGAAGGTAAGAGAAAGAGACAAAGAAAAACAAAGGTGAAGCTATCTTGCTTGCTGAATGGTTGCCGGAACAAGGTTTGTTGAAAACAAAACAAAAAAAAAATAAATAAATAAAGTAGTGCTACAAAGAACAAGAAAGTTGTTGAGGGCTATGATTGCCATTGTACTGAAATTCGAGCCTAAAGCGTTTCAGCATCCTCTCGTTTTGCCGCAGTTGCCAACAGATTGTAGGTTCTTTTTGAGATTAGCTGCCAATTTAAACTTTATCGAATTTAACAGATTTACCATAAAGACAGGAGTAAATCGTTTTGTCATGAGAATAGATGTCACGGGCACATTTTCTTTAGTTCCCCCCAAAAAGAATAAAATATCGTTAGAATCAGAAAGTATTTGATTATGTTGACCAGGATCTGAATTACATATATCAGATCAGAACCCAAATCGAGTAGTACTGTACTCGGCTATGGCTGCCCAGTATTCACTATTTAGTATTGAGTTGAAAAAGGTTTACATAGAGTTCTGAGGAATGGCGTATTTTCCGCCCTATATCCCCTTTCCCACAGACAAAATATCACAAGGTTATTGTTACTCAATCGCTACTTCCATGGCCAATCTTCAAACGAATCACCTTTCTTAGTCCCATCAGTTCAGACTTTCACATCTATATATATTTTTTTGTATATCAAGAACAATATTGGCGAACAATGTATGACAGAGTAGAAAAAACGTTTTCGTATGCGTTTCATCGTTTACGACTTCATCGGACTAAATTTCTGCTACTGCACATGCGCACGAACGAAGGATGTTGGGAATTTTTTAAAAATTATCTAGACGATTTCCTTTAGATTCTTTTTCTTTTTCTTTCTATCACTTTTGTTAGTCGATATCCCAAACTGATAAGAGAAGTTATGCCAGGAATTTTGAAAATCATGTATGAGCCAGGACGCAATTGAATTGTGTCCTCCTTTGATCAGAGTATCATTTGTTATATCAAAATTATGGTCAGTCTCGTTACGGTATTTGAAGTATTATTTTGTAGAATGTCCCTTTTATGTTCATATAAACTTTTATTTAGTTTCCTTCAGTTCTCTTCTATGTATTTTTATGAATATTATTACAAGCAATCGAGTAAATTCTTCCTTTAAGTTTTAGCTTATTGTTTTGATTAGTATTAACTAAGTCTTTTATTGTTTTAGATGTAGTAGTAACTACAGAGCCACGTACACCTCATTCGTTTTGTATTCCTATGGTAAGAAGGAAGTTCTGCCCAGACAAATTTTTCCACTTTGCGTGATAATCCCCCGGTAGGATGCTTCACCGAACGTTCCAAACATACCTGATTCAATTCGAGAATAAACCGTTATCGATTCTACACATCCTCAATAACTGCATTTATATTATCCCCTTATAACAATACCAAAAAAATCTCATTCGTTCAGCTTCTGACTTGTGGAAGTCTAGGAGCGTTTATTGAGCGTCCTGGGTAAGACGATAAACTACGTCTAGCAGCAAAGAGGTTTTGAGAAGCGCGGAACGACCTCTTGCCGATGTTCCAACTATTGGCAAATAGTTAACCCCCAAACTCGGGTCAAAACACTATGAAAGTATAAAAAATAGGTTTTAATACCAGCAATCATTTTTTTCAGGAAAAAATTATTACCAGCAATACATTTTTAAAGAAAATAAATCTTAAGAGCAATGCATTTTTGAAGGAAAAAAATTTACCAGGAATATATTTTTGTAAATAATTATTACAGCAATATATTTTCGAAGGAAAAAAATATTACCATCAATACATTTTTGAAAAAAATATTACCAGCAATACATTTTTGGAAAATATTACCAGTAATACATTTTTGGAAAATATTGCTAGCAATACATTTTTGGAAAAAGTATTACCAGCAATAAAAATCTTGTGTTCATAAAATAACCCATTGAGATTGATATACCGTAAAACAAACCAAACGAAACCCTTTATTGAGTGCGTATTAGAATAAATAACATTTGATTGCGAAGGTTCGGTTTACGATTTTCATTGTAAATATAAAATGACCGCAAATTTACACTAGCGTTTGTTTTGGTACCGATTTCTGTTGTGTTCCAGATTGAAAGCTTTCATCGTTCAATTGTGAGTCAGACTTTGTTGAATTTTGAAGGTTTGTCCACAAACGAAACAAAAGATGGAAGATGAAAAGTTGCAATTTCGCCACATTATGCCCTATGAATTTCGAAAAAGTGTCAGTGACAAAAAAAAAAAAAAAATTTAGAAGGTTTATTTGGATTCTGCTTAAACATTTTGGACAATAAAAAAGTGGTTTGGCAGATTTCATCAAGGGAAATTTAACCTAGACGATCAACGACGTTCTGCTTGCCATTGTGGAAAATAATATGAAATTTTCGATGGAAGAGATTGCTAAGAGTTTGAAAATCGATATCTCAACTGCCTTTGACAATTTGAAGAGACTTAGGTTCAAGAAAAACGGCCTATTTTGGCAAAACGAAAAAGGTTTTATTTCCCCCCACGAAAGCTAAAGACCGCATATTGCAAAACAGATCTTAAAGGGTTGAAATGGGGAAACCCTCCAGCATCTGCTGACGTGGCCCATTTGGATTATCATGTGTTCCAGTCCCTAAAGAATAATTTAAGTGACTAAAATTTGACCCTGTACATTTAGTCGAAAAGTTCCCCACAAACATCTTCCAGCAAAAAACACAAATTTCTACGAAAATGATATCATCAAGCTTGTAGAACGAGAGTAGACTGTTGTTAAACGCAATGGAGACAATGTCCTTGATTTCTAAATGTTTCTTTTTGGTGATTATGTAAAATTTTGTTTTTAATTTTCTGATCCGGTACAAACTTTTGCAATGATCGAATACAAACTCAGGTTTAGATTTAACTGTGACCGACATATTTTCCGCCCTTTTGGTGTTCATCTGATCGCCAGTTTGTCTCACTCTTTCTCTTCTTCATCTCCCCCGGATCTTTTGCTCTCATATTTTCCCAATCTCTCTTCTTTTCTCTCTCTCTCTCTCTCTCTCTCTATATATATATATATATATATATGATTATTCCTCTTCTTTCGCACCCTCTTCTCTCTCTCTTCCTCACTCACTCTATCTATCTATAGTCTTTCTGATGTCCTCTTGCACTCTCTCCCCCGGTCTCTCTGTCACTACCGCTGGTGCTTTTTGCTTTGTACTACCCTCCCAAACCCCATGTCTATAGCAGAATTCTTTCAAATATATGATGGACAGCAAGATGGAGACGGGTGTTGGATAATTAATAAATCTTCTATCACTAATACTTGAGTGGGCTCTCTATATAAGCCATTGGAAATTTATGGGAAGCTCAAGCAAGCGAAATGTTCAGGATTATGACTTAAAATATTCACGAATCCCGTAAAGCTTAGAGTCTTCGGTTCAAATGTATCCACAGCAGCAGCTGGTTTGTCATGTCCCAGACAGCCTGCCGGGAACCAAAACACTCTATGCTGGTTTGAATTCATAGTTTTCCTTTTTCCTAGAGTGGTTATCTGCCAAATTTACAGGATACCATTTGCCATGCTATTTAGCCATAGATGTGAGAAGAGATGGATTCATACATTTCCCAATTTTCGGAAGTGACTGTAATGAACTTGACTGAACTGTGAACGCGGCTCTCTGATTACCTAATAGGAGCCTCTATCGCTTATTCCACCGTACCTCAAACAAAAATACTGTTAAAGATCGACTTCTCTCCCTTCAAATTCCCATAAGACTCAGTACAGAGTCCGCGCAAGAAGTAGTTACACAGGATCCAAAGATCGCTTCAGGCCAGAAACTGACAGTCACAATGTAGCGTTGATTTCTATTACCATACTCTCTCTTTCTCTCTCACTCTATCTGTCACTCTATCTATCTATCTATCTATCTATCTATCTATCTATCTATCTATATACATAAAAAAATTAAACCAGCATATGCATTGATACGGTAAAAAGAGATCAGTTCAAAACAGTAAAAAGAGGTCAAGCCTTCATAAAGCAATTAAGCGACTATGGTCAAAAAGTGGCCGGCATAATACAAAGCAAATGTTTAAAGTAAACGAAACGTCTACAAACATATATATATATATATATATATATATTATTTACATTATTTGGACTATTGTCCTCATCTTTGTCGGCATATTTATTACGAAGTTTCGTCCGTTGTACGCTTCGGCATTCTTCAGGTGGTTGGAATGTCGAACTGAACCCTTTATTTCGCACACTGGGGTAGACTGTTCTAGTTCAACGTGTCATGTTTAATGGAGGTCAGTTACCAGTTATAACTGATAACTGACATCCATTAAACATGGCTCTAGTTCCACGGCCGAAACGTTGTAATAAATATGGCGACAAAGATGAGGACAATAGTCCCAATAATGTAAATAATGTACATAATACCTCATCTCAGAAATATAGACATATATATATATATATATATATATATATATATATATATATATATATATATATATATTAAAGAATTACTGGATTTTATTTGTAGACGTTTCGTTTATTTCAAACATTTATTTTGTATACCTCTATACCTACCCAAGAAAGCTCGAAAAATAAAGAAAATATTCCCACTGGCAGGATTGAAACCTGCGTCCCTCTTTGCAGGAGGAAGCGCTGTCTGATCCGGTGTGCTTTTAGCGTTTGACTACGAACCACATTTCTGTTGCCTGAAACCTCTTCTTCATCTGTGAGGTGATTGTCCAGCATTCACTGCCATATAGGAGGACTGATATTACATAACAGTTCAGTACTCTTTTCTTTGTTTCTAACGAGATGATACAGATTACATGTTATATTTATAGCCATCTGAAATGCATTTTCAGAAATGTATATGCAGAAACGCTCCCAACAACTTCTTTAGCTGCTGACTCGGCGGTGAAGCAAGGTTTTTAAAATTTGTCGGCTTAAAATATGATTTCGTCAACTAACAACTAAACCAACCTTAATACAATCCTGGTCAAAATCTTAAGACCAGATACAAAAAGTTTAAAAATAGACATACTTTAATCGAACTATATTTCCGAAACATTTACATTTAATTAAAAAATGTAATTAATCAACAAATAAGTGAAAATTTAAAGCTTTTATTTGATTAATTTAAACAGACACTGAAAAAGGATTTTTTTTTTTTGGTTGGTCATAAAGATAAGACCATGTAAATAAAAATAGAAAATACAAAACAAATAATTCACAATGACAATTTAATATTCAGTATATCTTCCATTTTTGTGAATTACTTTGAAAAATCATCTTGGCATACTCATTATTGACTTCGGCATGAGGGTGCTTGGGATGCTCGCCCAGGATGTATAAACTGCAGCACGAAGAGCATCTACAGTTTCAAATTGCGATCCATGTTTATAAACATCCTTTGCTTCCATCCCCAAACATTCCTGATTGGGCTTCGATATAGAAATCATAGTGGTTCGGCGAAAGTTGAATGTTGTTTTCCATAAAATAATTCCTTCGGCCTTGTAGCGTTGAGGATGGCAGCATTGTCCTGCTGAAAAATCCAGGGCCTTCAATAATTAGCGATGCCTTTCTCATGTACCGAGAAGCTGTTTGACGACCATTTACCTCCTGTAACTCAAGAGTTTCATTGTACGAAAATGAACCCCAGGCCACAACCGATCCACCTCCACTGTGTCGTGTTGAGAAAATCTCTTTTGGTACATCCTTTGCATATAAGTAACGCTGAAAACCGTCTGGGACATCAAGGTTGAATTTTTTTCTCATCTGCAAAACACCCTTTCTTACATTTATCCACATCCCAAGTTTGATAATCAGAAGCAAATTATAAATGGGAGGTTTTATGGTGAGGAAGAAGGCGAGGCCTCTGCACACGTTTCACGTTCTTAAACCCTTTCTTATATAAATGCCGTTGAATTGCACGAGAGCTGAATTCAGCATCTGTATCCGCTTTTATCAGATTTGATGTTAGCCTTGAATCTCTCTTAACTTCTCGCCTAATGCCTCTGTCTAGAGATGGTGAAATTTTATTGGTGTGACTGCTTGATTTTTTAGAAGCATACGCATCCGGATGACAGTTCTGCTAAGGCCAGTTTCATTTGGAATGGCTAGTTGCGAAAGACCATGTCTTTGAAGTTCAACAATCCTACCCTTGTCGAACTTTGTTAAAATTTTACTGTTAGCCATTTTAAAATCTGAAATTCTAATAATGGAAATGAGCTAAGTAGATGTCTACAGACCTGAAGCTCTGAGCCCACTGACTAGTTCTAAAATTTATGTCCAGTAATTTTTTTCACTCATGCTCTTATCTTTATGACAAACCAAAAATACTTTTTTCAATGTTTGTTTAAATTAATCAATTAAAAGCTTAAAAATTTCACTTGTTTGTTGCTAAACTGCATTTTCTAATTAAATGCACATTTTTACAAATATATTTCGATTAATTTTATACTTTTAACCGATTTGTATCTGGTCTTAAGATTTTGACCAGCAGTGTATGTGCTTTCTGTAAAGTTGTAAACAAATGACTCCCCTGTTCAAAGAATTTGTCCTTAATGCGGAAAGAAGGATTAGAAAGTTTGACACTCACAGAACATATTTAAGACAAGAAGGATAGAGAGTAACAGCGAGTAACACTTTTTGGCCCAAAGATTTGTAAGTTCAATCTCTGGCCACAGTGGAGGCAACAAAAACTTGGAGAGTTATCAAGACAAAATAACTAAAACTGAGGTATCCAAATGCATTTTACGTGGAATTAGAACAATCTACTCCTAGGTACTAAATAAAGAATTCGGTTCGAAATTCAAACAAATATCCCCTGAAGAAGGCCGGAGCGTACAACTGCCGAAACATCGAGAATGTGACAATAAAGATGAGGAAAAAGGCCGAACAATGTAAATAGTGTTGCAACTTGGTAAGGGGGTCTGTAGTAA
Organism: Acanthosepion lycidas; assembly: GCA_963932145.1. Classification (NCBI taxonomy): domain Eukaryota; kingdom Metazoa; phylum Mollusca; class Cephalopoda; order Sepiida; family Sepiidae; genus Acanthosepion; species Acanthosepion lycidas. The sequence goes on from OZ010579.1 coordinate 10,956,750, forward strand.
CAACGACAACGCAGTTTAGCCTGGTGACTTCTGGTATTTGCCAAACCTCCCCGCAAGGCAGCATGCGGTAAAAGGACGGTTTTTACGTGCGGCTAATCCGAGCCCGTAAGCTCGGGGAAAAAATTCCCGTAAACCTCGCACACATGAGGTCGGTTTTGTCTACCTCCACAGATGAGATTCAACCGGTAGGCATAGCGACCTCTGGGTTCCTCATTGCCCAAAAGCAAAGAGTTCGACAATTCAGCCGCGAGCCTTGTAACGAACTGCCTGACTCCAAACGACTTCGACTGGTGACTTCCGTCTACCGAAACGATACTCCAGCTGTTTGCACATAAACAAAATGGCCGATATGGTACTTGCGCGTCTGAACAATAGCTGGAACAGTACTTCCGTTTACTTAGTTTCCGGTTAGAACACTTATAAATATATAAAATACATAAAATATCTACGGTACAGTGATAGCGAACGAGTGAACAAGATCCTGGTTAACATTTAAAATCTTATGCCAATCTTGGTACAGTTGAATAAATATCCTCTTGCAATTTCTTTGCTAAATTTCTGAAGATTTTGCAACATTTTCCTTTATACGAGAGTTCACATCGCGTGGTTCTTTCACCAGAACGGATGCCCAAAATGTCAAGCACAAAAGATGCAGTACTGGAAGATTACAATAAAAATGCTTCAAATGGGTAATATTAAAAAAAAAAAAAAAGCAAATAAAAACATTTGATAGCTGGCGACACTTGGATCGTCAGCGAGGACGTTTGAAAGGATTGCCCGGTGCCTTGTGCGAGAAGTGGGTTGTATGCGTAGAGAGAGGCCGGGGTTCCAAATAAACATGCAGGAATTAGCGGAACTTGGCTTTATGTGAAGAGAATGTAATTTCATTCATGGTTGGGTACAAGATTACAAAGTTCTATGCATTGCAGATTTTTTTTTTTTTTTTTTTTTGCACCCTGAATGTCTGTCTATTTGCATTTCTGTGGCCGAGGACACCGGAGCTATGCCTCTTGGCGTCAGGTTATTAGGGAAAGAAAGTACCATTCTGGAATGGTTAACGTGCTGCTAAGTTACTAAGATAGTGATATTCTTATTCGTTTCTCGACATGTGGAATCGCCGTCAGAATAAATGAATCTTAGTGAACAGTAGAACTCTTTCTACCTTCACGCAGAAAATCAGAGAAAAATGTAAACAGGGGAATTCAGAATCCAACCAAGCAAGGCAATAAAGCCACTAAGACATGTGGTTACTATGTACGAAAGAATATGAAAACAGCAAACATTATGAAGGAACGGGAACAATAGAAGGATTATCAGGAACACAGTAGATAACGATTGGCATTTCATTTCAATTTTTGAAGATCAAAATCAACTGGAAAGCAAAAAACCTGAACATATTTTCACAGACGAGAAGTGCAAGAAAAGAAACTTTCAGCAAAGAACTTCCGCTTAGATCTAGCCAAGTCAACTGTAAAATGAGACCTATCCGCCAGTCTTAACACCGCGCTTAAATTCATAAAATCTACGTACCATAGTGGAAGTACATAAGAATAATTACCATGAAAGTATTTATAGAAAACGTCCAAGGAAGCTACAATACGGCGGTGGAATAGTGACTGAAATTGTGGTGTCGGGACAGGACCAATAATACTGCAGATTCTTACTTTGGATTTTATAAAACATCTCTAAATATATAACAGAAGCACCAGACTATATGCGGCATATTCAAAACATGGACGAATGGTCAACTTATAAATAAAGTCTAACAGTAAAAGAGTAACCAGGTAGTCACTAAATTGGCCGAAGTAGTGACCTCAGCAATCAGTGTTAGCCGTTTTAAACCTGAATCAAATCCGATGAATGAATGTCGTGGTTTTACAGGAAAACCTTTATGCAAACTCCTAAGTCGACTTTCAGTTAGGAGAGTAAAAAATGAGAAAGGCCACCAGAATAATTTCAAAATCTGGAGAAAAAACTTCAAAATCGTTATGGATTAAAAAAAATAGATATAGCTCTACGACGGAGATTGGAGGGGAGATTGGAGGGGAGATTGGAAGGGAGATTGGAGGGGAGATTGGAGGGGAGATTGGAGGGCGTTGGCGGGTGTTGTTTGAAGGGTGGAAGAAGAATAGGATAAAAAATAGAAATGCACCAAGTTAAAAACATCACTGATGAGGCGTTCCTGTGCGCACGTTGAAGTATATCACACACACACGCACACACACGTGTGTGTGTGTGTGTGTGCGTGTATGTGACTGTGTTTTATATTCCCATTAGATTAATGTTTATTCTAAATGAGATTTTGGCTTTTCAATTAAACAAAATAAATAATAACATATATGCATTTTCCCCAGTTTCTTCTTTAAATAATTTTGTAATATTTTAAACTTAATACAGGTTAAATTTAAAATTGGTAATTTTTAAATTTCAATTTTATAATAAAATTTAATATTAATCAGTTAGGACGATTTCTATTTTAGTCTAATTCTAACATTAAGATATTAATTATTATAACCAAGGTTTTTTGTCAAGGTTTTTGAATTTTCATATAGAGTGGTGTTCGATAAAAGTGACTCACCTGATTTCTTACTAAAAATATTTTTTGTCTATTGTTTTTGGGGTTAAAATAATTATTAATCTTACTACTTACAAGTTTATTCACCCTAAGGTATTCTATTGAAAATGATAAATTTTGATATAAATGAGATTCAGGAAAAATCTTTGTGCAAAAAAAGTGACTCAGATATCGCATTCTAATAATTAAACTGGTAAATTTAAAGAGCTTTTGACAAAATATTGAAAACTATTTTATAATACACTCAGAAAAACTCAGTCTAAGCGAAGAGCGAGGTGTTAGTCTTGCCTCTTCAACAGTCCGTCAGAATAGGGTTACAAATCTTGTTAGAACAAAGCTACAAATCTTGTACACGAAGGTTTAAGCCGCTAATAAGCAAAGCCAACAAAGCCAAGAGACTTGAATGGGCTCACTATTACAAAAATTTCAATGTAGAAGAATTTTCTCTTTTCCGATGAAACGAAAGTTGAGCTAAATTCAAAGGATAAGATGAGTCACTTTTATCGAACAGCACTGTACTTGTATTTTGACTGGTCATTGTAGCTTATGTAACAGCGTCTCCCCTATCAAGGGGTGTTTGGTTGATTTGAACCTTTTTAAAACTCTTTATTCTACATTCAACACCATCACTTGATAAGACACCAGAAGTGTTGAAACAAAACGGCTATTTTTGTACTGATTTTATAATATATTTATGTTATAATTTTCGAATAAATTTTATATATATATATATATATATATATATATATATATGCTACAAACATATAAAAACTGTGTTGCTATACTCATAATTGACTTAATTGACTTTGGCTTTAATTCTCTTATCTAAAGGACTTCTAGGATGTTTGGGGGGGTTGTAATTATTTTTATGTAATATAGATATATTTTCAGCTAATCCAAACTTTTCTGACTATATTTTTTTTTAAGCATTTCACCCCAAGCAAGGCGGGAAGCCACTAGGACGCAAGGGGTTACAGAAAATTTAGAGCAAGATCAGATAGGAGTGATAGAAGAAAGGATGAGGAGGAGGGTAGTGGATAGATCAAGGCAACTGGAGATGTCGATTGACATTACACTTGAATTGCTGGAGGTTATAGCTCTCAGTGAAACAGGAATAGGGAAGGGAGTTCCACAGGCGAGAGGTGCATACATGAAGCTATTAGAGTAGAAGAGACGGCTACATTTAGGAGTTTCGACAGTGAAGGGGTGAGAGCGGGATGCCAGCCTCGTAGTGCGCTTCAACTCATGACGACTGAGAACCACCGAATGCAGCTCCTCGGAGCAATTTCCATGAAAGTATTTGTAGAATAGACAGAGGGAGGCGACGGCGCATCTGTGTGCGTTTCTGGGTGTGTGTATTCAGATAGAATATATGATATAATATGAACAAATGCAAAAGAAAAACTTAGCTGACGATACAAGGATTTTGTTTAGTAACAAATTTTTAGATAGATATGGTGTTTTAGAAAGATAGATAGATAGATAGATAGATAGATAGATAGATAGATAGATAGATAGATAGATGGATGTGGTGTTTTAGATAGGTACGAATGCCGACGGATAGATAAGGTATGTATGTATGTAGGGGGTAAGTTGATATGAACGATATAGATATTACCTGAAGTAGATTTAAATGAAGCGATTGTAATTGATAAATATATCTGCAGACAGATATGAAGAACTACGGTACATATATATATATATATATATATATATATATATATATATATATATATAATAATAATTTTATGATATAGTCATAAACAGTTTACTCACTACATAGATGCAACTTCGTTTCGGTGCATTTCAATTGCATCTCGACTGATGAGAACCAAAAATTGTTATGCACAATCGCTCTAATATCTGTATCGAAACCTCTTTTGAATTAATGCTGTGAACATTAGAATTTATATATTACTTTCGTTCTCACTCCATCGGATATTACTTTAGTTCTCACTGCATCGCATATATATATGTATATCCGATGCAGTGAGGAGGCATGGTGGAGTAGGGGATAGCGGCTTGGATTGAGGAATCGGTGAGCCGAGTTCGAATTCCAGTCAAATCCATTACGTTCACTTATGCTCTAATACCCTTGGGAAATGTGTGAATCCTCTTCTTCTCCCTCCTACTATGGGTAAATAGCAGGACAGACTGGGTTCTATAGACTTGGAGAAGGGGCGTTTGGAGACCCTGTGGCACCTAGTGTACCAGGTCTCTGTATTCGGCCCTTCAAAAAATGTGGATGGTCCTGCACGAAACCTTCACCACTATAATCAAATCTCATGTGCTGTTGTCTGTCTGTCGGTTTCCTAAGAACTGATCTGCTTGAATACGTTGAATTCGACGGGAGAATCGAGTGTAATTGTACAAAAACTTAGCTTCTTCGCTTTATTCTATTTCGAATATGGAGAACCTTGAACGAATCCTGGAGATATTCGTAAAATCGAACATTCGGAAACGTGGAATTACTTTACGAAATCCAACAGTTTTATTTCGGCTTTAATATCGACAATAAATTAGATTTGTTCTTATTTTTAATCACTAAAAGTTATGAATTAACTGCTTATTTAATATATTCTGACAGAAACAAAGCAATAAGAAGAATATGTCGAAGTTATTTTGGGTGTAACTCAGGAACGGAAGGGAGACAAGTGTCAAGCTGTCACGGCTTGCACACATGGAACGTTTCTATATGTTTTTTTTTTTGTGTGCTACAGACGGCATGAAGTCGGCGTCGTAATTTCAAGCAGTAACTCAAGTGAAGAATTTAATGGTTGCTAAAAAGCGGCCGTATCTCTTAATGTGATGTTCCTTCTCAAGAACCCAAGAACTCAATTCTATTGAATTTTTTTTTATTTCTTTTTAAAAAGTAGCATATATATTTGATAACCGACAGCATGTTGGCCAAGAACTTACCAGGAGTTGCTGAGCGAATAATGGGAGATCGGCACTAAGGATTGACAAGAAACTGATGAAGCTAAGAGGATGCAACAGCCGAAACATTGTGATAACGACAACAAATATTCATGTGTAAATAATGAAAACGCCTCATCCCAGAAAATCAAAAACTGACGGCCATCTTTAGCAGCTAGGCTTTCTGTTCGTACAATTATTAATCTTTGTTAAGACATTACAGAAGTGGAAAGTTGTAACGAGTTAAGACAGATCAGATATCTGAAACGGATCTAGATTCAGATCTCGATTTGAATACATCCCTGTGTCTACCTCCGCACCCAAGAATAGCAGGATGTATCGCGTGGTTGGCTTAACGGAGGTGAGTGCCCATCAGCTTATATGTGGGCCAAGGACAAACGTTACCCAATGGCAGCGACCATTGCTACACAAACGTTACACTGCACCGCCTCCCAGGATTTAATGAAATAGTGCTGCCGCTGTGTTTGAGATCCCTGGAGCTAGGCGTTTCGTATATTACCATTCCTCCATGAAGTCTCCGTTCCCGTGATGCAAAGGGAAAAATCTTTCGTCATTTCTATGGAAAATTGACAACTTCGAGCACCTATTTATTCGCATCCGCGTGAACAGGTGTACGCTTATATACAGTACACTTTACATCCCTAATTTATGCCGTTCGATTCGAAATCTTTTAAAATTAGCCAAGTAAAGAATTTCATAGGTGTAGAAAAGTTATTCGTCAATTGACAAGCAGTCAGATGTAGATGGCGCCGTCTATATTTCGTTTTGGTTTTGTTTTGATTTTTGAAAGAAAATTATTCGTTTCAATTGTAAGAATATATTCTGCATTTTTAATACAAAATTGTGGTACAAGGACGAAGGGAAAGTGGGGAACAAGGCTGATCTTCACTGACTATCGTAGTCCTAGTTAATCAAAATCACGACTCATTCATTCAATACAATATGCTCATTCACCACAAGAACTTGTCCATCACCTCCCAATCCTACATGTACCACAATACCACATATACTCCACGGACCTACAAATCACCTCATGTTATAAAATATTTCAATCATAAGAAGGATTCTTAAAACATCCCCTTCTTAAATTTATGGACAAATCTTACAGATGCATGCTGGGATTTCTTCCTAACCAGTAAGAATGGATTACTTCTCTGTCTCATCTGCCATATTTTTGTTCTTTCTTGTCCTGAAGGAAGAACACAACAGTTACTTGACTGTATCTCTTTTGCATGTGAACAACATACTTTGCGAACATTTTGACTTATTAATGTTGCTTTGCCTGGTTTTGCCTGGCATATATATTGTTTGCTTCGTGTCATTTTGTTCTGTATTTTTTGTCCCTTTTCTTATTGTTTGAGAACTTTGACAATTCTGTTTATAGGGCATGTTGGTCATTGTCCTTACCCATGATCAATTACTCTACAACGATAACAGGGCATTTTTTTAGCTATTTTCTTCTCTTTTATTTTGAAACGCTAACGGATAATAAGGAAATTGTTTTTATTTCTCTCAACTGAACCACTTCAATTGCCATTTTTTAAAGAGAAAAATAAAGCCCTATATTTTAAACAAGCAAACAACACGTATTTTAATTTAAATCCTTATTTCCAAAGACTAGCAGGAATGGTAATCCTGCAATTGTTCGTTTTCATACAGAAAACACACTCTATTCCTTTACCAAATAGTTAGGGTTAATGTCGTTTGAAACTTATACATTATAACTTTTTTATCAATTGCTTTTCATTTTTACGGCTTATCAACCCTTTACAGGTTATTTAAAGCCAAGAAATATTTTTAGATTGTAAGATTTATTTTTTGCGAGATAATAATCGTTTAGTGATACAAGTCTTATTAATTAACCCATAGCTGGTTTAGAATATGTAGCTTCATACCTTTTCCAAAGTTATTTGCGCACAAGGGGATATAACGAACCCAATGGGAATTAGAACTCGGCTCTCCGACTAACAATTCTGAACCATTATCCATTACACCATCCGCGTCTATTGAATATTTGTCTTACAAAATTATTCCATCACCATATAATGTAACGAAATCAATGTGCCGGATACGGGCTTTCAAATGATAGCATGAAACCTTTTGAAAGTTTAAAATCCATCTGCAGACCAAGTACAAAGAAAAGAAAAAAAAAACAGTCAGTAGAATACTTTAAAAAACTTGATTTTCCAACTTTAGATATTTCTGAACGGGTTGGACCCCATTTTTCAAGTCTTCTTCTTTTATGTTTCGTATCTTCTTTTATGTTTCGTGTCTTCTTTTATGTTTCGTGTCTTCTTTTATGTTTCGTATCTTCTTCTTTTATGTTTCGTGTCTTCTTTTATGTTTCGTATCTTCTTTTATGTTTCGTGTCTTCTTTTATGTTTCGTGTCTTCTTCTTTTATGTTTCGTATCTTCTTTTATGTTTCGTGTCTTCTTCTTTTATGTTTCGTGTCTTCTTCTTTTATGTTTCGTGTCTTCTTTTATGTTTCGTGTCTTCTTTTATGTTTCGTATCTTCTTCTTTTATGTTTCGTGTCTTCTTTTATGTTTCGTATCTTCTTTTATGTTTCGTGTCTTCTTTTATGTTTCGTGTCTTCTTCTTTTATGTTTCGTATATTCTTTTATGTTTCGTGTCTTCTTCTTTTATGTTTCGTGCCTTCTTTTATCTTTCGTGTCTTCTTTTATGTTTCGTATCTTCTTCTTTTATGTTTCGTGTCTTCTTTTATGTTTCGTGTCTTCTTTTATGTTTCGTATCTTCTTCTTTTATGTCTCGTGTCTTCTTTTATGTTTCGTATCTTCTTTTATGTTTCGTGTCTTCTTTTATGTTTCGTGTCTTCTTCTTTTATGTTTCGTATCTTCTTTTATGTTTCGTGTCTTCTTCTTTTATGTTTCGTGCCTTCTTTTATCTTTCGTGTCTTCTTTTATGTTTCGTATCTTCTTCTTTTATGTTTCGTGTCTTCTTTTATGTTTCGTATCTTCTTTTATGTTTCGTGTCTTCTTCTTTTATGTTTCGTATCTTCTTTTATGTTTCGTGTCTTCTTTTTCACTTTTTCATGTCATTTGTAGTTTTTAATAAATTATTGTTTTTTTTTTTGTTATCTCACCATCCATTTACGCAAGCTCACCCTGTAAGTTATGCGTTGTTTTCCTCTGTCCCTCTTACCTTCAATCTATCCTGTGAGTATTAAATTTTATTCAGACCTTCTTTCCTCATCATATGCCTACGAAATTCCAACTGTCTTTTTTCTGATGTTAAGTATAAATAAGCAAATTCTTCTTCTTCTTCTTCTTTTTCTTTGCGCCGTGTCCCGTCAGAACGTTGGTGATCATGGTTCTCCACAATTTCCTGCTCTTCGTAGTTTTTAATAAATGTTGTCTTTTTGTTATCTCTCCTAAATCCTGTTCTGCCATCCATTTACTCAAACTCTCTAGCTAGGCTATGCGTTGTTTTCTTCTGTCTCTCTTACCTTCAATCTGTGAGTATCAAATTTTCCAAGCCCTCTTTTCTCATTATATGCCCAGGTAATTTCAACTGCCTCTTCTTGATGTTAAGTATGTGCCCGTTTTGTTTCCATTTTCTCTAAAACTTCGTTATTGCACACATGTTCGGTCGATGTTATTTTCAGCATCCTACTGAAGAAGCAAATTTCTGTTTCTCCAAGTCTCTTCTTCATCTGGGAGGAGGAGATTATCTAGAATTCACTACCATGTTGATATTATGCCACCCTTTGCTTTATTTCTAACGACAATCTTCTGCTTCATCTTCTGCCTATCATTTGGAATCAAACCTTCGATATCCAAATGCGCCTTCAGATTTCAGTGTAAGAGACTCCGTCCTCTGTTAAAACAATTCCCTGTAAGTTAAGAAAGGTGGCGTTATTGATAATTTAAGTAGCCATAAACAACCCTCAAATGCATGTGGCATCTATTTTCTTATTGCATCCAAATGACGAAAAACAAACAAACAGAAGAAACACCAAGATTTTCTTATTTACACGTAAGTTTTTCGTTGCTTTCCTGTTATTCTTACCTTCATGATGTCCTGTGAGTGTCAAATTCGCCAAGCCATCTTTCGGAATTTTTCTATCCGAGAATGTTCAACTTTCTCTTTCTGATTCCAAGTAAGAGTATTTTTGCTTTTCGTCCTTGCTCTCCTGTCCTTGCTCTCCTGTCCAGGCGAACTGTATTCTCAGTACCGTTCTGTTGAACCACATTTCTCTTGTCTTAAATGCTTTTTCTCACCAGTCATTGCTATATAAGAGGATCTATATTACATGGCAGTTCAGTCCTCTTTGTTTATATCGAATTTTTCCTTTTTCTTAATACTTTGCTTTGCTTTTGGAAGACATCTATCGCTATTCCAATGCGCATAAAAAATGCTATATAAGCTCTGGTAAAATGCAATAATAATCACAAAATTTGCAATATGAGCACTGGTAAAAATACTTGCTGAGACATTAGGTTTATAAATCCAAAACATTCATACACAGATGTCCTCAAGGACACATAGCCCATTGACTAAATCCAAAAAGTTGTGAGTTCAATACTAGGCCAAAACAGTGAACCAAAACTTGGAGAGTTGATCTAAATTGAAATAATTGATACATCCAGAAGAGGCATGGCACATGGAACTAGAACAATCTACCTCTGTGGACGCAATAAA
>OZ010579.1:10971922-10989422 GCA_963932145.1 Acanthosepion lycidas
CAATAAAAAACACCCGACAACGCGCGACTGTGTATTAGCGTCACTGTCTGCAGTAAATTTCATTTAAGCGTAAGAAATTGGTAAAGTTTGATTGTCATTTAGTAAGGTTAACATCATCTAATATAATAATTCGAAATTAATTAGTTTTGTGGCATAAAAAAAATCAGTGTGCTTCCCAAATGTTTCCACAGCGAAAAATAAACACCGCCCGACATCGCAGCGACTGTGTCTTACTGTTCTCAATAAATGTCATATAATTTTAAGAATTTTATAAAATTCCATGGTTATTTAGTAAGTATTTTAACGTCCTGTAACAGGATTTGGCATATTTTTTTGGTTTTCTGATGTAACACATAATGCATCATGGCGCTGCGCAAATATTTCTACAGTGAATACTAAATCCCGCCCGACACTTTGTCAGTAGGATTGGCTAATGCAAATGTCATTCCATATTACGTAATTTGGTAAAATGTTTTTGTTACTTAGTAAGATTAAAATCCTGTAACATAATTATATACATTTTCTGATACAAATCATGAGGAATCATGGCGCTTCCCAAATATTTCTACAGCGTAATTTTTTGTTATTAAGATTAAGTTCCAGTAACAGAATTAGACACATTTATTTGGTTTTCTGATCTAAATCATAAGGAATCTGGCCGCTTCCCAAATATTTCTACAGCAAACACTAAACCCCGCCCGACAACGTGCAACTCCGTATTAGTCGCATTAGTTTCTGTAAATGTCATTTAATTTTAAGAATTTTGGTAAAATGGCTTTGTTATATAGTAAGATTAGCATCATCTAACAGAATTGGAGAAAAAAATATTTAGTTTTTTGGTATTAAACATAAGGAATCAGGTTGCTTCTCAAATATTTGTTGAGGGAACACGAAACACCGCCCGACAACGCGTGACTGGTGGAGTAAACAGTTTTCTTTATTTATTTTTCATTTTTTGACAGGAAATATGAAGAAAAACAAAAAAAAAAAATTCTTTATTTTTTTTTTTTTAGCAACATTGTAGCGTATCTCCTACGTTTTTTTTATCCACTTTTAAATGATCAGTAGTCTTTCTTTTTTTCTTCTGGATCGGCGTACCTCAGGTAAAATTGTTGCAGGCGTTGTCAGATCAAACGTACTGAAAATCACCTCCATCAGCGTTTTTTTCCGCGGGACCGCTGTCAACTACGTCTGAAAAACGTCGTGTGATCTGGTTACTGCACGTGAATTTTTCGCCTTTCACCAAGTACATCATATTGCCAATCCGTTTTTCTATTTTTTTGGTACCTCCATAGTGTTACCAGGAACAACATTCCGCCTTGAGCTTCTTAAGGATGGAGTCAGTTTCTGTATGTTCTTCTTGTGGTTCTATTTGTTCAGCCTCTAACTTCTGTTGATCTTGTGCTTCTTAACGTTTTCTGTGGTGACTTCAGTTCATTTAAATCATTTAATAATACTGCATGTCCTTGGCTGCGGGTAACTAGCTCCCCAGTTTTTCTCGGCGTCGGCTTCATCTTTACTTTCTGAAGCTTGTTTTTCACGCATATTGTCGGTGTTACCCACTCAACTTTTTTAAAATAAACCCGTTTTCTCTAATCTGTCCAATTCTTTATCTATCTGTTCAATTGAAGCAAACAGCACATTCCTTTTCTTTTTGAATACCGCCTGAGCGTTTTGTTTGGGCTGTAATTTTGCCTCCATCTTGGTACACGTTCCCAAACCTGGAGAAAAAACAGTAGGAAATGTTACCTTAAGTTTCCTTACTAATTTTTGGGCTTCTGAGTTTAAACTTTCAACCTTGTAACAGAAATTTATCGGTAGATCCCATAATTGAAATTCTGTTATCCAATTAGTACCAAGTAAGTTCGTGGTATTTTCTATGACAAATAGTTTAGCTTTTCGCGTTTTTTTTTTATTTAACGTGACGTTTGTAACAAATTCGCCAATAAATTGTATTTTTTCTCCTGCCACTGACCTCGCGATTTTATTTGTCTTCATTAAAGTTGTTTTCCCCAACTTCTTCCACGTATGCAAATTTATGATAGATAGGTGTCGAGTTGTATTTTTATTTTTTTATTACTTATTTCGACGGTAACAAATTTTCTAGTTATTCCGTCGTTCACTTCGTCAGACTTTAATTTTCTTATTTTATTGTTTTTATTTTTTGACCTGCAGTGCGAGCTTTTATGACCAACTCTTTTACAGTTGAAACATTTTTTATTCCTAAAATTGCAACATCTGTACCAGTGAAGTTCATCGCAAGCAAAACATGGCTTCGGGAGTTTTTGTTTATTTTTCTCTGGTATTTCACTTTTTGTTTGATAATCCGCAATTTTAGAATTGTTTTTGGTAGACCGACTTTCTTTTTTGTATCGTATTTTCTTTACATGCGAAACACCAGACTGTTCTATCTTTTTCGAATCTTTCTTTACGCTATCATATCTTGTGCAGTCTTCTGCCAAACTCTGTATCGTAGTTCTTGGTTCGTTTTCTAATTTTGACAGCACTAATTTTCTAAACTCTGCGTCTCTTTCCGATACCAGCACTTGAACAAACACTAAGCACTTAAAATTGTCTACGCTTAACTCTGCCAACTTGAATTCTTCACAATACTTATTCACATTGACTGCGTACGTTGTATAGTCTTGTTCGTCATCTTTCATCAGATTCAAAAATTTCAACCTTTTGTGAAACGAAGATGTCTTTTTACTAAATAATTCACTTAATATATTTACCGCCTCGGTAAATGTCAACTCGCTAGTTTTTTTTCGGTAAAATGTAGTTTACCAATTTGTTATGTTCAGCAGTTTCTAATTTGCTTAAAAGAAGCCTAACCTTCTTTCCTTCAGACCACGAGTGGCAGTCCTCATTATACACGTCCGTATCTTTTTTAAAATACTCTTCAAAAGTTATCTCTTCATCTGGACTGTACGTGGATATTTCAATCGAATTCCATATTGTATTCTCTGGGAAAGAATCATTTTGTAGATTTTTCTCTTTCCTCTTATCAGTTATTTCCAGAATTTTGTTTTGAAACTCCTTATGCATCTGTTCCATTTCTCGTTGAAACTGCGTTTTTCTATTAAAAGTTTCCTCCTGTAGCTGCATCTGGAATGTCTTCTGTTGCTCTAATATTGTCATCTGTTGTTCCGTCTGGAACTTAAAAAAATCCTGGAATATATTTTTGCATTCTTCCATCTTCTCAAAAAGTTTACACAATGCTTAAATATTGTAGAGGGGGGGGTCCTATGAATTTGCTACGAATTCATGACCTATTTGAGCAAACTGTCTTATCGAGAGAAAAAAATTATTTTCTGAGTTGAGAATACGACAGATTTTTTCGTCACTAAGTTGACGTCTTGTCTTTCGAAAAACTTTGCCAAGTTTTTTTTTAATGTGAATCCAAGATTTTGTCACCGAAATTATTGTGACGAGCAAGTTTTTTTCTTTTTCCTCCGTATGAGTACGAATTTCGTCACCAAATGTTGTGGCGAGCGAATTTTTTTTTCTTCCACCGTATGAGTTCGAATCACTCGTCACCAGATTTGTTATATGGTGAACGAAGTTTTTTCCTCTTTCACCGTATGAATCCGAATCCCTCGTCGCCAAATAATTTTTGTGGAGTGATTTCACAGTGGAGGCTTGTATTTGTACTAAGTCGGTCCTAAAATAGGTTCAACGTCCAAAACGTTAGGAACTTGATATAATAGGTAATGACACAGAGAAATCTAGTTGTGGTCGCTGATACTTTAGTATCCGACTAACGGTCGTCCGGCATCGACTGACTGACCGATCCCCTGAGCGACTGCCCGTTACTCTTACTACTCCTACTTATTATAGGTGGGAGAGTCTATTAACTATAGAATAGGTGTGTTCTACTATAACAGATACATAGATAGATAGAAAGAGTGAAGGATATACACTTTATGTTCACCTTGTTAAAATCGCTAATTTTATTAATTTTACCCTCAAATCAAGTGTGATTAGCAGTATGATTTTCATAGTACATTTTATGAGCTTTGAGAGCCAAAAAAACAAGTTCCTGGATTTGCGTTAACTCTCGATGCTTATGCTGAAAAAAGGCTCTGTCAAAAGTTCACTTTTCAGCTCTTTCCTTAAGTTAAAGAGGATTTTGTTTTGGCAAAAAGTGTTCTTTATTATCAGAGAAAATACGAAACGTCCTCAAAAGGGGAAGTGCCAAGGGACCGAGGGAAATTTTCCCAATGTATTGCCGTTAAACTCACTTTAAACTGATTGTGGGTCACATTCGGTAATGACGTGAAAAATACTCTTTGAACCCTGACCACCACTTTACCGATGGTAGAGAAAAATGACGTATGCCTAGCCACTGGCTGAACAGTGGCAGAAGGATAAAAATTGTTCAGGAACGCAAGGCTCTTTATCTTTGTAAAAGTTGGACATTTCAGCATAATTATCATCGGAAACATACTACAGGGAAAGAATAGCTAAAGGCAAAGGAAACAAGGGGTCTTAGAAGGGTCAAATAAGGACCAAAATCTAAATCCCATGGGACTTTAAAATTAGAGCTCATTTGAAGAATACCCTAAACTTGTGCCATCTTAAGATGATTTGTCAAAAGTGGGAGGGCCAATAAAACTGGCTCTAATTTTAGTGAAAAACCTATTTCAAATCATTCTTAAAGTCTGATTGCTGACATTGACTCGAATAACTGCCTCAGTTCTCGTTGGGAATCTTTTCCCATTCTTCTTTGCAGTAATTCCAAAGCTCTTGGAGACTGCATGGTTTTCGTTTTAGCAACTGTTTCTTCACTGTCCATCGGAATGAGTTAATTATATTGAAACCATGACTTTTTATCTGTGAGTTTTCAAAGAGATGAACACCATCCCCCACAAGAAACCTTCCTGTTGCACGTGATGTGTGCCAAGGAACACCATTTACGTCGCCTGGTAGAAAATTAGATCGTAGGAAACAAATACCGTTTTTGTAGGTTACCTTGAATATTCTATCAATTATCTTCTACCATCGCTTTTGATGCAATCCCATGCCATTATGTATTCACCACAAAAAATTACCGTCTTTTTGTTGTATCTTTCACTGGATCTTTATCTCGATGGTCTCCTAATATATTCCCTTGCATTAGAATGAACATTTTACATTCATCACTAAAAATTAATTCTTGCCATTTTCCAATATCCTGTAAAAGATTTTCTTCTGAGCACTTCAATATTCCTCAGTAGACAATAAACTACAACCGGCAGCAAGGTATCTTAATTGTTTTTCTTTCCAGGTCTATCCTGACTCGGGTGGGGGTGTACCACTTGTTAAGGTCTCAGCTATGGCAAATAATGAAGCTGAAAACTGGAGTCAAAATTCTATGACAGTATAAAAATACATTTTTATAGTAAAGATTTCCAGAGAAATAGATTTTAATAGCAAAAAATAAATACAGCAATAGATTATAATAGAAAAAGATCCAGCGAAAAAAAAAGCAAAGCTCCCAAGAAAAGGGTGTTGATATGCCGTTAAAAAAAAAACAAATCAAATCAATCTTCTATTCCGATGTTTTTTGGTTAATGATGTTTTTACCTGCTATACGCCCATTCAATTTGTTTTTGTAATAGTCCGTATAATGTATCAACGGAAATTCCACTGTTAATACTGTATTCCCTTCTCACTATTAATTTTGGATTGACCGCTTAAATAATCTCAATATTTCTTTCATTTCTCTTGTCTAACTTTTATGAAGTTCTGCCTTTCTTTGCACTTAAAACACTTCCAGTAGTAGCAAATCTCTTTTAGGTCGTTTGAACCCTTTTTCTGGAAAATCCCAATTGCATGGCTGTCACTTGTCAAATCGTCTTCCTCTTTAATATCACAAACTTTCTCTTTGTTTTAGCAGAAATTTTAACCATGAGTTCTGTGTACAAATGCAAGCCAATATTCAATTGAAATGACTTTCCATGACATATTACTATTAATAAGATGGAAAAATTCCCACTTAGAAATTTTCATATTATCATAACTTTACCATCTGGAATCTTTCATTGGCCCAATAGTTTTGTTTGGTCTTCCTTTAGCTTCAAAATGCTTAAAGCGGCGGATCTTATATGATGCAACACCTACGAAAAGGCAACATCTTATTTTCAGATCTTCATGGACCACAGACTCTATTGATAAAGGCATCCTGCTAAATAATTATAACTTCGTAATAAAATAAATGTGTTTAATCATTTACGTCATTGGTCCAAAACCTTTGCACGATTGTGTATAACATAAAATAATGATGAATTAAATAAATGAGAAAGAAAGAAAGAAAGAAAGAAAGAAAGTAACAAAATGAATACTCAAAGAAGAGAGGAAAGAAGAAAAATGAATGAAAGAAAGAGGAAAGGAACGTTAGAAACAAGGAATGAGTAGAAAGATGTAGAAAGAAAGAAAGAAAGAAAAAAAGAAAGAAAGAAAGAAAGAAAGAAAGAAAGAAAGAAAGAAAGAAAGAAAGAACAGCAAAGAATAATTGGTTGGGAAAGGAAGAACGGAAGGTGGTATATAAAAGAGACATAGTTATTCGAAAGGAATGATAGACGAAAGAAAGGCAAAGAGGAACGAAAATATAAACCACATACAAATGGGAAGAAATGAAGAAAACTATAAAGAAAAGAGACCCAAAAGGAAAAAAAAAAGAAACTTAAATAATGAATAAATGAAGAAAAGAAAAACTATACGGATGATGAAAAAAATGAAATATCAAAGAAAGTTTAGAAGAAAGAGTTTTGCATTAAAGGAAAACTAAAAAGAATATTTAAAATGAAGAGATATATGCAATGTTGAAAAAGAAAGGAAGGAATAATATATGAAGGAAGAACGGAAAGAACAAGGAATGAAGAAAAGAAAGATATAGACGAGAAAAAAGGACGATGTATGAAGAAAAGAAAAAGGATTGATATAGGAACAACTTATATGGGAAGGACAGAAATGAGCGAGGAATGACCAAACAAGGAAGGAAAAGAGAAAATCAGAAGGAATACTGGAAGGTCGTAATGGAATGATATAAAAAAAAAGAAAAACGTTAAGAATGATATTGAAAGGATTCGAAGAAGAAAGAGACCATATAGGAAGGAAAGAAGAAAATAATTATACGAGAAGGAATAAAGGAAAGAAGGGTGAAAGGAATGATCGTCATCCTCTCACCCTGTTCTCTTTCTCACCCCTGATGGCGGTGGCGAAGAATGGCCCAGCCTACTCTTAAAGAGTCGTAAGCAGGAGTCACAACGGAGTGTGGATGGAGGACGCAGTTGGGAGAGTCAGTGACCCCGCTCTGGCAGCACGTAGCAGGTCTTGGTTGTTGACGGTTGGACTCTAAAATCTTCACCCCCCCCCCTACAAGGTGGTTCTACTCCAGGAACACCGATTTGCAAAGGTCTCAGTGTCGATGTGGTAGAGAAAATGACGTATTACCCAGCCACCGGTTGAACGGTGGTAGAGAAAAATGACTTAATGCCCAGCCACCGGTTGAACGGTGGTAGAGAAAAATGACTTAATGCCCAGCCACCGGTTGAACGGTGGTAGAGAAAAATGACTTAATGCCCAGCCACCGGTTGAACGGTGGTAGAGAAAAATGACTTAATGCCCAGCCACCGGTTGAACGGTGGGTAAACACTTGTAACTATTTTTATATCTACCATGAAACATTACATGCCAGTTATTTGGGAATTTTGATCCAGGAGCTCAGGCGGAAAGGTTAAAATTGTTCAGGAACGCAGAGGTCAAAGGGTTAATATTGATTTGATGATCTTCAATAGTTTGACCATTGACGACCTTCAGGGACCTACGGATAGAAAAGGCATGATGATTGCACGTGTGAGTGTATACAAATATGTGACCTTATTTTAAAATTTTATCTGGTTGCATGCTGTGACTTGAATCTAACTAAGCATGTTATTTTTAGGGTCTTTGCAAAGGAGCAAAGTCACAATTGTTGGTCACTGATTAAACTTTGACATCCTCGATGGATAGCTGAGATATTGAACATTTCTTGTTGCTCGTCGCATTGAATTCTGTCTTTAACGTCTTTTACTCGCTTTCCTTAATTCTTTTTGCTTCTTTTAATCTGTCATATTTTTCAGGACGTAGACGATCATGACTCTCTATCCATTTCTCGCAGGTTTCAACAAGTTCCTTCCCCCTGTTTCTTCCCCAGATCACGTTCTGTCAGCCACTTGCTTAAGTCCGCTAGGTATGTCACACGTTGTTTTCCCTTATCTCTTTTTCTCTCTATTTGACCCGTGATTCTCCAGGCCCTCTTTCCTCATTATGTATCTGTTATGGGATCTTACTCATAATAATAGTAATGGACTATTCCATACATAATAAATACTGCGCCTCAGGAGTAGGCAAGGTGTCAGCAGTTCAAGTCGAGTCAAGAGTCGAGTCAGAGGCAGTCCGAAAAAAAGTCGCGTTCAGACAATTACTGCAAGACATTGGAATAGTGATACTGGTCGAGACCCCATTGTTCTCTCTACTAAACCTGATTGTTCATACTAACATTTCTACTTCTCTGTATATATTCCTGTTTATAATATATCTGTGTTATTCCATACCTGTGTTCGAACAGAAACTTCTAGAATTGCAAGAATTATTGTTACGTGCAATGACAAATAAGGAGCAAAAATCCGAGAACGAAACAGTTCTCTCACAAGACGCTATTTGGAGTAATATCGAAGATTTCAAGTACGCACCCGACGAAGATAAAACTTTTGAAAATTACTTCCGAATGTACGAAGATCTATATGATTTTGACTGCAAAGATTGGTCAGACGCACGTAAAGTACTAGGAAAATTAGGCACAGGCGAATATACCAAATTCGGAGATTATATCCTTCCCAGAAAAACAAGCGAGTTAACGTTCAAAGAATCCATAAAACTGCTAACGGAACTTTTCAGCCATAATACTTCACTATTCCATAAAAGATGGAAATGCTTGAACCTTACAAAAAAGGATAGCGAAGATTACATAACTTTCGCATCCATTGTTTACAAATATTGTGACGATTTCAAATGATCGGAACTCAGCGCGGACAATTTCAAATGCTTAATTTACGTCCAAGGCCTGGTTTCAACCAAAGACGCGAAATGAGACGCAGAATACTTACTAAATTGGAGAGTGAACAAGAGCTGACACTTCAAAAACTAGCCGAAGACTGCCAGAGATGCATCAGTGTGAAGAAAGACTCAAAAGACAGAACAAGCTGGCATAGCACACGTACGCAAAGTACGAAGGCAAACAAATTTCCCCTCCTCACAAACAAACCGAACCGATTTTCCCGCCTGAAGAACAGGTAAAACAAAATTTTCTAATTATAATCAACATAAAAAAACTACCAGCCAGTCCATGCTATCGTTGTGGGTCTTGGCACTGGGTTAAAGACTGTACATATCGTTTTAAAACTTGTCTATCATGTAACAAAATTGGCCACAAAAGTTCTGATTGTTGGTATAGAAAAGAAAGCAAAAGCAGAATAAGAATTACGAGGACTGACCAAGCAGATGAGACTAATATAGGAAAATATGTACAAGTTGAAATGCAAAACAGAAAAGTCAGGTTACAGCTGGATTCTGGCTCAGACAACTATCATAAACCTACAAACATGGAGAAAACTGAACAAACCTGTCATGTTAAAAACGGATAAAATTGCTAGATCAGTTTACGGGGAGAAAGATAAAATTCGAGGGTGAAGTAATTACAAACGTAACATTTAATGGAATGACGAAAAAACTAAAAATGTGCGTCTTAAGAAATACCAAAAACCTATTCGGAATAGACTGGATCCAAATTTTTGAATTGTGGGATTTACCTATTAGTACGTACTGCCAAAATGTAAAAAACTTATCAACCGAGGCAGACAAATTAAAAGGAAAACTAAAAACGAGTTTCCCCGATGTATTTTCAGCAGGTCTCGGAAGATGTAAGAAAATGGCAGCTAATATCGAAATAAAGGAAAACATTCAACCTGTTTTCAAGAAAAAAAGGAGCGTACCGTTTGCGCCAATAGAAAAAATTGACCTAGAATTAAACTAGACTCGAAAATACGGGCATATTGAAAAAAGTAGAATACAGCAAATGGGCCGCACCGACGGTCTACGTCAAAAAGAAATAAGGAGAAATTCGAGTTACTGTTTTTTCTACAGGTTTGAACGCAGCAATAAAGGACTACCAATATCCTCTACCCAGTCCAGAAGAAGTATTCACTAAATTAAATGGCGGAAAATATTTTTCAAAAATTGATTTAAGTGAGGCATACCTGCAAATTCCAGTCAATGAAGAAAATTCAAAACTTCTATGCATAAATAAACACAAGGGATTGTACAGATACCAAAGACTACCATTTGGAATTAAGGTTGCGCCGGCTATATTCCAACAGAAAATGGATACGATGCTTGCCAGACTAGACTACACAATTACATACATGGATGACGTATTGATTAATAGCGAAAGGATTGAACAACACTGGCAACATGTACAAGAAGTTTTTAAGAGAATTCAAAGCTATGGATTCAAAGTAAAAGAAAATAATAGTGATTTTTTCAGGAAGGAAATTAAATACCTTGGCCATATCATAGATCAATAATGTAGACGACCAGACCCTGAAAGGTCTACAGCAATAAAAAAGATGCCAGTTCCTAAGAACAATGCCAGGAAACATTTGGAAAAATAATCAAGAAATTGACATCGGATTTATTTTTGGCACATTATGATCCTAAACTAGAAATTATTGTAACAAGTAACACAGTTCTACGCACTAAAAAGAAAATTCCTCCCAGGAGAAAAAGTTTTTTTAAGGCATATAAAAATAATACCTCTTACTAGGAGCAAGGCATAATTGAGAAAAGACTTGGTAATATGATGTACATAGTACAAGGAAAAAAATTCTCACAGAGAAGACACGTAAACCAAACAAGGAAGAGACCGTTACAGGATGCTAACGGTCCACCTCAAGAAGAGGTATTGGACACGATTTTCGACACATTCGATATAAAAAGCCCGCAAACAATGCCAGAACGAAAAAAATCGTCAATAAAAAGAAAATTCCCTGAAGCTTTGGAAAAAGATCCAAAGAAAAAAAAGATATTAAAAAAAACCCTGCTACGCAAAAGCTTCGGAAGGGGGGTGTTTTGGGATCATACCCATAATAATAATAATGGACTATTCCATACTTAATAAATACTGCGCCTCAGGAGTAGGCAAGGAGTCTGTCGTTCACCTCCTGACCGGCAGTTCGGTTGGACTCTCTGGCTTCGGGCGGGGAGGAACACGAAAGAGGCTACGCAGAAGGGCGGATTCTCTTTCGGGGAGGTAAACCGGCGCTGAAGCTCTTTATACAGGTTCAATGGGCATATCCCACGTTAAAAAACTGGCCTTGTGCCACATGATGCCCTAGTGGGGGTAACTGAATATTGTCAGTCGTTCAACTCTCGACCGGCTGTTCGGTTGAACTCTCTATCTTCGGGCGGGGAGGAACCCGAACGAGGCTACGCCGAATGGCGGAGTCTCTTTCGAGGAGTTGAACCGACCTTGAACCCGTTTATACGGGTTCAATGTGCATATTTTTGGCCGAGCCCACGGGCTCGGATATCCCACATTAAATAACCGGACTTGTGCCATATGATGCCCTAATGGGGGGGGGAGGGTGACTGAATATCGTCAGTCGTTCAAGTCTTGAACGGCTGTTCGGTTGAACTCTCAGCCTTCAGGCAGGGAGGAACCCGAACGAAGCTACGCCGAAGGGCGGATTCTCTTTCGGGGAAGTAAACCGACCCTGAACACGTTTATACCGGTTCAATGGGCATATTTGGCGGGCGAGCCCACGTGTTCGGAGATCCCACGTTAAAAAACCGGCCTTGTGCTACATGATGCCCCAGTGGTGGGTGGGTGACTGAATACCGTCAGTCGTTCAAGTCGATCTCGGTTGACATGCTGATCGGTTAAAGTCTCTGCCTTCCGGCGGGGAGGAACCCGAAGGAGGCTCCGCCGAAGGGCGGAGTCTCCTTCGGAGAGGTAAACCGACTCTGAACCCGTTTATACGGGTTCAATGGGCATATTTTTGGCCGAGCCCACGGGCTCGGAGATCCCACGGGCTCGGAGATCCCACGGGCTCGGAGATCCCACGTTAAACCGGCCTTGTACCACATGATGTCCTCGTTTTGACTGAATATCGTCAGTAGTTCAAGTCGAGTCAAGAGTCATGTCAGAGGCAGTCCGAAACAGAGTCGCGTTCAGACAATTACTGCAAGACATTGGAATAGTGATACTTGTCGAGACTACATTGTTCTCTCTACTAAACCTGATTGTTCGTACTAACACTTTCTACTTCTCTGTATATATTCCTGTTTGTAATATATCTGTGTATTTCCATATCCGTGTTCGAGATCTTCTTTATTGGTTCTACCTTGGACTATCACCGTGGTACACGGAAACGGACCATAACACTATCCCAGAAACTTCAGCTGCATCTTCCTGGTATTAAGTACAAACCTCCTCCTAGTTTGCATCCTCTCTAAGACCTCATCGTTCCTCCCACGCTCAGTCCATGCTATCCTTAGCATCCTTCTGTAGAACCACATCTCCGTCACATCGAGTCTCTTCTTCATCTTTGAGGAAATTGTCCAACATTCGCTGCCGTAAAGAAGGACAGACGTCACATGACAGCTCAGTATTCTTTTCTTTGTTACCAAAGAAATCCTGCTGTTTCTGCCCAGATTTTGGAATGTGTCCTTGGCCATCCCAATACGTTTACGGATCTCAGTGTTGCACTTACCGTCTTCTATTAAGAAGCTTCGTTGTCTAATTGCTCGTTCAGTTTTAATTCTGAATCTGCCATCAGCAGAAAGTTATCTGCGTAGCGTTTGCTGTTAACGTTACATCCGCTGATGATTCACTTAGAATCATCGCTTTATATGTTAAGCTGACACCTTATACCATTTATCCATTTTCAAATATGAAGCTCGGTCAAAAAGTAATACCTCTTCTTTAATTCTTTGTGTCCTGCCTTTCTGAACAATTTAAACCCTTCTGCCCGAACTCCTGACTCAAAATTCGCAAATAATTGGTATGTAATGTTTCACGGTAAATATAAAAATAGTTACAAAAAATATAACTTCCTTATTGCTTCCTTGAAGGTCCAGGTTGTGCCTCTGCACGCTTCATGGTAAAAACGATCTTTTTTTTTTATCCAAAACACATGCACAAAATACAAGGTAAAGGCGAGGACATGTTGGTATAACGTTCGACGACATCAGAATATTACGGTTTTTCTGATTGGCTCTTCAAAATATGACAGCCAATAACAAAACACGATGCAAGTGTTTACCCACCGTTCAACCGAAGGCTTGGAATTTAAATCATTTTTCTCTACCACCGGTAAAGCGGTGGTCAGGACTGAAAGAGTTAAACAAATTTAATAATTAAAGTCAACAAAGCATACCGCAGTAGACACAAATGTCTAAGAATCCTCATGTCTAGACCTCATAGCCTCCTTCCTTTTCAGTTGTGATATGAGAGTCGGTTCTTTAATTAAAACAAATTTGATAGTAGAAGCACAAAAAGCTTACCAAAATTGTCACAAAAGACTCAACATTACATATCTTGTCTTATATTATTCTTTCTTAAATCGGTAAAAGTATTGATAAAGACTGGTTTTTAGAAGACTCGTGCAAATTCTACCGAAATTGACATAAAAGATACTGTATTCTGAATCGTGTCCTCTAAACAGTCTACTTTATTCATGGCACAAGGCTTTGTAAAATTGGTCATTTCAACAGTTGTAATAGTAACCTCAAGGGAAACATACGAAAAAGAGTACCAATGCACCAGGATTACAAATCTAATTTTCAACATAGTCTCCTTCCTTCCTCTAGGTTATATAAGCACGACTTGTATTTCATTAATTAGGGCATATTTAATATTGTACTCCATTAATTAGGACATATTTAATATTTGAAGGTCACGCCAAATGAATACAACAGACTCTGAATTCCAAATATAGTCCTCAATGTACTAATCTTTCAGAAACGATGTATTCAACCTTACCATGAATATTCCTATTTTTTCCACGTATAGTTCTCTGTTAGAAACCTTTAACCTGCTATTTTCGACATCATTACCCATAACCGCTGGACTCTGCATGCCGCCTCACAAACCAGAGACAAATTTAATTCTAGAACAGCAATCATATTTAACTCTATATGGAGTCTTTGATCTGTGTAAGAACACTTTGTGCAGACTCTTTTTTTGTCAGCAATAATGAGAACGGGTGCTTATTTAGCCGTAACCTAATTCACAGAATCAGCTGGCCTGCCACTGCGGAGCCTGTCACTATGATTAGTTATTTTTCTCCCTATCTCTGATTGACATTATCATTACTACCAATCTCTTTACTTTGCTTAAATCCACTTCAGCTTTTCCGTAAACATTCGTTAAGCTATTGCAGCACTCCGTTCACAACGAGAAATTCTATGACAGCTTTTCGCTTACTACGTCTGTCCAGAGTGTCAGCCATTTTGAAAGACGGTTTTTAGATAAGAAATAAGAATGTAATGCCACAAATATTTCTTTTATCTTTTAGATTAGTTATGGCTTATAGTTATAAAAAAAAAACTCTTAATAATTCTGATACTTTATAAAATAAAATCAGGAGCGGTATTACATTTTGACTGAGCTTCGTAGTTTTAAGGTATTCACAAGCGTGTGACTTAGAGTTTCGACTGTTATAATTCTAGCCATGTTAGATCCTCACCATGGTCAAATTTCAAGGTGATTTCGGCTTGGAGAGAAGGTCAGAGTATGCGGAATCGTTGGAAAGGGCTTGAAAACCATAACGCGGGTTGTGACCCAAGCTTAGTGAATGAAATTGGGTTGACAAAGCTGTTAGATAATCGTCGCTTTTTGTACTCGCACGAAGACAAAAAATATCGTGACCAAAAGTCTGGGCGTTCTGCCCTTGTTCAACAGCTGATCACTCCAGATTATGCGCCGTCTCGAAATTGTAACTAAGTTTTGTTGCAATATAAAACCTCGTTTAACTTTCTGGGTGCGGAAGAAGCATAAATATACCTGAACAAGCAGATAACAAATAGATAACCACACTCGCAAAGAGACATACTTAAAAAATAAGCACTCAGATATTACTTAGTAGGGTAGTAGGAGTACAACGCCATTTGTGGCAGTAGTAGTAGTAGTAGATTAGTAATCTAAATATCTAACAATCTTATCTAGTAATAAGCTGCAGGAATGTTTTTCGCTTTTCAAGCAGAATTTGTACGTGTGTTCATAACTTGCGCCAAACTGTTGTCTCAGAAGAAGTGATATCTACATCTTTTTTAACGGTTCGACGAGATGCAGTTTTAGTAACTGTAAGTTCTCCCGAGCAAACAAGTGTTATGTCATCTGCACGCGTGACGCACTTTCGGTTTCTCTCCCAGAGACTCCATGACGCCTAGTTTCAGCTCTTCAGCCTCACAGGTGAGGCGTACTCTAAGCATTGGGTTTCATTAACTACGCACTCATCTTGCCTCTTCGAATGAGCCCAGTACCTGTTGATTTGGCTACTGCGCACGTATGATAAAGAAAGTAAAATTAGAAGTGTCAGGGTAAGGGATGGAGTCGCTGGTAAATTTGCCACCGTCTCTCGCTGAGCGAGCGAGCGAGTCGAAAACAAATTTCGTACAAAAAGTCTATTTTCTTTCGAAACAAAAGTGAATATATCAGTAATATTTTTGTACGATATAAGTAACTTTTATTAAGAATAGTCAACACTATTTATATACGACGATTTTGTTAAACCAAAGCATATCTGCAAAATATGGAATTATCATTCAACATATAAATATAAGCATACATTTGTTTTTATTACTATAGATGTACTTTGGATGTAACGGACAAAATCTGTAGGCAAAATAAATAAAAATATAGAGGAAAAAACTTCCAAATCGTCAGCGATATATTTCATAATTTGCGTGCTTAGCGGAACGAGTCGTATTAGTTCTCAAAGTGACCGCCTAGCTGTAGAAGCGGACCTTTTAACTGTAAACAAAGACGGGTGTACAGTATATAAAGTACGATACATTAAGGCGTGCATTATTTTTGTTATTTTCATTAATATATTGTCCTGCTTTCATTCTGACATAAAAGCAGAAAGAACAGGTTAAAAAGGAAGCGTACAAATCGAAGTATCAGTGACAAATTAGAGCTTCTTCCATGTATGGACAATCGGCTTTAACGGACCACCAACTCCTCTATTTGTCCGTTGATAATATGTTTGTCTTTATAAACATGATTTGTAGTGGTTACACGTAATGTGACTCTAGAATGTTTTTTTGTGTTTTTTTTATCTTATTAAAAATGGAATTGATAACAACCAAGTAAAATTGCGAAGTCCTACTAAAAAAAGCATTCTACCAGAATCCCTTTTTTACCTCAGTAAAACCACCTGTGAGACAAAGTGGAAAATATTAAACGACACGTTTCGACGAGATGCTCTGCCACCTCGGTCTTCTTCAGGTGAGAGTGAAAGAAATATAAAACTGTAAAGAAAAATGCGTTGGGATTTCTGAGAATAAAGTCAGAGAGCGAGTGTATGATTTTGGTAAAACACGTCGTTTATAGATTTTCTACTCAGTCTCATCATCTTCCCTTTTCTTTCAGATGCTATCATGCATCCTAAAAAGGCACACAAGTGTGTGTGCGTGTGTTGGCTTGAGCATGGCATTCGAGCGTGAAAATGACAATCATCATACAGTGTTGATTCCTATATCCACACTGACTATATCTATAAACCGTCTATCTGCGGTATTGAGCACGCATATATATATATATAAAGATGAATATATACATGACAACTTGGAAAATGATTTTCCATCTTTCCTACAAAGTATTTCTAGATATATAACAATTTGTATATCGGTATTATATATATATATATATATATATATATATATATATATATATATATATATATATATATATATATATATATATTTGTATCTATAAAAAGAATGTATAAACATAAAAATCTCTTTAAAATAATTGTCGGACTTTGTCCATTTCATAATGTGTGACGCCATTTGTTTACATTTGTTACGCCATGAGAAGATATGAATGTACGTGAGAGATTCACGGAAGATTAAATTTTAAAGACAGTAAAATCGACCTTGCTAACCGAACGCTCCTCTGTGGCCAAATCGCTTAAGGCACGTCAGGCTATATGACGGTTACGTATGATACAGGTTCAATTCCTGTCGGAGGACGAAAATTTTCTTTGAAAATTTCTCGGACATTCAGGCCGGTAAATGTTGTTTAATACTGTTTATTATAAACAGAGCATTTACTTAAATATTTGTATATATAAAAAGAATGTATAAACATAAAAACGTCTTAATATATAAATATATATATATATATATATATATATGTGTGTGTGTGTGTGTGTATATATATATATATACAGGATGTTCCTAAAGTCTGGAC
>OZ010579.1:10994422-11071922 GCA_963932145.1 Acanthosepion lycidas
TAAAAGGCCCGGGAAGAGAGCCGACTGTGTAAAAAATGGGTGGAATTTTGGAATATTCTAAAATAGATCTTGCGATTACGGTGTGAATTTAAACGTACGTTCCAAATATAACCCTCTGTGTTTCCATGTTTGTGTAAACGTATGTAGGATTATGTACACGTATGTATGTTTGTGTACCCGTATGTATGTTTGATTGTGTTTAAGTGTGTATATGCATCCGCATGTTCTGTCTTTGAATCTGTGTTTATGCATGACTGCGAGCATGTGTTTGTTTATGCTTGTATGTCTGTGGGTTCAGACGTGTGTGGGTCTCAGTCAGAGTGAGTCTATGTGTTTCTACTCGCGTCCATGTGTGTGTTTATGTATTTGTGTGCTGTGTTTGTTTGTGCCCCCCTTTCCATCCCACTCTCTCTCGCTCTCTCTCACCCTCTCCCTATGTGTCTCTCTCTCTGTCTCTCTCTCACTCTCTCTCTACGAGTGATGTACGTTTTTGTGAGTTTATGTTCAGCAGCTCCCTCAAGAATTTGTAAGCCAGCTATTGCCAAAAATAATACATTCAGCGTGTGTACGCGACTACTCACGCGCGCACATACAACTCCATCTCTTTCAATTGAAAAATAGTCGCCCCACTCCACCACCTACGTTATACATTGACTGGCGCTGCTTTATCGTTATAAGCACAAACCAACTCTTCTTATTATACTAAAAACAACTTCTTCACCTCAAAAATATATTGCTGACTTTGTCCGAATTTGAATCGATTGTAGTACGGACGGCCAAAACTACCCTTTTTAGAGCAATACACATTTTGAGCAATGTGCAAACAGCAAGCGTGATAATTGACAGTGCAAACACTCTGTCACGTTAGATAATTTTTATTACTCTCAATATTTTCAGGAAAAAATTTAGAATAGAATCTAATACACAGAATAGAATTCAGGAAGACAGATGGCATCTCATATACGGAATAGCATTCAAGAAGACAGCTGGTGTTTCGATGACATCTCATAAGAAGAATAGCATTCAGGAAGACAGATGGCGTTTGGATGGAATCTCATACACGGAATAGCATTCAGGAAGACAGCTGGGGTTTAGATGGCATCTCATATACGGAATAGCATCCAAGAAGAAAGCTGGCGTTGGGATAGAATCTCATACACGGAATAGCATTCAAGAAGACAGCTTGTGTTTTGGAACGCATCTCATACACGGAATAGCATTCAAGAAGACAGTTGCCCTTTGGATGGCATCTCATACACGAAATAACATTCAGGAAGACAGCTGGGGTTTGGATG
The DNA here is from genome assembly GCA_963932145.1 of Acanthosepion lycidas. NCBI lineage: Eukaryota > Metazoa > Mollusca > Cephalopoda > Sepiida > Sepiidae > Acanthosepion > Acanthosepion lycidas. The sequence continues at coordinate 10,995,718 of OZ010579.1, forward strand.
GCATCTCATACACGGAATAACGTTCAGGAAGACATCTGGTGTTTGGACGGCATCTCACACACGGAATAACATTCAGCAAGGCATCTGGCGTTTGGATGGCATCTCATACACGGAATAACATTGAGGAAGACATCTGGCGTTTGGATGGCATCTCATACACGTAATAACATTCAGGAAGGCATCTGGCGTTTGGATGGCATCTCATACACATAATAACATTCAGGAAGGCATCTGGCGTTTGGATGGCATCGCATACACGGAATAACATTCAGCAAGGCATCTGGCGTTTGGATGGCATCTCATACACGGAATAACATTCTGGAAGACATTTGGCGTTTGGATGGAATCATACACGGAATAACATTCAGGAAGGCATCTGGCGTTTGGGTGGCGTCTCATACACGGAATAACATTCAGAAAGACATCTGGTGTTTGGATGGCATCTCATACACGGAATAACATTCTGGAAGACATCTGGCGTTTGGATAGCATCTCATACACGGAATAACATTCAGGAAGGCATTAGGCCTTTGGATGGCATCTCATACACGGAATGACATTCAGGAAGGCATCTGGCGTTTGGATGTCATCTCATACACGTAATAACATTCAGGAAGGCATCTGGCGTTTGGATGGCATCTCATACACGGAATAACATTCAGCAAGGCATCTGGCGTTTGGATGGCATCTCATACACGGAATAACATTCTGGAAGACATTTGGCGTTTGGATGGCATCTCATACACGGAGTAACATTCAGGAAGGCATCTGGCGTTTGGGTGGCGTCTCATACACGGAATAACATTCAGAAAGACATCTGGCGTTTGGATGACATCTCATACACGGAATAGCATCCAAGAAGAAAGCTGGCGTTAGGATAGAATCTCATACACGGAATAGCATTCAAGAAGACAGCTGGTGTTTTGGAACGCATCTCATACACGGAATAGCATTCAAGAAGACAGTTGCCCTTTGGATGGCATCTCATACACGGAATAACATTCAGGAAGACATCTGGTGTTTGGATGGCATCTCATACACGGAATAACATTTAGGAAGGCATCTGGCGTTTGGATATCATCTCATACACGGAATAACATTCTGGAAGACATTTGGCGTTTGGATGGCATCTCATACACGGAATAACATTCAGGAAGGCATCTGGCGTTTGGGTGGCATCTAATACACGGAATAACATTCAGGAAGACATCTGGCGTTTGGATGGCATCTCATACACGGAATAACATTCAGGAAGGCATCTGGCGTTTGGATAGCATCTCATACACGGAATAACATTCAGGAAGACATCTGGTGTTTGGATGGCATCTCATACACGGAATAACATTCAGCTAGGCATTTGGCGTTTGGATGGCATCTCATACACGGAATAACATTCAGGAAGGCATTTGGCCTTTGGATGGCATCTCATACACAGAATAACATTCAGCAAGGCATCTGGAGTTTGGATGGCATCTCATACACGGAATAACATTCTGGAAGGCATCTGGCGTTTGGATGGCATCTCATACACGGAATAACATTCAGCAAGGCATCTGGCGTTTGGATGACATCTCATACACGGAATAGCATCCAAGAAGAAAGCTGGCGTGGGGATAGAATCTCATACACGGAATAGCATTCAAGAAGACAACTGGTGTTTTGGATCGCATCTCATACACGGAATAGCATTCAAGAAGACAGTTGCCCTTTGGATGGCATCTCATACACGGAATAACATTCAGGAAGACATCTGGTGTTTGGATGGCATCTCATACACGGAATAACATTTAGGAAGGCATCTGGCGTTTGGATGGCATCTCATACACGGAATAACATTCAGCAAGGCATCTGGTGTTTGGATGGCATCTCATACACGGAATAACATTCAGCAAGGCATTTGGCGTTTTCATGGCATCTCATACACGGACTAACATTTAGGAAGGCATCTGGCGTTTGGATGGTATCTCACTCACGGAATAACATTCAGCAAGGCATCTGGCGTTTGGATGGCATCTCATACACGAATAATATTTAGGAAGGCATCTGGCGTTTGGATGGCATCTCATACACGGAATAACATTCAGCAAGGCATCTGGCTTTTGGATGGCATCTCATACACGTAATAACATTCAGGATGGCATTTGGCCTTTGGATGGCATCTCATACACGGAATAACATTCAGGAAGGGATCTGGCGTTTGGATGGCATCTCATACACAGAATAACATTCAGCAAGGCATCTGGCGTTTGGATGGCATCTCATACACGGAATAACATTCTGGAAGGCATCTGGCGTTTGGATGGCATCTCACACACGGAATAACATTCAGCAAGGCATCTGGCGTTTGGATGGCATCTCATACACGTAATAACATTCAGGAAGGCATTTGGCCTTTGGATGGCATCTCATACACGGAATAACATTCTGGAAGGCATCTGGCGTTTGGATGGCATCTCATACACGTAATAACATTCAGGGAGGCATTTGGCCTTTGGATGGCATCTCATACACGGAATAACATTCAAGAAGACAGCTGGTGTTTTGGATCGCATCTCATACACGGAATAACATTCTGGAAGACATATGGCGTTTGGATGGCATCTCATACACGGAATAACATTCAGGAAGGCATTTGGCGTTTGGATGGCATCTCATACACGGAATAACATTTAGGAAGGCATCTGGCGTTTGGGTGGCGTCTCCTACACGGAATAACATTCAGCAAGGTATCTGGCGTTTGGATGGCATCTCATACACGGAATAACATTCAGGAAGGCATCTGGCGTTTGGGTGGTATCTAATACACGGAATAACATTCAGGAAGACATTTGGCGTTTGGATGGCATCTCATACACGGAATAACATTCAGGAATACATCTGGTGTTTGGATGGCATCTCATACACGGAATAACATTCAGCAAGGCATTTGGCGTTTTCATGGCATCTCATACACGGAATAACATTCAGGAATGCATCTGGCGTTTGGATGGTATCTCACTCACGGAATAACATTCAGCAAGGCATCTGGCGTTTGGATGGCATCTCATACACGAATAACATTTAGGAAGGCATCTGGCGTTTGGATGGCATCTCATACACGGAATAACATTCAGCAAGGCATCTGGCTTTTGGATGGCATCTCATACATGTAATAACATTCAGGAAGGCATTTGGCCTTTGGATGGCATCTCATACACGGAATAACATTCAGGAAGGCATCTGGCGTTTGGGTGGCGTCTCATACACGGAATAACATTCAGAAAGACATCTGGTGTTTGGATGGCATCTCATACACGGAATAACATTCAGCAAGGCATCTGGCGTTTGGATGACATCTCATACACGGAATAGCATCCAAGAAGAAAGCTGGCGTTAGGATAGAATCTCATACACGGAATAGCATTCAAGAAGACAGCTGGTGTTTTGGAACGCATCTCATACACGGAATAGCATTCAAGAAGACAGTTGCCCTTTGGATGGCATCTCATACACGGAATAACATTCAGGAAGACATCTGGTGTTTGGATGGCATCTCATACACGGAATAACATTTAGGAAGGCATCTGGCGTTTGGATATCATCTCATACACGGAATAACATTCAGCAAGGCATCTGGCGTTTGGATGGCATCTCATACACGGAATAACATTCTGGAAGACATTTGGCGTTTGGATGGCATCTCATACACGGAATAACATTCAGGAAGGCATCTGGCGTTTGGGTGGCATCTAATACACGGAATAACATTCAGGAAGACATCTGGCGTTTGGATGGCATCTCATACACGGAATAACATTCAGGAAGGCATCTGGCGTTTGGATAGCATCTCATACACGGAATAACATTCAGGAAGACATCTGGTGTTTGGATGGCATCTCATACACGGAATAACATTCTGGAAGGCATCTGGCGTTTGGGTGGCATCTCATACACGGAATAACATTCTGGAAGACATTTGGCGTTTGGATGGCATCTCATACACGGAATAACATTCAGAAAGACATCTGGTGTTTGGATGGCATCTCATACACGGAATAACATTCAGCAAGGCATCTGGCGTTTGGATGACATCTCATACACGGAATAGCATCCAAGAAGAAAGCTGGCGTTGGGATGGCATCTCATACACGGAATAACATTCTGGAAGACATTTGGTGTTTGGATGGCATCTCATACACGGAATAACATTCAGGAAGGCATCTGGCGTTTGGGTGGTATCTAATACACGGAATAACATTCAGGAAGACATCTGTCGTTTGGATGGCATCTCCTACACGGAATAACATTTAGGAAGGCATCTGGCGTTTGGATGGCATCTCATACACGGAATAACATTCAGCAAGGCATCTGGCTTTTGGATGGCATCTCATACACGTAATAACATTCAGGAAGGCATTTGGCCTTTGAATGGCATCTCATACACAGAATAACATTCAGCAAGGCATCTGGCGTTTGGATGGCATCTCATACACGAATAACATTTAGGAAGGCATCTGGCGTTTGGATGGCATCTCATACACGGAATAACATTCAGCAAGGCATCTGGCTTTTGGATGGCATCTCATACACGTAATAACATTCAGGAAGGCATCTGGCATTTGGATGGCATCTCATACACAGAATAACATTCAGCAAGGCATCTGGCGTTTGGATGGCATCTCATACACGGAATAACATTCTGGAAGGCATCTGGCGTTTGGATGGCATCTCACACACGGAATAACATTCAGCAAGGCATCTGGCGTTTGGATGGCATCTCATACACGTAATAACATTCAGGAAGGCATTTGGCCTTTGGATGGGATCTCATACACGGAATAACATTCTGGAAGGCATCTGGCGTTTGGATGGCATCTCATACACGTAATAACATTCAGGAAGGCATTTGGCCTTTGGATGGCATCTCATACACGGAATAACATTCTGGAAGGCATCTGGCGTTTGGGTGGCATTTCATACACGGAATAACATTCTGGAAGACATTTGGCGTTTGGATGGCATCTCATACACGGAATAACATTCAGAAAGACATCTGGTGTTTGGATGGCATCTCATACACGGAATAACATTCAGCAAGGCATCTGGCGTTTGGATGACATCTCATACACGGAATAGCATCCAAGAAGAAAGCTGGCGTTGGGATAGAATCTCATACACGGAATAGCATTCAAGAAGACAGTTGCCCTTTGGATGGCATCTCATACACGGAATAACATTCTGGAAGACATTTGGTGTTTGGATGGCATCTCATACACGGAATAACATTCAGGAAGGCATCTGGCGTTTGGGTGGTATCTAATACACGGAATAACATTCAGGAAGACATCTGTCGTTTGGATGGCATCTCCTACACGGAATAACATTTAGGAAGGCATCTGGCTTTTGGATGGCATCTCATACACGGAATAACATTCAGCAAGGCATCTGGCTTTTGGATGGCATCTCATACACGTAATAACATTCAGGAAGGCATTTGGCCTTTGAATGGCATCTCATACACAGAATAACATTCAGCAAGGCATCTGGCGTTTGGATGGCATCTCATACACGAATAACATTTAGGAAGGCATCTGGCGTTTGGATGGCATCTCATACACGGAATAACATTCAGCAAGGCATCTGGCTTTTGGATGGCATCTCATACACGTAATAACATTCAGGAAGGCATCTGGCATTTGGATGGCATCTCATACACAGAATAACATTCAGCAAGGCATCTGGCGTTTGGATGGCATCTCATACACGGAATAACATTCTGGAAGGCATCTGGCGTTTGGATGGCATCTCACACACGGAATAACATTCAGCAAGGCATCTGGCGTTTGGATGGCATCTCATACACGTAATAACATTCAGGAAGGCATTTGGCCTTTGGATGGGATCTCATACACGGAATAACATTCTGGAAGGCATCTGGCGTTTGGATGGCATCTCATACACGTAATAACATTCAGGAAGGCATTTGGCCTTTGGATGGCATCTCATACACGGAATAACATTCAGGAAGGCATCTGGCGTTTGGATGGCATCTCATACAGGGAATAACATTCTGGAAGACATTTGGCGTTTGGATGGCATCTCATACACGGAATAATATTCTGGAAGGCATTTGGCGTTTGGATGGCATCTCATACACGGAATAACATTCAGCAAGGCATCTGGCGTTTGGGTGGTGTCTCATACACGGAATAACATTCAGGAAGACATCTGGTGTTTGGATGACATCTCATATACGGAATAGCATCCAAGAAGAAAGATGGCGTTGGGATAGAATCTCATACACGGAATAGCATTCAAGAAGACAGCTGGTGTTTTGGATCGCATCTCATACACGGAATAGCATTCAAGAAGACAGTTGCCCTTTGGATGGCATCTCATACACGGAATAACATTCAGCAAGGCATTTGGCGTTTTTATGGCATCTCATACACGAATAACATTCAGGAATGCATCTGGCGTTTGGATGGTATCTCACTCACGGAATAACATTCAGCAAGGCATCTGGCTTTTGGATGGTATCTCATACACAAATAACATTTAGGAAGGCATCTGGCGTTTGGATGGCATCTCATACACGGAATAACATTCAGCAAGGCATCTGGCTTTTGGATGGCATCTCATACACGTAATAACATTCAGGAAGGCATTTGGCCTTTGGATGGCATCTCATACACGGAATAACATTCAGGAAGGCATCTGGCGTTTGGATGGCATCTCATACACAGAATAACATTCAGCAAGGCATCTGGTGTTTGGATGGCATCTCATACACGGAATAACATTCAGCTAGGCATTTGGCGTTTGGATGGCATCTCATACACGGAATAACATTCAGGAAGGCATTTGGCCTTTGGATGGCATCTCATACACAGAATAACATTCAGCAAGGCATCTGGAGTTTGGATGGCATCTCATACACGGAATAACATTCTGGAAGGCATCTGGCGTTTGGATGGCATCTCATACACGGAATAACATTCAGCAAGGCATCTGGCGTTTGGATGACATCTCATACACGGAATAGCATCCAAGAAGAAAGCTGGCGTGGGGATAGAATCTCATACACGGAATAGCATTCAAGAAGACAACTGGTGTTTTGGATCGCATCTCATACACGGAATAGCATTCAAGAAGACAGTTGCCCTTTGGATGGCATCTCATACACGGAATAACATTCAGGAAGACATCTGGTGTTTGGATGGCATCTCATACACGGAATAACATTTAGGAAGGCATCTGGCGTTTGGATGGCATCTCATACACGGAATAACATTCAGCAAGGCATCTGGTGTTTGGATGGCATCTCATACACGGAATAACATTCAGCAAGGCATTTGGCGTTTTCATGGCATCTCATACACGGACTAACATTTAGGAAGGCATCTGGCGTTTGGATGGTATCTCACTCACGGAATAACATTCAGCAAGGCATCTGGCGTTTGGATGGCATCTCATACACGAATAATATTTAGGAAGGCATCTGGCGTTTGGATGGCATCTCATACACGGAATAACATTCAGCAAGGCATCTGGCTTTTGGATGGCATCTCATACACGTAATAACATTCAGGATGGCATTTGGCCTTTGGATGGCATCTCATACACGGAATAACATTCAGGAAGGGATCTGGCGTTTGGATGGCATCTCATACACAGAATAACATTCAGCAAGGCATCTGGCGTTTGGATGGCATCTCATACACGGAATAACATTCTGGAAGGCATCTGGCGTTTGGATGGCATCTCACACACGGAATAACATTCAGCAAGGCATCTGGCGTTTGGATGGCATCTCATACACGTAATAACATTCAGGAAGGCATTTGGCCTTTGGATGGCATCTCATACACGGAATAACATTCTGGAAGGCATCTGGCGTTTGGATGGCATCTCATACACGTAATAACATTCAGGGAGGCATTTGGCCTTTGGATGGCATCTCATACACGGAATAACATTCAAGAAGACAGCTGGTGTTTTGGATCGCATCTCATACACGGAATAACATTCTGGAAGACATATGGCGTTTGGATGGCATCTCATACACGGAATAACATTCAGGAAGGCATTTGGCGTTTGGATGGCATCTCATACACGGAATAACATTTAGGAAGGCATCTGGCGTTTGGGTGGCGTCTCCTACACGGAATAACATTCAGCAAGGTATCTGGCGTTTGGATGGCATCTCATACACGGAATAACATTCAGGAAGGCATCTGGCGTTTGGGTGGTATCTAATACACGGAATAACATTCAGGAAGACATTTGGCGTTTGGATGGCATCTCATACACGGAATAACATTCAGGAATACATCTGGTGTTTGGATGGCATCTCATACACGGAATAACATTCAGCAAGGCATTTGGCGTTTTCATGGCATCTCATACACGGAATAACATTCAGGAATGCATCTGGCGTTTGGATGGTATCTCACTCACGGAATAACATTCAGCAAGGCATCTGGCGTTTGGATGGCATCTCATACACGAATAACATTTAGGAAGGCATCTGGCGTTTGGATGGCATCTCATACACGGAATAACATTCAGCAAGGCATCTGGCTTTTGGATGGCATCTCATACATGTAATAACATTCAGGAAGGCATTTGGCCTTTGGATGGCATCTCATACACGGAATAACATTCAGGAAGGCATCTGGCGTTTGGGTGGCGTCTCATACACGGAATAACATTCAGAAAGACATCTGGTGTTTGGATGGCATCTCATACACGGAATAACATTCAGCAAGGCATCTGGCGTTTGGATGACATCTCATACACGGAATAGCATCCAAGAAGAAAGCTGGCGTTAGGATAGAATCTCATACACGGAATAGCATTCAAGAAGACAGCTGGTGTTTTGGAACGCATCTCATACACGGAATAGCATTCAAGAAGACAGTTGCCCTTTGGATGGCATCTCATACACGGAATAACATTCAGGAAGACATCTGGTGTTTGGATGGCATCTCATACACGGAATAACATTTAGGAAGGCATCTGGCGTTTGGATATCATCTCATACACGGAATAACATTCAGCAAGGCATCTGGCGTTTGGATGGCATCTCATACACGGAATAACATTCTGGAAGACATTTGGCGTTTGGATGGCATCTCATACACGGAATAACATTCAGGAAGGCATCTGGCGTTTGGGTGGCATCTAATACACGGAATAACATTCAGGAAGACATCTGGCGTTTGGATGGCATCTCATACACGGAATAACATTCAGGAAGGCATCTGGCGTTTGGATAGCATCTCATACACGGAATAACATTCAGGAAGACATCTGGTGTTTGGATGGCATCTCATACACGGAATAACATTCTGGAAGGCATCTGGCGTTTGGGTGGCATCTCATACACGGAATAACATTCTGGAAGACATTTGGCGTTTGGATGGCATCTCATACACGGAATAACATTCAGAAAGACATCTGGTGTTTGGATGGCATCTCATACACGGAATAACATTCAGCAAGGCATCTGGCGTTTGGATGACATCTCATACACGGAATAGCATCCAAGAAGAAAGCTGGCGTTGGGATAGAATCTCATACACGGAATAGCATTCAAGAAGACAGTTGCCCTTTGGATGGCATCTCATACACGGAATAACATTCTGGAAGACATTTGGTGTTTGGATGGCATCTCATACACGGAATAACATTCAGGAAGGCATCTGGCGTTTGGGTGGTATCTAATACACGGAATAACATTCAGGAAGACATCTGTCGTTTGGATGGCATCTCCTACACGGAATAACATTTAGGAAGGCATCTGGCGTTTGGATGGCATCTCATACACGGAATAACATTCAGCAAGGCATCTGGCTTTTGGATGGCATCTCATACACGTAATAACATTCAGGAAGGCATTTGGCCTTTGAATGGCATCTCATACACAGAATAACATTCAGCAAGGCATCTGGCGTTTGGATGGCATCTCATACACGAATAACATTTAGGAAGGCATCTGGCGTTTGGATGGCATCTCATACACGGAATAACATTCAGCAAGGCATCTGGCTTTTGGATGGCATCTCATACACGTAATAACATTCAGGAAGGCATCTGGCATTTGGATGGCATCTCATACACAGAATAACATTCAGCAAGGCATCTGGCGTTTGGATGGCATCTCATACACGGAATAACATTCTGGAAGGCATCTGGCGTTTGGATGGCATCTCACACACGGAATAACATTCAGCAAGGCATCTGGCGTTTGGATGGCATCTCATACACGTAATAACATTCAGGAAGGCATTTGGCCTTTGGATGGGATCTCATACACGGAATAACATTCTGGAAGGCATCTGGCGTTTGGATGGCATCTCATACACGTAATAACATTCAGGAAGGCATTTGGCCTTTGGATGGCATCTCATACACGGAATAACATTCTGGAAGGCATCTGGCGTTTGGGTGGCATCTCATACACGGAATAACATTCTGGAAGACATTTGGCGTTTGGATGGCATCTCATACACGGAATAACATTCAGAAAGACATCTGGTGTTTGGATGGCATCTCATACACGGAATAACATTCAGCAAGGCATCTGGCGTTTGGATGACATCTCATACACGGAATAGCATCCAAGAAGAAAGCTGGCGTTGGGATAGAATCTCATACACGGAATAGCATTCAAGAAGACAGTTGCCCTTTGGATGGCATCTCATACACGGAATAACATTCTGGAAGACATTTGGTGTTTGGATGGCATCTCATACACGGAATAACATTCAGGAAGGCATCTGGCGTTTGGGTGGTATCTAATACACGGAATAACATTCAGGAAGACATCTGTCGTTTGGATGGCATCTCCTACACGGAATAACATTTAGGAAGGCATCTGGCTTTTGGATGGCATCTCATACACGGAATAACATTCAGCAAGGCATCTGGCTTTTGGATGGCATCTCATACACGTAATAACATTCAGGAAGGCATTTGGCCTTTGAATGGCATCTCATACACAGAATAACATTCAGCAAGGCATCTGGCGTTTGGATGGCATCTCATACACGAATAACATTTAGGAAGGCATCTGGCGTTTGGATGGCATCTCATACACGGAATAACATTCAGCAAGGCATCTGGCTTTTGGATGGCATCTCATACACGTAATAACATTCAGGAAGGCATCTGGCATTTGGATGGCATCTCATACACAGAATAACATTCAGCAAGGCATCTGGCGTTTGGATGGCATCTCATACACGGAATAACATTCTGGAAGGCATCTGGCGTTTGGATGGCATCTCACACACGGAATAACATTCAGCAAGGCATCTGGCGTTTGGATGGCATCTCATACACGTAATAACATTCAGGAAGGCATTTGGCCTTTGGATGGGATCTCATACACGGAATAACATTCTGGAAGGCATCTGGCGTTTGGATGGCATCTCATACACGTAATAACATTCAGGAAGGCATTTGGCCTTTGGATGGCATCTCATACACGGAATAACATTCAGGAAGGCATCTGGCGTTTGGATGGCATCTCATACAGGGAATAACATTCTGGAAGACATTTGGCGTTTGGATGGCATCTCATACACGGAATAATATTCTGGAAGGCATTTGGCGTTTGGATGGCATCTCATACACGGAATAACATTCAGCAAGGCATCTGGCGTTTGGGTGGTGTCTCATACACGGAATAACATTCAGGAAGACATCTGGTGTTTGGATGACATCTCATATACGGAATAGCATCCAAGAAGAAAGATGGCGTTGGGATAGAATCTCATACACGGAATAGCATTCAAGAAGACAGCTGGTGTTTTGGATCGCATCTCATACACGGAATAGCATTCAAGAAGACAGTTGCCCTTTGGATGGCATCTCATACACGGAATAACATTCAGCAAGGCATTTGGCGTTTTTATGGCATCTCATACACGAATAACATTCAGGAATGCATCTGGCGTTTGGATGGTATCTCACTCACGGAATAACATTCAGCAAGGCATCTGGCTTTTGGATGGTATCTCATACACAAATAACATTTAGGAAGGCATCTGGCGTTTGGATGGCATCTCATACACGGAATAACATTCAGCAAGGCATCTGGCTTTTGGATGGCATCTCATACACGTAATAACATTCAGGAAGGCATTTGGCCTTTGGATGGCATCTCATACACGGAATAACATTCAGGAAGGCATCTGGCGTTTGGATGGCATCTCATACACAGAATAACATTCAGCAAGGCATCTGGCGTTTGGATGGCATCTCATACACGGAATAACATTCTGGAAGGCATCTGGCGTTTGGATGGCATCTCACACACGGAATAACATTCAGCAAGGCATCTGGCGTTTGGATGGCATCTCATACACGTAATAACATTCAGGAAGGCATTTGGCCTTTGGATGGCATCTCATACACGGAATAACATTCTGGAAGGCATCTGGCGTTTGGATGGCATCTCATACACGTAATAACATTCAGGAAGGCATTTGGCCTTTGGATGGCATCTCATACAGGGAATAACATTCTGGAAGACATTTGGCGTTTGGATGGCATCTCATACACGGAATAATATTCTGGAAGGCATTTGGCGTTTGGATGGCATCTCATACACGGAATAACATTCAGCAAGGCATCTGGCGTTTGGGTGGTGTCTCATACACGGAATAACATTCAGGAAGACATCTGGTGTTTGGATGACATCTCATATACGGAATAGCATCCAAGAAGAAAGATGGCGTTGGGATAGAATCTCATACACGGAATAGCATTCAAGAAGACAGCTGGTGTTTTGGATCGCATCTCATACACGGAATAGCATTCAAGAAGACAGTTGCCCTTTGGATGGCATCTCATACACGGAATAACATTCAGCAAGGCATTTGGCGTTTTTATGGCATCTCATACACGAATAACATTCAGGAATGCATCTGGCGTTTGGATGGTATCTCACTCACGGAATAACATTCAGCAAGGCATCTGGCTTTTGGATGGTATCTCATACACAAATAACATTTAGGAAGGCATCTGGCGTTTGGATGGCATCTCATACACGGAATAACATTCAGCAAGGCATCTGGCTTTTGGATGGCATCTCATACACGTAATAACATTCAGGAAGGCATTTGGCCTTTGGATGGCATCTCATACACGGAATAACATTCAGGAAGGCATCTGGCGTTTGGATGGCATCTCATACACAGAATAACATTCAGCAAGGCATCTGGCGTTTGGATGGCATCTCATACACGGAATAACATTCTGGAAGGCATCTGGCGTTTGGATGGCATCTCACACACGGAATAACATTCAGCAAGGCATCTGGCGTTTGGATGGCATCTCATACACGTAATAACATTCAGGAAGGCATTTGGCCTTTGGATGGCATCTCATACACGGAATAACATTCTGGAAGGCATCTGGCGTTTGGATGGCATCTCATACACGTAATAACATTCAGGAAGGCATTTGGCCTTTGGATGGCATCTCATACACGGAATAACATTCAGGAAGGCATCTGGCGTTTGGATGGCATCTCATACAGGGAATAACATTCTGGAAGACATTTGGCGTTTGGATGGCATCTCATACACGGAATAATATTATGGAAGGCATTTGGCGTTTGGATGACATCTCATACACGGAATAACATTCAGCAAGGCATCTGGCGTTTGGGTGGTGTCTCATACACGGAATAACATTCAGGAAGGCATCTGGCGTTTGGATGGCATCTCATACACAGAATAACATTCAGCAAGGCATCTGGCGTTTGGATGGCATCTCATACACGGAATAACATTCTGGAAGGCATCTGGCGTTTGGATGGCATCTCACACACGGAATAACATTCAGCAAGGCATCTGGCGTTTGGATGGCATCTCATACACGTAATAACATTCAGGAAGGCATTTGGCCTTTGGATGGCATCTCATACACGGAATAACATTCTGGAAGGCATCTGGCGTTTGGATGGCATCTCATACACGTAATAACATTCAGGAAGGCATTTGGCCTTTGGATGGCATCTCATACACGGAATAACATTCAGGAAGGCATCTGGCGTTTGGATGGCATCTCATACAGGGAATAACATTCTGGAAGACATTTGGCGTTTGGATGGCATCTCATACACGGAATAATATTATGGAAGGCATTTGGCGTTTGGATGACATCTCATACACGGAATAACATTCAGCAAGGCATCTGGCGTTTGGGTGGTGTCTCATACACGGAATAACATTCAGGAAGACATCTGGTGTTTGGATGACATCTCATATACGGAATAGCATCCAAGAAGAAAGATGGCGTTGGGATAGAATCTCATACACGGAATAGCATTCAAGAAGACAGCTGGTGTTTTGGATCGCATCTCATACACGGAATAGCATTCAAGAAGACAGTTGCCCTTTGGATGGCATCTCATACACGGAATAACATTCAGGAAGACATCTGGCGTTTGGATGGCATCTCATACACGGAATAACATTCAGGAAGGCATCTGGCGTTTGGACGGCATCTCATACACGGAATAACATTCAGGAAGACGTCTGGTGTTTGGATGGCATCTCATACACGGAATAACATTCAGGAAGACATTTGGCGTTTTCATGGCATCTCTAACACGGAATACCATTCAGGAAGACCATGGCATCTCTTACACGAAATAGCACTAAAGTAGACTGTCCTTAAGTGATATTTGAAAAGCTCTTTTTACAGATTGTTGCATGTTATATTTTGCATATTCACTCACTGACTCACTGTTCTGCTGTAACCAAACCAATGTCTTAATTTTTTTTAAAATCAACCTCTTCTTCAATATTGTTTATTGAATGCTAGAATGGATGAAAAAGGTTTTTGGGCGAACAGATTTTTTTCTGAGAACATCATGTTTGACTTTTTAGGAATATTGATACAAAACTGAAAATTCGTCCTTAGGACCAGAAAGAAACAGTTACATTTTCTGGAATCCATATCCTGTGCCTGAAAATCTGATACCGTACATATTGCAGGCAATAGACAGGGATCGTCGATTAAGCGGTTAATTTGCAATATAAAACCCGCGCTCCGTTTGCATTAAAATTTTCTAGAATCTGGCTTGATAATTTTGATAAAATCCACCGTTTTGGAGTTATCTACAGTAAAATTTCGTATTCACTCGCGTCGTTGGTGGCAGCCATTACTGTCGTTGTTTGCATACATTCGCTGCAGAATGCTAAACCCGGAAGACTACGGAAAACTAAGCTCGAAACTGATGTTTATTTAATTTTTTTTCTAAATTTGTCTCAATTACTGCGCACGAGAACTATTTACGTAGACACGCTCTGTTTGCGCAATGATACCTACATTGATAACTATTCTATACCGAAAGTATGCGAACAACACCAGTAATGGCTGCCCGCGATGCGAATGAATCCGATATTTTACAGCAAAACGGTAGATTTTATCAAATTTATCAAGGCAGATTCGAATGCAGGATTTCTGGAAATTTTTAATGCGAACTGAGTTCGGATGTTACACTACAAATTAACCGGTTTTCTACCTAAAAATCTTGTATAAATGGATGGTAGATTTGGGGGGCATAGTAAGGGGTCATTTATTGCTAATATCTAGGAAAATAGGATGTTATGGAGAATCATAACCGCGCTGGAGGAACAAAACGCAAAGAAAAAGAAAAGTGCTTCTAACTTAAGAACCTATTTCTTCATTGTCACCACATCCTCTCGCCATATATCACATTTTTTAATCTATCTGATTTACTTTATTTACATTATTCGGACTATGGTCGCTATATTTATTACAACGTTTCGGCTGTTGTACGCTCCGGCCTTCTTCAGGTAGTTGGAATGCCGAACTGAACCCTTTATGTCGCTCATTGGTATAGATTGTTCTAGTTCCACATGCCATGTTTAATGGATGTCAGTTATCAGTTATCTCCTGTTAATTTCCTTCTGAAAGTTCTCCACTGCCTTTGCCGGGTATTGAACTCACACTCATTTGGACCTGTCATTGCATCTAACTAACGCTTTTTATCCACTGTGCCACTTGAGGACACATGACACGGAGGGAAATCAACAGGCGATAATTAATAAGTGACATACATTAAACATGGCACGTGGAACTAGAACAGTCTACCCCAGTGAGCGAAATAAAGGCTTCAGTTCGAATTTTCCAACCACCCGAAGAAGGCCGGAGTGTACAACGGCCGAAATGTTGTAATAGATATTGCGACAAAGATGAGGACAATAGTCCGAATAATGTAAATAATGTACATAATACCTCATCTCAGAAATATAGACAGATACTGAAGAGCCGAAACGTTGTAATAAATATGGCGACAAAGATGTGGACAATAGTCCGAATAATGTAAATAATGTACATAATACCTCATCTCAGAAATGTAGACAGATACTAAAGAAGAGCGTACTGAAATGTTATGTAATGTTATATATATATATATATATATATATATATATATATATATATAGATAGATAGATAGATAGATAGATAGATAGATATGTCTACTATTCGTCCATGCTTAGAATATTGCTGCCACATACGATCCGATGCCACTGTTATTTACCATAAGCTCCTTGATAAGATCCAAAAAATTTGCAATATTATTAGTCCTGATCTGGCGGCTCAGCTCCAGTCACTTTTCAACCATCGTAAGGTTGGCTTTCTATGTCTTTTCTATATAGACTTTCATGGTAATTGTTCGAATGAGCTCTTCGCTATGGTACCTAGAGTTTTTAAATTTAAGCGCAGCACGTGTCTAGCGTTGAGATCTCATCAATTTACTGTTGAGCTGGCTAAATGCAGCCGTAAATTCTATGCTAACTGTTTCTTCTCTCGTACTTCTTGCTTGTGGAACTATGCATTCCAGCCAACTTTAATCAGCAAAAAAAATAAATGCAATGTTAATCGCTGTCTACCATCCACCTCCTCTCTTTCTTCTAATGTTTAGTGTTTCTGTTCTTAATTCTACCATGCCCTGTAGCCCCCTTGTGTCTTAGTGGCTTTACTACATTACTTGGGGCGATTCCGATTAAAAATAAAATGACAGTGAATGTTGAACAATCTTCTCACAGATGAAGAAGAAACTTGAAGCAAAAGTAACGTGGTTCTACAGAAGGATACTGAGAATACTATGAATTGAACAAGTGAGCACGAACTAAGTTTTAGCGAAAATGAAGACAAAAAGTATACATCCTTAACATCAGAAACTGGTGAAATTTCTAGGGCAAATAATGAGAAAAGAGAGCTTGGAAAATTTGATACACATAAGACAGATTGAAAGCCAGAGAGACAAAGGGAAAGAGCGCATATCCTGCCTATAGAGCTTGAGAGAAAGGATTGCAGAATAGTTTTCTCTTATCCCAATACTCATCTTTACTCCCCATATTAATTTCTCAGTAGTGCATCTCATTTTTTTCTCAGTCTTATTCTCATTTTCTTAGCTACGAAGATGTCTCCTTGCTCTCCTTTCTGTGCAATTAAGTTAATGTTGTTGTTCTCAACTACTTTTCTTCTGCATGGATTTCTAATTATTTTCCTCTTTGTTTTACGCTTTCCTCAGCTATCCTAATCTTTCGGCTATATTCCCATCTTTCTCTTCCTAATTTACTGTTGATTATTCCACGCATTACTCGCACCAGTTCATCAGCAAATCTTTGATGTGGAACGCCTTAACGGCCAAATGTTATTCTCTTTAGTAATGGCGTCCATAGGAAGCTTACTTCTACTTTCGGATTAGTTATGCATTCATTATTTAACGAACTGATTTATTCTGCTTCTTCGACTTCGGCTGTCTTTTCTGTTATTTTGATTTAATCTCACAGCATAATTCGTTCTCTTTTCTTTTCTTTTCTTTTTTTGAAAAGTCAAGCCCAGCATATTTAATGTCAGATTTCGTCCATTCGATTTTTTCATTAAGTCTGATCATTATGAAAATGAAACTTTTCTTCCATTTATTTCATGTGAAGGATATATTCTTTCGACTTTCTCCACAGACGCATCATGGCAAACCCGTCGCTACTTTCATAGCAAGAGCTTCATTCTTGAGTGCCAAAGTTTCACATCTTGTTACATCCAAAATTTATCCCCATTACTTACGTATTACTTTGGTAAAAAGGCAGTTCCATTCCTAAAGCATCTTCACCAATATAGCAACTTTTCGAAAAAAAACTCCCGAGTGGAGGATTCTACAAAATTAACTTCATAAAAATCTATGGTCAATCGTTATCTATCCGCCATATCCTGTTAAGCGTCGCTCCCCTCTTCCTCCTAATTTCATATTGCAATTCACATTCGTAATGCCCTAGCTTAAGTGGCTCACAGGCTTTGTATTTTGTGAATTTTAATAAATAAAAAATTATCAGCACCGAATTACAAGCGAAAACGGCACATCGTAACGTGTCTTTTGTTAGCGCAAAACCGTTAAAATTCTCTAAATTGAAGAATAAAATCAATTTAAGCGCAAATAGAAAATTTATTGTGTGGTCTCTATTCGCGCTCAGTGGTAACGATCCTATTTTTAATGTTTTTATGTAACGATACAGACGTGATGGTCAAGGAGAATAAGTGCGGACGAAAGATTAACAAGAGAATCGAATCTTTCTTATTAAACATTACATTTTATTCTACTGTCTGTCAGTATGTGGTGCGGACCTTTCGCTTCTAGATCGAAATGTGCGCCTTGCTATCTCCTCAGCCATGTCTCAGAGATTCACCAACTCCTCTTTTCAAGTGGCTGCTTATATAGTTCTCAAGCTTGTTGTTCCCAAACTTATAAAAGTGGATTCAGCTGTGACTCTCTCGCGTGATTCTTCGTCTGGCGTCCTGGAGTCATTTTATGCCAACAATGTACTTGGTTACCTTGATCTGGTGTGAAAGTGATTCTTCCATAATACTACGATTGCAAGAATTGAATAGAAAGTCATGTGAACATTGAAAGCGAAGGAATGAAAATATTAATTGCTCCGTAAAATAACTGCAGCCGTGTATACGGATATATTCATTCAATCATATTGAACCAATCACTGAAGTCTGTTGCTGGCAAAGTTGATTTACGTTTAACGGGTTTTGTTGTCTTAAGACCAGAATCCATATTACATACTAAGAAATCTACTATTTGTCCACGAATCACATCTGGTCAGGTCTAGTCCTGTCTATTTCTACTATGTATTTAAAGTCTGGTGATACCTAGATGGATGACAGCTTGGCTATACCAGGTGCTGTAAGCATGGATGTGCGAGTTGTATGTCTTAAAACCATATCACATTGAAATACTGGTTCTCGTACAATCACCGAAGTTAATCAACGTCGAGCCTCGTCAGTACCTGGATGGGTGAACCTTGGGAATACCAGGTGCTGTAAGCTGGAAGTGCGGGTTGTATGTCTTAAGGCCATATCACATTTAAACATTGGTTCTTGTACGATCACCAAAGTTAAGCAACGTCGAAGCTAGTCAGTACCTAGATGAGTGACCGCTTGGGAATTCAAGATGCTGTAAGCAGGAATGTGCGGTGGTTGTAATGGATAATGGTTAATCGGAGAGACGTGTTCCAATTCCCGTTGAGTTCTTTATATTCACATACGCGCAAATACACTTGGGGAAGGCATGAACGTCTTATTTCCCCAACTAAATGGTTAATTATGATTTCTATTATTATCTCCCAAAAACGTCTTAAAATCTAAAAATATTTTCTGGCTTTAAATTATCTCCAAAGAAATCAACGAATCAATCAATTAGGTTTCTGGTTGGGACCAGGACGGAAATGATTATGCATCAGAAGACAAAGGAAATAATAATAATAATAATAATAATAATAATAATAATAATAATAATAGCACTGGCTTGAAAGCTAAAACCAATAGCCTAATTATTGTAGCTCAGGACTAAAGCCTCGCAACCTACCACCGTCACATAATCAAGGATGGAACTAACTCGAAATGCAGGTCTGCGGAAAATATGATGAAACTGTGGACCATATTATCTCAGAATGTCTGGAACTGACAAAAAATGGATATACCCAGAGACATAACAAGGTAGAGACATATGTGCACTGGAAGATATGCAAGAAGCACAAAATCGAAACCATTGAAAGATGGTATATCCACCAACCAAACACAATTACCCATAATAACGATGTAACTATCCTCTGGGACATGCCAATTCAAACTGACAGGAAAATAAAAGCCAACAGACCTGATAAATTATCATAAAAAACAAGAAATTCAGAAAGTGTATGCTTATTCACATATTCACCTGAGAATTATCGAGAAATTATCCAAATACAAGGACCTGGAAATCGAGATTAACAAGATGTTGGGAATGAAGACTGAGGCTGTACCAATACTAATCGGAGCACTGGGCCTCGTGAGAAAAGGAATGGATAATTTTACTAACAGTTTCCCAGATAACATCAAGAGAAAAATTGCCCAGAAGAGCGCCCTACTAGGAATATACCATATCCTAAGAAACGTGCTATGAATTAAATAACAATTCTCTTATAGGTCCTAAGGATCATTGTTGGGGCCCGTCTCTACTGGATACAAAGCAGGAAACATAATATACACAAATAATAATAATAATAATAATAATAATAATAATAACAATAATAATAATTTATATATAATAATAGTATATCTTATAATAGTTTTATATAGACACATTTTATTTTCCCAAATAAACGAATCAATATTGCATGATCGCAATTATTTTATGCAACAATTAGCGATCTTTTCATTTTCATTTCTTTCTCGATTCCAACATAAGCATTTACTTTTATTTGGATTTTACTTTTGATGTTTTTTGTTTTGTTTTTTATCTTTTTAATTTTTTATTTTTCTAATTTGCAAGCCTGAATGTCCAAAAATCATTTAACAATCGACTTTCTGTTGATTTCGGATTATTTACTATTTTTTTCTTTTTGGACAAATGTCCACTCAGTACAAGTCACTCAAAGCAGATGGTAACTAAATGAGGTCGTTGTATGGACGTAAAAAGAGGGATTAAGTGCAGATTGGGGGATGACCCAAGAGTTGAAGAGGTCAAGTGTTCAGGGAAGAATCCTTTCTGGAGTCTTCCAAAGAGTAGTTCCTCTTAGGAAGAAATTGTTTCTTACCAATGAAGTACGAAGGAGAATTAGATGTTTCTCTCCTGGGTATTATTATTTGCTACATTCCTGGCCATTTACCATGGAAGTGTAAGGGCATATTAGTTGAAAGATTTATTTTTGGAACATTGGGGTTACCAATTGTAAAGGTGTCCATTTGTAGGTAGACCAATACTATTTATATTATTATACTTTCAACGTACAAGATTCAAGTAAAGAACAAAAACTCCAAATGTGAATCAACAAATATATATTGAAATAACATACAAGAACAAATATGCAATAAAATTGTATTCAGTGTATAGATTAAGGGAAAGAAGTTGTTCCCCTTAAAACGTAGATTGATTTGTAATTGATTGTTCGAAGGAAGTTCTTTTTGAGAGAAAAATGTTCAGGAATCAATATTAGAACAAAGGTATGTTTGTTAGAATAGATAACACAAGAATATAATCGATTAAAAATGTGTTGTGTTATAGAATGGTTCGAGTCCTGGTTGATTGAGCTTGGCTGAATCACAGAAAGAAATGTAAGTTTATATTACGAAATTCTGTGTCTGTGTCTGTGTGTGCGTTTGAAATGTTATAAGCAAGATCGTGGACTTGTATGGACAAGTAAATTTTACTGGATCTTACTGACGACGAAGTCGCCTCTTTTATGGAAAAAGGGTAAGCTCCCACGGCAACGCGGAAAACTTAATCTTGCACTAAAATATGTGATTGGTTAAAAAGTAACCAATCACTATATTCATACTAACAGAAGAAGCAAGCAAGCTCAAAATCGAAGGATTCAAAGAAACGACTGCGATGGCTAAACTGTCCTATATAAAAGTAGTAGTGATTTATTAGCCAATCGCAGGCGAATAAAATGCGCGCGTGGAAAAAACATAGCAATCGCTACAGAAGGACTTAATAATGTATTACATAATGTGATACATGAATAGTTTGATATCAAACTGTGTGTTGTGAACTGACGACAAGATGTGGGTTTATTTAATTTTTCTATATGGATTATGGAGTCTTTTTCTTTTTTATATATCTCTTCCACCCTCTCTTCTAATGTACGCTCTCTATTTCTCCAGATGTAACCACAACTCTCTCTTTTACCATACATTTCCCCCTTCGGCCAATAAAATCATCTTTCCCTTGCAAATTGTTGTGCAGCGGTGAGGAATCTAATTGAAAGAATGCCATGAAATAACATCTTCAGTTTCCTTTTTTGATAGCGTTTATCGTCTGACCTTTGAACTTAGAGACACACATCCCAATACCTACTATGCTGCTATAGTTCGCTCTTCCTTCATTGCCCTCTTTGACGGCCTCGTTCTCTTACTCTTTGTCTCTGTCTCTCTATCTCGCTTTAAACGACGACAGTTTTCTAGCCTTCTCAGCACATTGCTCATGCGCAGTCTGGCGGTAGGGATTTGGAAAGAAAAACGAAATGTCTATAGTATGTGTTCCTATGAAGGCGTACAAAAACATGAATTAAATCTCCCTGGGAGCCCAAATTTTAAACAGATACGTAGCAGCCCAATACACACAGAGACCCACACACACAGATATATATATATATATATATATATATATATATATATATATATATATATATATATATATATAGGATTGGTGTATACAGAATACATTCCAATAACCAAAAAATACTATTCTTAAATGAGTGATCAATACAAAGTAGAGCAAATATAATTATTTATTCGAAAATTATAAGATAGATATGTTATACAATCACTACAAAAATAGCCATTTTGTTTCAACACTTCTGTGATGGTGTTGAATGTAGAATAAAGGGTTTTTAAAAAACAAAAAGAGAGAACATGACATCGTAACGATTTTCTTTTCTCCTGTGTTTCTTTGCAGTGTTTTTCCATTGCATTGTCATTTCTGAACAACAACACCGTTTCTCTTTGCATAAGCAGGACACATTAAGTTTAATGTTTCGCTTACCCGATCAAGTGGCTGCCAATATATTTCGACAGAAATGATTCTCCTCTATTCAGTATTCCGTAATAGATGACACTTTTCTCATTTCAGAGCAAAGATTTCTGAGTCAAATTTTGGGGTGCCACTGGTTTCTCATTCTGTGATAAGCATTGCCTTTTTTATTCATGCTGTTAAAAAAATATGATGAACTAATTCTATACACAGTTGCTTACTATCCATACTGTTATTACTTTCGTTAGTTGACTCATAATTCATAGCTGTGAAAGATATGATATCTGAACGCTCTAATATATAGTGGATTTATTCATAATTAAACATATATTATGATGCTTTGTTTGTTTGCATAATAAAATCTAACGATCCAAAAAAAAAAAAATCAATATGTTCCAAATTTGACTTTAAATATTTTCTTTTTTGGAATAGCTCCTTGGTCGGGACCGAGATATTATCAGCACTCTAATCTATCTATCTATCTATCTATCTATCTATCTATCTATCTATCTATCTATCTATCTATCTATCTTGTCTTGTTTGCATCACCTCCGAGAATCAATTCCGGTGTCGTCTGCTGCTATCGAGTTTCTGTTTTTCCAGTTGACGCCATCTTGCGAGACGATATATCAGCAACTTTGGTGTTAGTTACAAGTAAAGTATCTGACGTTATATTCGAAGGATATTTGGAAGGTTACCCTATCTTCGTGTTGTGTCTCAGCAGCGACCGGTGCGGGGTGGGAGACTTGCTTGCAGCGGGGAGGGCGAGAGGGTCCCCTTTGCGTTTCAGTTGTTGTGCTTTTTATTTCTGCTTCGCTACGTTCCTGTTTTATCCCGAATCTTAAAAGCAAATGGTAAAGAGATAAGCATTGACTGAAAACGATCTGATTACAAAGAAGAAGAAGAAGAAGAAGAAGAAGAAGAAGAAGAAGAAAAAGAAAAAGAAAACAGTGAAAGAGAGGCTGAAAGCAAATGTGGAAAAGAAGAGTGGAGAGAAACAAGGGAGAAAGACATGAAGGAAATATATTAAGAAAGAAAAAAATTAAATATCATAAAACGGAAGAATAAAAGAAATAAGTAAAAAGAAAAAAGAAAAAGAGAAAGAGCGATGAAAGTAAATTGGTAAGCCACTTTAAAGATGAAGACAAAAAATATTGAAAGGGCCCCATTTTTTTCAAGACAACAAGCAAGCAATGTAAAATATAGAAAAACAAACTTAATCCAAACTGCAGTGAAAAATAAAATTTAAATATTTAAAAAAGAGAAAAAAATAAGAACAACAAAAATAAAGAAAATCTAACAGAAAATAAAAAAATAAAAATCAAATAAAGAAAACGGTAAAAGTTAAGAAAAAAGAAAGAAGAAAAAGAAAGAAGAAAAATAAAGAAAACAATAAAAAAAGAGTAAAACTTTGTAGAAAACAAAATAAAAAAAAGAAAGTTGAAACAATAGAATGAAGAAGCAAACTAAAAATGAAAAATAACAAAAGTAAGAAAAACAAACAAAAAATCATAAAAATCAGATCGGAATGAGAAAGATTAAAAAGATAGACAACAGAAGAATGAAAACTAAATTAAAAGAAAAAAGACAAAAATAAAAGAATGAGAAAGAAAACGAATGAAGTTAATAGAAGAATAGAAAGAGCATAAAATTAGGGAAAAGAAAGAAGAGGAATGAAATAGATTAAGAATATAAAATAAATATACGAATGAGAAGAAATTAAGAAGAATGGTCTATAAATAAAGATGAACGAAAGAGAAAGGGGGGGAAACAGTAAACGAGAACAAAAGAAAAATGAAAACACAGATACATAGAAAGAAAGAAAGAAAGAAAGAAAGAAAGAGAGAAACAAGAAAGAAAAAACAAGAAAAGCAAACGTAGATAGAAAAAAAGAAAGAGGAACATGATAGAATGAAAATGAAGAAGCATAAAAAGAAAGTAAAGGAAATCAAAAGAAAAAGACCAAAATAAAAAGAAGCAAATGAAAGAAAGAAAGAAAGAAAGAAAGGAAGAAAGAAAGAAAGAAAGAAAGAAAGAAAGAGAATGAAAGATCACCAGAAAAGAAGTAAATAAAGTAAAACTAAATAAAGAATGAAAGAAAAATAGAGTACAACACGGAAAAGAAGATTATAAATAAAGTAAAAAATAGAAAGAAAGAAAGAAAGAAAGAAAGAAAGTGAAACATATAGAAAGAAAATGAAGAACGTTAACAAAAGAAAGAAAGAAAGAAAGAAAGAAAGAAAGAAAGAACTAAATTGAACGGAAGGAAGGAAGGAAGGAAGGAAGGAAGGAAGGAAGGAAGGAAGGGAGGGAGGGAAGGAAGGAAGGAAGGAAGGAGAGAGGGAAGGAGGGAGGGAAGGAAGGGGGAAAAGAAAATAATAAAAGCAAGAGAATAATAGTAAATAAATGAAGTTAAAGAAAGCCAAAAAGAAACTAAACGGAAAGAAAGATGACGAAAGATAAAAGAAAGAAAGAACAAAATTGAAAGAAAGAAGGAAAATCATTAAAGAAATAGAATGAAAGGAAATCATTAAATAAATAAACGAGAACTAACAATAAATAAAGAAAAAAAAAGAATAATAAAAAGAGGAGACAAGCTGGAAACCAAAAGCAAGAACAATCTAGAAGGAAAGAAGAAATAAAGCAAAGAAGGAAACAGAAAGAAAGAAAGAAAGAAAGAAATGAGTGTAAGAAAGAAAGAAAAAAGAAGGAAAGAAGGAAAAGAAAAAGAATTAAAAGAATAAGACAGAAAGACAGAAAGAAAAAAAATAAAAGAACAAGTATAAAAGAAAGGATAAAAGATAACACAAGAAAGAAAGAAAGAAAGAAAGAAAGAAATGAGTGAAAGAAAGAAAGAAAAAAGAAGAAGGAAAGAAAGAAAAGAACAAGAATTAAAAGAATAAGACAGAAAGACAGAAAGAAAAAAAGAACAAGTATAAAAGAAAGGATAAAAGATAAAACAAGAAAGAAAGAAAGAAAGATAGATAGATAGAAAGAAAGAAAGAAAGAAAGAAAGAAAGAAAGAAAGAAAGATAGATAGATGGATAGATAGATAGATAGAAAGAAAGAAAGAAAGAAAGAAAGAAAGAAAGAAAGAAAGAAAGAAAGAGCGAGCTATATGGAATTTTGCCGTCAGGAGTAATAAACAGGGTAATCACATAAAATTTTGTCAGATGATTGGCCACGTAAAGTCGGCTTGACACTTGGATCTTTTCTGAAAAGTCGAAAGCATCTTTAACTCGATATCCAGAATAATTCTTTTCACATTAAATCTAAGAGAATAAAGCAATTTCCAAACACTTACGCTTCGTCTACAACCATTAAAAGAGTTTAGATTCTTGCCAAGATTTCTTCTTCAAATTTCCAACACATCCTCCCCGTTCCTGTTTGTACGGCTACAATAAATCGTTTTAGATTTTTATTCATCTCACTTAAACCCGTTTTTAAAGAGAAACGCGTATGCAACGTCGTACCAAGGCCCCTTTTTTTATTTGCCGACTCCCTTCAGGATGTGAGCGATCATAGCTCTCCATATCTTCCTTTTTGGTTCTAAGTACTGTTTGTCTCCTTAAGCACAGTTATCGTATTTCCCACTTAGCCGAGATTTAATGTCACCTACGGAAAAAAATGCTATTTTGTCAACTCCGATCGTTGTCAATTATTATCAGCGAGCGGATGAACAATTTCGGGGAGGGGTAGATTTCTCCGAATATAGATTTACATCTGGCTAGGGCGTTAAGATCTCTCCTCTTTTTCCTCTCGGTGGTGGTGTCTATATAACTATCTGTAATACGGGCCCCATCTGAGCTGGACACGTGATTTCTTGTCGAAGAAAGTCAATGAAATCGTGTGAAATGCGGATAGATCTGCAACCGACGAACAGAATAACTCACAACTCGCGATCGACGCAGCTTTGCTGAAAGAAACTGAGTGGGGGGTCTGTTTTTACATCGACTTCACTTACTATCACTATCGTTTACTGATGAGTCATATATATATACATATATATGTATATATGTATGTGTGTGTATGTATGCATGTATGTTTATATATATTTATATATTATATATATATATGTGTGTGTGTGTGTGTGTGTGTGTGTATTAACCGCAAATATTATCTATCTATCCATATATATATATGTGTGTGTGTGTATTAACCACAAATATTATCTATCTATCCATATATATATATATATATATATATATATATATATATATATATTATAAACTAATTGATTTAAAATATATTTTTCCGCTACACAGTTCTAACCATGTTTCAAAAATGGAAGGTCCGAATTTAATTTTGTAATTAAATTAAAGACATTAGTTCAATCCAATAAAACACCTACAGAAAAATTAAATTATGATGTAAAGATATAAGATGTAGGCCATTGAATATCCCATGTCCTTTGTACAGACATGTGAAACTATATATTACTAAGTATTAAAAAAAAGTTTACTAAATCAGAGAAATGAATTAGCTATTTTTACCGTAATTGTCATAAATTTTATTTAAATAATATTTAAATATAAAAATTACTTATACTTGATATGTAAAAATAATTTTACTTACTGTAAGTAATTCTAATACATTTACATCTTTTAAAAAAGAAATATAGTCTATTAAAACTAACAGTGAAAATATTTTAAAGTTGTATTTACAATTGTAGTTAAATAAAAAGAAATTCTAACCTAAACATCTTTTAAAATTGTAATTAAATAAAACGTATTCTAACCTATAGATCTCCCTCTAAGTACTACAAGCACTTAAAGAAATCCAATAAAACACCTGCAGTAAAATGAATTTAATATGAAAAGCTAGAAGATGTAAGCCATTGAGTGACCCATGTCCTTTGTACTTACATGAGAAACAAGATATTACTAGGTTTATATAAAAAATAAAAGTTTACTAAATCAGTGAAATCAATTAGCTATTTTTGGCGTCATTGTCATAAAGTTTACTTAAATAATATTTAAATAAAAAAAGAAAAAAATTATTACCTAATAATATACATACTTATAGTCGATGTGAAAATAACTCTACATACTGTAAGGGATTCTAATACATTTACTTGTTCTTAAAAGAAATATAGTATATTAAAAATTAAAAGTGAAAATATTTTTCAAATTGTAGTTAAATAAATCGTATTCTAACATGAACACCCCCCACCACAAAAAAATCTTGAAATATACAAATAGAAAAAATGCCGTAAGAATTTTTGCCGTTAACAATAAAATTTTAAAAAATCCAGACGACATGCATTTAACGGATGTCAGATTTCATTGAAGAATACATCCCTACCCCCTACCAAAAAGTAACTAATAACGGATACATCAAAATACAGACATAATGAACACGCAAACATCCCTGTCTAGTGGAAGTGAATTTATCTGTAGCCTTGGAAACGGGAATTATGATTTTAGCTGTGTCTTTAAAACCCAGTAATTTTAAAAGTTACTCCAAAATTCGCTTGAGGATGAAATGGAACTAATGTCTTTAATTTAATTAAAAAATTAAATTCGGAGCTTCCATTTTTGAAACATGGTTAGAACTGTGTAGCGGAAAAAACATTTTAAATCAATGAATTTATAATATTAATGCTCTGTAAATTTACATTGGGCACTATTTTGTAAAAATAAAAATATCAAAAGAACACCGGATTATATATCTTACTGTTCTTTCTTTATATATATATATATATATATATATATATATATATATATATATATATATATATATATATATACTTTGAAAAAATGTATGTATGTATATATATATATACTTTAAAAACCAGAATGTCAGTTGAATCCGCTATCTTGGTTTCAACCTTACGGTATTCTCAGGCCATTTTTATAAAATGACTTCTTAACGCTTTATTTTTAAACAAAAATCTAATGTACGCTATATTATTTCTTTAAAAGTAAATAAATAAACAAACATGCGACGCTGGGTATAATAAAAAGGGAGGGGAATAATAATAATAATAATAATAACAAGAACAAGAAAAAGAATCGAACAAAAGCAACGCTATTATAAGAGGATCTGTGTGGGAGGGCAGAATTGAAATGTACAGTCCTTTTATCCAGTCTCATATGTGCTTAAGAGGAAAAAATAATATAAATAAATTATATATATATATATATATATATATATATATATATATATATATATATATATATATATATGCGTGGGTGTGTGTGCGTTATTTAGTGGAAAGTGCTCAGTATCCGTTTTAAAGTTAATATATGCGGTTGCATGGATAATAGTTTGTAACCCCTGATTTCTTGCTCTCGTGATCTTCAGACAAACAGGTTTATTTTTTCAAAAGTGGATCAATTCATGCCTTATTTGTATTTGATTGAGGGGGGAAATTTTCTTCTGTGTTTGTTTGGGATTACACTCACATATACATAGACACACATACATACAGCCATATGCATGTTAGTTCGTCCATACACACCTATATTCATACTTTTGTTTTAGGTGCAGTTACACATTGATACATTCGAGCTCACGTATTTACGCAACTTTCATCCTGTCTATTTCGGTGTCAAGATTGTAGCGATTCATAAGTAGCAATTTTCTCTTAGTAGGGGTCATGGGGAGATGGCTTTGACGTTTGTCAGGTTGACTGTTTGCACCGGCAGACAGGCTCATATGCACTCACACATACACACACATGTACATGCATTGACACATGTACATATATATAGACTCATTGATTTGGGTCTACTACCACCACGTGGGTTAATTTTTGTTCTTTCTGTAGACATGGTGATAATTGTATTTTTAACAACTGAAGCTGTTATTAACGATTGTGATTATGTTAATAGTAATATTAGTTGTAATGTTATTATTGATACCTTGATAATAATTAATGTGTTATTGGTTACGATGAACAGCAAAGTTATCCTTAATAATTATGGAATCAATGGTAACCATGATAATAACAATAATATCAACATTAAAAAAGGAAAAAAGGGAATAAAAATAAATACCTAATAATAATAATAATAATAATAACCCAATACTTTTTGTCGATGCAAGTGCATCCTTATTGATATAGCAGTCCCTGCAGACTGCAATGTATCTTTGAAGA
This sequence comes from Acanthosepion lycidas, assembly GCA_963932145.1. Taxonomy (NCBI): domain Eukaryota; kingdom Metazoa; phylum Mollusca; class Cephalopoda; order Sepiida; family Sepiidae; genus Acanthosepion; species Acanthosepion lycidas. The sequence goes on from OZ010579.1 coordinate 11,025,871, forward strand.
TATTCAAAAAGCTGTCAAAATACAAGGACCTTGAAATAGAAGTTTAAAAAATGTGGCACATGGGAACATCAACAATCCATGTTGTTGTTGGAGCCCTAGGATTGGTTGGAAAAGATTCCAGTAGACTAATTGAAGGGATTCCTGGAAGTCCATGCCTCAAGAAGATACAAAAAATTGTACAAGTACAGCCCACACTTTACGAAGGGCTTTGTTTTTTTGTCAGTGGAAATTGTCTAACCTTAGGCTCCTGGGCGGGATCCGGAAATAAATGTGTAAACGCCAGAAATCAAAGGAAATAAAAATAATAATAATAAATAAAATCGTAATAAAAATAATAATTACAATGGTAATGATGAAAATAGTTTTGATAATAATAATAATAATAATAATAATAATAATAATAATAATAATAATAATGGCAATAATGACAATGATAAAAAGCAGTACTAATGGTGGTAGTAGTCGTTATGAAGTATTTGTTCTTAAACTGGTAACAACAATACTAATAACAAAAGTAATAGTAGTAATCAGAAAAATAATAATTTTGGAGTGTTAAAGCTTATATCTTTCGTAATAGCCGTGCTAATTATTACGGATGGTGATTGTGTATGTGAGGGTTGGGTGGTAGTTTTGGTAACAGTTCTGGTAATGTTATTGATTCCTGTCCGTGGTTATCTTTTGGTGCTTTTAGTGTTCAAGTGTTTTAATGTTTTCCTATTTTTTTCAGTAAGTTCCTTCCCGTTTGTGTGTGTGTGTGTGTGTGTGTGCATTTAGGCAGCAAATTCTCTTTTAGACATGTCTGATTAAATAAATTACAAACATTATGTCTCCTTATTTTTAGGAAAATCCTTTCATGTTCACGGATGATTTTCGTGTATCACAATCAAATGAGGCGGTTGTGTTATTAACGATTGTGATCAAATCACTAATCTAGCCAATTAAATAACTTCTAATTGTCATGTCCCTTCAGGACGTTAGCGGTCATGGCTCTCCACAATTTCTTGTCCTTTGTGACTGTTAGTAAATTTTATCTTTTTGCTATCTCTCCTAATCCCTGTTCTGCCACTCATTTGCGTAAACTCTCTAGCTAGGTTATGCACCGTCTTCCTCTGTCCCTCTTACCCTCAACATGACCTGCTAGTATCAAATATTCTAAGCCCTCTTTCTTCATTATTTATCCAAAGAATGTCTCTCTATGAATCAAATTATAATTGTTCTTTTTGTTTCAATTTCCCTTGAAACTCCCACATTGCTTACATACTCAATGAGATTCTCAACATCCTTCTGTAGGACCACGTCTCTGTTAATTCAACACACCTCCACGTCTGTGATGAAATAGTTCAGTATTCATTGCCATATAGGAGGATTAAGTTTATACACAGTTTTAGCACTCTTTTCTCTGGATCTACAGATATTTTCCTCTTTCATAATACTTTATTTAGCTTTTGGAAAGCATCTTCAGCTAATTCAATGCGCCTTTTAATTTCTGTGCAACATTTTCCATCATATGTTTGAACATTTATCAGGTAGCTACAATTTTATTCGTTGCTGAAATATTCTTATCCAGGTAATCTTCTACACGTGTAATAGTCTTATCTAGCATTCACTTTCATATAGGAGAATTGATATTGCATACAAGTTGATCACTCTTTTCTTTTTTTCTTACGATTTTTTACAGTTTCTCATAATAGTGTTATGTCTTCTATTGACGTATGAAATGCCTTGTCCTTCGGCAAGTCTTCCATGGCCGGCTTGTCTGTAAAGTAGTTATCGTTTTGTTTGGCTACTGGATTATGGCTATAATAAAAGGAAGAAAGGCCGATTAAACCGTCCTTTAGCCAGAGGACAGTGTTTTCAATTACTGTCTTGCAAACCGACATAAACCGTTAGCCTGAGGCAAGATATGAAATCTTTAACAAGACATTTGTCGCAACAGTTATTGAAATTATATTCGGATCATAACGACATCTCTTTTCATCTTTTCCTTCTGGATAGAGAAACACCACTGATAATCCGGTAATTCCTTTAATCCAAATAGAATAAAGAATAAACACTTTAATTGTAAGAATTAAGGTTATCACTGCCGAGATGCTGGCCTTGGGAGAGTAGTTTGTACATATGTGCTCGGTAAACAAAGTGTTTCGTTCTTTTTTTTTTTTTCGTGAGTAATAACAAAGTAAATTCGAAAGATTTACCAGTGAACAAAATATAGCGCTGGAAGCTTATGCATGCAACGTATATCTGAATTCTTCTTCTTCTACATTTCCTTACTTTATTCTTCTGATGCTATTCGTACCAGGGTAGATACACCCTTATGCAAATCACTCTAAATCGCTTTAATTTCCTTTCTTTCATCATACGGTCAGTTTTAGACCCACTGGCGTGAAAAGGTGTAATCGATTTCTATTTTTTCCTCGAATTAGGCCATTTGCAGTGGTGTGCAGTAATATGAATCTCTTTTCGGGGTGTATGATGACATTTGTTTCGCCTCGAAAAATATTGCATCTTCCTTGATTGCATCAGATTTTCATCACTATTGTCTCGGCTGTCGATTAGTTGTCCTAAGGTCATTGTCTGTGATGGACATTACTTGAATAAGGCGTACGAAGATTGAAATGCTGCACGAACACAATGTTAAGCCTTAACAGTGAGCAAATCAAAGTGCTATAGACTGGCAAGGAACGACTTCGTGGTATGAACATAAGAATTACTAGTTGTTATTGTTATATTTAATTAGAAAAATACGAAGAAAAAGTAAATAATAACGGAATTATCGGTTTTGTTTCAATTAATTTGCACTAAGGTGTAGGTTTTCTTATCGTCCTTTTCACACACTTTCACCGTCCCTTGGACAGAAGTCGAGGTTTATCCTTTGTTTCTTGTTTAGGTTTGGTTTTCTAGTTTTTACTAAGGACTTTTAACTCTCTTTCTTAGTGGCATTATCGCCTTTTTAGGAGGGAATTGATCAAAAATAAAAAGTATGACATGTGCGAAGTCTGCTATTACTTTTATTGAACCATTTCTATTCTTTCTTTGGCAAACTTGAAGCTTTCGTTCCCACTCCAAAACAATAGATTTTGCCTTGACACCGCTATTATTTAAACTACTTTCACTTCTCGTTGTTTTCAAAAGCGATGATTAGAATTTTAATAAAACCTACACATATGATGAAAGTGAATTCATAAATTTTTTTCTTGGAATTTAGACCAAAAATATTAAATACTGTTTATTTATTAGATTGTTAATTTACAAAAATAATTTTACATTTTCACCTTTCTAAAAATTAATACAATTAAAATTAATGAATCGTATTATTCATCATTTACTAATTAATAAAGAAATAAATCTGAAAACAATGGTTTATTCATAAATTTATCAGAATTTATTAAATTCTTAAAATATATGAAACAACATTTTTATTTACCATTTCATAAAGTTCGAATTAATTGGAAACTAACCGATGTTTTACCAACCATTCGAATAAACAATCTAATAAATAGTGTTTATTATTTTTATTGTCAATAAATTCACTTTCATAGGTTTAGGTTTTATTACAGTTCTCATCATCAATTTTTAAAACAATAAACATTACCGAGGAATAATAATAGCGGTGTCAAGGCAAAAACAGTCCTTCTAAGTTTTTTTAGGGCACGAAGATCCAAGTTTACCCTTTTTGTATTTAAATTTTTCTTTCTCTTTTTCTCCCTTTCTTTGTTTTTTCTTTTGTCACAATTCTTGAAATAATAATACAACTACTTTTATATTTCTTGACTACAATTTTTCTTTCTTCTTTCTTTCTTCTTTCATCTTTCTTTCTTCTTTCTTCTTCTTTCTTTCTTCTTTCTTCTTTCTTCTTTCTTTCTTCTTTCTTTCTTTCTTCTTTCTTTCTTCTTTCTTCTTTCTTTCTTCTTTCTTTCTTCTTTCTTCTTCTTGTAATATTAATAGTCACGTTACTTTTACATGTCTTGATCTTATTTTCATTTGTTGTTGTATTAGCCTACTTATTAGTTTTCTCCTATTTTTTTAAAACAGTATCACCGCATTCAAGACCGTAAAGCCACTAAAACACAAGGGGTTACAGGGCGTGGCGGCATTAGGTACAGAAACATTAACCTATTGATCCCTGCGTTCTTAAACAATTTGAACCCTTCCGCCTGAGCTCCTGAGTCAAAATTCGCAAATAATTGATATGTAATGTTTCACGGTAGATATAAAAATAGTTACAAGTGTTTACCCACCGTTCAACCAGTTGCTGGGCATTACATCATTTTTCTCTACCACTGTTTAACCGGTGGCTGGGCATTACGTTATTTTTCTCTACCACCGGTAAAGCGGTCGTCAGGGATCAAAGGGTTAATAACGAAAGAAAAGCGTAATCAGTAGCGATTGACATTGCATTAAAATTTTTGCAGATTAAAGTTGGCTAGAAAGCATGGAGCCCGAATTCAGTTCCCAAGTTAGAAGTGCTAGAAAAGAAACTGTTCGCATTACGGCTACATCTAGCTAGCTCAAATGTAAATCGGCGCCAGTCTATTATTGCGCTTAAATTCATGAAGTCTAGGTACCATACCTGGGTCAGGGTGGACCTGGGAACAACAGCAGTTAAGAGGTGGTTCCACGCTCCTCAAAACCTGCTGATTACAGGCCTTGCTGCCGGATGTAGTTTATCGTCATACCCAGGACGGAATGTTTTCTTATCTTTATTTATCCGATAAATACCAGAACAATAAAATCAATATAAGAGCATAAATAACTAAATGATATATTTATTATATACTTATTAACACTATTTACAATGTTCGGACAGGTATCCTAATGTTTGTTGCCATATTTACGACGTTTCGGCCTTCTTCAGATGATTGGAATTTCGATTCCAACCGTTTATTTTGCCCAACCCAGTAGATTGTTCTGGTGCTACCACCCCTGTCCCAGCAATACATTTTTTGAAGAAAAAATATTACCAGTAAAAGATTTTTGAAAAAAATTACCAGCAATAAATTTTTGAAAAAAAAGAATTAGTAACAATAAATATCTAGTTGGCATTAAATAACCCATTGAGGTGTTGATATACCATAAAACAAAACAAAGCAAAGTAAACCAATACCTTTTTGAAAACAAATATTACCTCCAATGCATTTGCCTCTCGACAAAAGCCGTCTTCACAAAAATACGTCAGTGAAAACAAACTGATTTCTTACAAAGAATACATATTCTATTCCTACGAACCTATCCTAAAAATTTTGTTGGCATTAAATAACCCATTACCGTAAAATAAAATAAATGAAACCAAAGAAAAATGTTTAATTTAAAAAATTGAATTAAAAAGCTAATATTTCAAACTGAATTTGTAAGTTTCAAATGTTCAAATCCCCAAATAGTTTTCATTTGATTTTCAGCAAACAAATTAAAATGCCTGTCATTCACTGAAACAAGACTAATAGCAGAATCTACTTGTAGCTAATTTACACGGAAATACAGAAAGCTACTTGACTAAACATGTAAATTTGATTTGTTCCACTTTCTAAATATTAAGGGAAAACATTATGTAGGGATGTTCAAATATCATAGGGCAGGGTTTCATTATGGAAAGAGAACGCCACAGATGTGCAGGAGACATTTCAAAACGTTGGCCGGTAATTTGGAATTGCAGTCTTGACAAAATTATTAAATTAATCGCTTTTATTAATGAATTGAAACTGAAAAGATATTTCCGATCGCAGAAATGATTTTGGTGACAAGCGAATCACAAAAAGATCAGCTCTTACTAAAGATTCATTGCTTTTAAGATTTGAAAGATATTTTTTAATAATATTTTATGTTGGTCGGGGGTGAGTGTGTGTGTGAATGTGTAAGTGAATCCGTGTAGAGCGTATAGATGTGTGTGAGAGAGAGTGCGTGTGTGGTAGGCGTGTGCGCGTGTGTGTGTGTGTATGAATGTATTTAGGGGACATGTGTGGAGGACCTGAGTCCGTGTGTGGATGTGGATGGGCGTATGTATGTGTAAGTGCATGTGTGTAGGGCATGTAAGTGAGTGTGTGTGTCTGTGAATGTCAACGGTGTGTGTGTGCGTATTTAGAGGGAAAAGTTTCTTTTTCGTTATCTTTTATTTCTGTTCTTCATTAGTTCTTTTAGCCATATATATATATATATATATATATATATATATATATATATATATATATATATATATATAGGTGTGTGTGTGTGTGTGTGTGTAAATAGAAAAGTTAACATTGAAGTTAACACTCAGAGGCGATAGGCTGTTTCTTTAATAAATTCTTTATTAAATTTATTCTTTAAACAAGACTGACAATGTACATTTGTCCAGTGTTTTGATTATAATGTTTCAGGTATGCGTGTAAGCTCTCTCTCTCTCTCTCTCTCTCTCTCTCTCTCTCTCTCTCTCTCTCTCTCTGGACTAATAAATGTAAAAAAATCATGTAACGGTTTGTTGTTTCCTAGCGCTTTCAGTTAAGCTGTTATCTATTTTCAAAGATTATGTCTTGTGAAACTACGATAATAAATTGTATGAAAGTATTGTAGATGTATAAAAGTTGTGGAAATTAGACATATTCTTAATTTTAAGATAAGGTCTGTATATCGTGGCTGTGTTCAGAATTAGTTTTAATAAGGATTTCTTTCTTTTTTTTTCATACTAAGGGCTCCCATCACACTTTAAAACCTCTTTTCAGTTGGAAATAAAGATGTAAATAAAAAAAGTATATAAACACTAGAGAAGATATTTACTGAGTTGAATTGCAGCTTCGTATGCTGAACATATTTGGTCATTAGAGATAAATAGAATCTGAGGCGAGAATACAGTTTTGCCGACTCATCTTCAGTGTTCAGGACATGATTATGACCGAGGATCACATCGATGGAAATGTTAAATATTAAACATTGTCCAACATGCTGATATGGCAGAGAACCTCATAATTTTAGCGACTGGATTATTTCATTGAATCAATAAAGAAAGTGGATGCTTCTACAATCTATGTTCACCGCCATATTAGCCACTTCAAATGAAACTACAGAATTACAGCAAAAATCCTCTCTGCTTATTCTTTATTTACAGGTGATTGGAAAGAAACGCCTATTGCAGGTAACAACGACCAGGTAGGAGTCCTTATTTAAAACCCTGTGACTAATTTTGGGGGGCTGGTTAAACGTGCAAGTCTACTATAAAGAATAAGACTTTGGGAGAACTTGGGGAACGTCTTTCATATGATGTCTTTCATACCACAAGTGTTACTGCTGAAATCAGTTGACGCGATTCCTGGACGCTTCGAGAGGCAGGTAGCGATATCTGGGGCCCATATCGAATTTGAAATAAAACCTCATGCTCAACGCTTACCTCTTATATTCATTTCTTGTAAAAAAATATACTTAATAAATAAATTATAAGTATTTTCAAATGGGGACTTACTTTTCAATCACCCTGTATATAATAGTAATCTCTCTCTCTCTCTCTCTCTCTCTCTCTCTCTCCGACTCTATTTTATATATATATATATATATATATATATATATATATATATATATATATATATATATATATATATATATATATATATATATATATATATATTTATTTATTTATTTATTTATTTATTTATATTTTTAAGACATTTTTTATGTTTATACGTTCTTTTTATAGATAAAAATATTTAAGTAAATGCTCTGTTTATAATAAACAGTATTAATAACATTTACCGGCCTGAATGTCCGATAAATTTTCATAGAAAATATTCGTTCTCCGACAGGAATCGAACTTGTATCCTACACGGAACCGTCATTTAGCCTGACGTGTCTTAACCGTTTGGGCCACAGAGGAGTGTTCGGTTACTAGACACAGAGCATTTACTTAAATATTTGTAAAAACAACGTATAAACATAAAAATGCCCTAAATAATTGTCTGACTTTGTCCATTTCATAATATATATATATATATATATATATATATGCATCAGGGTCTTGTTTTTCATATATATATATATATATATATATATATATATATATATATATATATATATATACATATGTATGACAAACAAGACCCTGATGATGACACTGTGCTAATGTCAAAAGTACCCAAAATAAAATGAATATGCATCAACATGGTAAATTTCTTTCTTTTTATTAATATGGATACTAAGAAACTTGTCCTTAATTACGAGACGACCCTATTAAGAATAAGTAGACAAAACTTGTCGAAATTATTTTATGAGATATGTCTCAATATATATATATATATATATATATATATATACATATATATATATATATATATATATATATATATATATATATATATATATATATATATATATTGAACAACACAAACGTCATTTTTTATACCTTTAAGGTCCTTTCGACGAACGCTTTTTCAAAAGATTATTTATTTATTACAAAAAATTTTAAACCTCTAACATTATAGTTAAAAACAATAATTCACCTCCTAGAACAAAATTATATAGGGAAAATATTATTTACTAATTGCTTATTAAGGAATTGTTTTTCTGATCAATCAAAATTCGTAAATAAGTATATAGTCCACACTACAACATGTTTGACATGAAGACTCACTCTACACCTTTCTGACCATAGTTCAATTAAATCTCATTTAAATATTCATGGAGATATACCGGACACTATTCATAACATACCTGTTGACAACACTAATATAATAATATCATCTACATGCAGAAAAAGGCTAAAAATAATGGAAGCCTTGTTAATAAAAACAAAAAAACAACAACACATAATAATGTTAACTTTGAACATGGACACAATATCTTGACCGCCTCTTAAAAATGAAAACATTTTATTAAACATACATGCAATAAACTTTCTTATTTAACAGTTAAAATATTTAATCCTTGACAATGGCTAAATGTATAGCCGAAAGCGCTCGGATAAAAAGAACATTCGGACAGTTTTTATAGAATTTATCATCCGAAAAGAAAAAAATTAGATCGCATGAGAAATTGTATAAAAAACTAAATAAAAGCATCTTGTCTGTCGTTTTCAATGAAACGTTCATGAATGAAGGAGTGCTGCCTAAATATACAATATATATATATATATATATATATATATATATATATATATATATATATATACCGTTTGCCAGTCTAAATGGTACCTCTCTCTGCTCCGCAGGGACTAAGGTAAGATTCCTGCCGGACAGCGCAAATTTTTCTTTAATAGGATTTCTCGAACATTCACACCAGTAATAGAAAATAAATAAATATACTGTGTAATAAATAAACGGAGCGTCTACACAAATACGAGTATCCATTAAAAATAGCGTTTAAAGTGATAAATATGGTGGCGTTGCGGTTATATCACTTAACTTCTTATTGGTAGGTTAGATGTTCCAATCATTCATTTCTGTTTATATATATATATATATATATATATATATATATATGTATGTATTAGGTTGGTGCAAAAATAATGACGTAATAATGTCGTTTTTTGACGTATTTTTAACGTCAAAAAACGACATTATTACGTCATTATTTTTGCAGCAACCTAATATATATATATATATATATATGAAGAAATATAGTTTTAATGTATGCTATATTAACTTTGAACATGGACATAATATCTTGACCGCGTTTTGAAAAAAAAATGAAACATTTTATAAAACATACATACAACAAACTATTCCTTATTTTAACAGTTAAAATATAATCCTTGAAAATGGCTAAATGTATAGCCAAAAGCGCTGGGATAAAAAGAAAATTCGGACAGTTTTTATATAATTTATCATCTGAAAAGCAAAGAAATATATTAGATCACATGAGAAATTATATAAAAACTAAATAAAAGAACCTTGTCTGTCGTATTCAATGAAATGTGCATACAAGAAGGTTTACTGCCGAAATACACAAATGTGTGTGTGCGTGTTCGTGTGTGTGTGTGTGTGTCTTGGGCGATTATAGCTCTTCACAGAATCATTTAATTTATTGCTTTCAGAGACGTCTCCATTGTGTGATTTCCACCTGTGTCCCTTTTGCTAACCACTGTACATTTTGTATTTACGTTAACTCTTTGATCATATTTTCATGGTCTGTTAATTCTTTTCGATTTCTTTCTAACTTGCCCATGAAACTTACGAATATGAAATACTCAAACAACAAATTTCAATGCTTAAAATCTGTGTGTGGGCGACGTTTATCGCTTTACGTTATTTTTCTGTCAATAGAAAGCTCAAGAGCCACTCAAAGTAGGGGGTTACTGAATAGGCTTATTTTATGGCCGTATGAATTGTAGCTTATAGGTAAGATATATAAAGTTGATCCTAGAGTTAAAGAAGTTAAGTTTCTCGTGGACGGAGAATCATCCTCGCGGAAAGCTATTCTATAAAGTAGCGGGTTTTTTTATGGATAGGCTTTCTGAGTGGAACTTTCTTCTTACCAATGGTACACGAAGGGAATGTGGGTAACTCGACCCTGGGTACATGCCAGGGTTACGGTCTTAGCTGTAAATTGGTTGAACTACGAAATGAGGCTCGTCCGAACGGTCTTCACGGATGCAGTGATAAGCTAACATGGGGGTTGCGATGTACCGTCTGTGGGAAAATGTTAGTAAGATGGGGGATAATTCATCGCCTAATAGGCCGTGTAAACGCTTCTGATTATTTGTCAATGCTGGAAAGTGAGGACTTGACAGCGTCTACCTCGATATGGCCGCAATACTCCATTTTTTTATCTGGTTTGAAGATAGAGCATGAGATGTTTGTGTATACGTGTGAGTGTGATCTGAGAATATTTTGTGAGAAAGGTTGTCAGATTTCCTTCTTAGTAATTAATCAGGCTTGAAAGACGGGCGCCAAGAAATTTGGAAGTGACTTTCTTCTCATTAGCAAACGAGATTGTCTCAGCATATTTTAAGAAATAACCCAAATTCGCCAGGTAGGTCAATTCTAAATTTATTTATGTTGAGCTTTTTAAAATAGTCTTATCTGCCGACTGTTTGTTAGATGTTTTGCGTATGGTATATAATGGTATCTCATATGCAGGTGGTGTAGTGTTTAGTGACGCGAAATGAGGAATTGGGGTGTCGAATTTAATGAATTTATTTTCGCACAAATACTCTTGAGGAAGCTATGAAACCATTTCTTACTACAGCTATGAGTTAAATAACAGAGCAGCCTGGGTTGTGTAGTTTTGACTGGCAACCAGTCTAAGAAAAGGAAAAGTCTGAATTTAAAACAATGTTGTCCTGGATGAATACACTACTATAGAGTCATAGAAAATTATGGGGAGAGCTAAATTAACTTCTGTGGGCGTTTGTGGAGTCTATGATGACTTCGGTCGATGAAGTGGGTAGATAGATACGAGCTGCTGGTTTTGTAGATGCGTTTTGCGTGTCTGCACGCGTTTGTGATAAAAATGGCCGTTCTGTTTCTTCCAATACGATCCTATGCAGATGGTTAAACTTTTTATAGATGCACTTTGAAAAGTCTAGAAAGACAAGAACCTAGCAGCTGATCTCTCCTCTGACATTGACCAAGTGGTTCAATGGGGAAAGGATTGACCTGTAAAATCCAATATGGTCAAAACGGAAGTAGTAACGTTCCACAAACAAAGAGCAGACACAAATGAAATCACATATACGATCAACTGCCAATGATACAGGGAAAATGGCTGTTATATCACACCGCTCCAGTAAGTATCTGACACCCCTTACTATGCTCAATATTTACTCGTCCTGGGTATGACGATAAACTACATCCGCGTCATGGGTAAGACGATAAACTCCATCGTTTCCTGGGTAAGACGATAAACTTCGTCTAACAGCAAGGCCTCTGATCAGGTTTTGAGGAGGGTGGAACCGACTCTTAATTGCTGGCGTTACCAGATCCACCCTGACCCGGAGTGGTAGCACCTGTTAGGGTCCCAGCTATGGGCAAATAGTTAACACCCAAACTTGTGTAAAAATAGGTTTTAATACCAGAAATACTTTGTAATAAAAAAAATATTACCAGCAATAATTTTTGAAAGAAAAATTATTATCAGTAATACTTTTAAAAAAATACCAGCAATACAAACATCTATATATTTTCTGAAAAAAATATGACCAGCTATAGATTTTTTCAAGGAAAAATATTCCCAGAAAAAGATTTTTGAAGAAAAACATATTACCCGCAATAAAAATTTTGTCGGCATTAAATAAACCATTGAGATGTTGATATGCCGTAAAACAAAACAAAATAATATCTGTCGATATTTCTGAGATGAGGTATTATTTACACTATTTTATTATTCATATTATTGTCCTCATCTTTGTCACCATATTTATTACAACGTTTCAGCCGTTGTACGCTCCGGCCTTTTTCAGGTGGCTGGCATCTCAAAACAAAACAAAACAAACTCTATATTTACAAGAGACAGATATGACGAAAGATGGAATATGGCTGCTATATCTGGGCTGAAGGTGCCAAGTAGGGCAGATTGATTTTTCACTTTCTTTAGAAAATCATGATGGCTCTCCATGAGTTAATGTTTGGTGTGATAAGCATTGGTACCAAAAGCTAGATTAATAGCTTTTCTTTGCCTTGATCGTCTATTGGGATTCCTCGGCTCAGAACTCAAGTAGAACTTATATATCTGATCTAGATGCTGGAAAGATAGTTGCTACATTGTACCGCTCCAGTAGGTATCTGACTCCCTCTGCTATACTCTATCTTTACAAAAGCCATATCACACGAACAAAAATGGAGTATTGCTTCCATAACTGGATTGGAGCTGCCAAGTCTTCATTTGCTTGTCTTGAGAGAGTTCAAAAATATCTATGTTGCTTTGTGAGTGATGAATTATGTTTCAATTTACAGTCTCTTTCATACAGAAAAACAAAAACTTTGTGATCCTATCGCTACTTCTATAACAAGTGTTCTAACAAACTAAATCTCTTGTTTCCACCAGCCCTGATCTTTACACTAGGCACCTTTGTAATCAAAATGGCTGTTACTTTTCCTCCAATCTGATATTTAGTGAGTATCTGTTCGTATGATGCAATAGTTTATAGGTGCACTCCGAAAAATCTGGAAAGACCAGAACCTAAGAGCTCATCTGTTCTCTGAACTTGACCAGGTGGGTCAACGGGACCTTGACCAGGTGGTTCAACAGGACGTTGACCTGATGGTTCAACAGGACTTTGACCAGGTGGGTCAACGGGACTTTGACAAGGTGGCTCAACAGGATTTGACCAGGTGGCTCAACGGAATCTTGACCAGGTGGCTCAACGGGACTTTGACAAGGTGGCTCAACAGGATTTGACCAGGTGGCTCAACGGAATCTTGACCAGGTGGCTCAACGGGACTTTAACCAGGTGGCTCAACGGGACCTTGAATAGGTGGCTCAACGGGACCTTGACCAGGTGGGTCAACAGGACTTTGACCAGGTGGCTCAACAGGACTTTGACCAGGTGGCTCAACGGGACCTTGACCAGGTGGCTCAACGAAGGAAGAATTAACCTGTAAAATTCAATAGGACCAAAACGGAAACAGTAACTTTCCACAACCACCGAGTAGACACTGAATATTCCCCTACCATGATGGATGGGTCTTTGAACGATGCTCCTTCCCACGAACTTCTATTGGGACTCAAGCACCCCAGAACACAATTTGTATATACGATCAATTGCCAAAATAATGTCTGGTATATTGTATCGCTTCAGTAAGTATCTGACTCCTCCTGAAAAACTCTGTACAAAAGACTTATCAGATGAAAAATGGAATATTGCTGCTCTATCTATGCTGTCCTCATGGCCTGCCTTACTATTCAAAAGCGTGTGGATTGTTTCCACTTTACAAATCCATTCCCACATATGAAACGAACCTTTCGTTATTCTATCATTACTTTTATGGCATGGGTTCTGACGAGTTACATTCCTAAGTTCCACCACCTCTGACCATTATGACTGGGACACACCATGTCCTCTACAAACGTAGGAATCACCACCACTCTCTTCATATTCCATTAGTAACGAGGAAGTCCCACTTGGATAGCTTCTTTCTAAGAACTACTGCTTTGTGGAATAGACTCTCGGCAAGATGTTTTCCCAATCCTGTACAATTATGACCCCTCTTCAAATCTCAGATTAACCCTTATCTTTCCTTACATAATCACATGGACTTCTTCCTCTTACTCCTGTGCATACAACATCATAAATAAAAAAAGTGATCAAATTTTACTAGAATGTTCTAAATTAAGATAGGGTTGATTTTTAGAACCTTACAGATTAATTTTACGGTTACTTTTAGGAAATGATTAAAAGTATTTTGTCATTCTTTTTCTGTTAATCGTCATTTAAACATTAACAAAACGGGCAAAAGCAAAATAATTGATCAAGACCCCTTCCGTAAACGTCTTTTTGTCCTTCATACAAATGGACTTGGTTATAAGAAGATATCTAGTCAGTTAAATGTGCCATTGAGTTCAATTGGTACAATAGTTCGTCACTGCAAGGGTGTCCTTTTTTTCGTCCTCCCAAAAGCTCTGGTCGTACTAGAAAGGTAATGGAACGTATGGCAAGATTATTGGCGAGATAAGTTGGCAATGATCTCCAAGATACGCTTAAAGAACTTTAGGGTGCGGACTAGAAGTAAGTAGATTAAAGGTGAGTACGGATATAATTACTCGTTCACTTCGTCGATATAACACCTTTTAGAGGAGTCCAAGGAAAAAAACACTTCTTAAGCGAAAACACCTTCTTGCGAGACTGGATTTTGCAAACGAACATTGTATCAAACCTGCAGCATTTGGGGAAAATGTACTTCGGTCAGAGGAAACAAAAATTGAACTTCGTGGCAGAAATGCTGTGGCAAAGGTGTGGAGAAAGAAGAGTACTGAATATTCACCGAAGAATACTTTCCCAACAGTAAAATTTGGAAGCGGATCAATCAGGATCTCGGGTTGCTTTAGTGCCCAAATGGTAGGGAGCATTAAAAGAATAGAAGAGAATTACAATGAGGGATATTATAGGGATAATTTTGGAGAGAAATTTATATCATAGTGCACATTCGCTGGGCTTGAAAGCAGGTTGGGTTTTCAACAAAGCAACGATCCTAAACATGCTACAAAGCTTACAAAATCATGGTTAAGTTCAAATAGAACAGACTTTCTATAATGGCCAAGTCAATCTTGGGATCTCAATCTGATTGAAAATTTATAGAGAGTCCTGAAACTGAGAATTCAAAAGAAGGAACCCGAAAAACCTGAATAATCTAAAGGAATTTTGTCGTGAAGAATGGAAAAATATTAACCAAGAATCATGCAAGAAATTTGTAGGGGACCACGCCTAAATACTGGAATTAGCAAATAACGGTTACGCTACGAAATATTACTAGAGGATTTAATAGATGCATTGTAAATTTTTGCATTATTAAATATTGGTTTTTCTCTGTGGAATATTTTTATTGATTTTTTTTTTAAATCTAATTGTTTGGCTAAAGCTTAAACATATGTATTACTAGCAGTAAAAGATTCATTGATCTGTATTAGAAATACCTAAAGAAACATTTTTTGTAATGACTTGTAAACTTTTGCGTGACACTGTATATCGCTAATAGTTGAGAGATTTGCTGAATGAGTTGGATGTCATGCATGGCATTCCTTTGAAAAGTTTAGAGGATATTTAATGTCTTTGGAAGAGGTACGAATCCATTTCTTTCCCCCTCTAGTTAGGATGCTAGGGTAACTGGCCACTCTAAGTCTTTGGGTGACAGTCTGTCTAACAGAAGGACTCCTCTGAATTGAAGACAATGAAAATGCTAAGGAGAGACCACTTCACTATCTTTCGCAAGAAGTAATGGTTATTGACACTTATGAAAGTAAACAACTCTTAGTAGAAATCATGATCACCTATGCTCTGAATGATTTTAGCATTAGAAATAAACGCTTGTCTGAATTACATTCATTTTGTTCGGAAACGTGTGTAGGGAGTTGGAAGGGATCAGACTTTGTAGATTAGCAAAAGAGAGAGAACGAGAATGAAAGAAAGAAATGCTTGTCTGAAGAAAGATGAAAAAATAGTCACGATTGAAAGAAAGAAAGAAAGAAAGAGAATAAAATAGTCACAAAGAAAAAGAAAGAAAGAAAGAAAGAAAGAGAATAAAATAGTCACAAAGAAAGAAAGAAAGAAAGAGGATAAAATAGTCACGAAGAATGAAAGAAAGAAAAGATAGACACAAAGAAAGAAAATGGATAAAATATTCACAAAGAAAGAAAGAAAGAAAGAAAGAATAAAATAGTCACAAAAAAGAAAGAAAGAGGATAAAATAGTCAGAAAGAAGAAAGAGGAAAAAATAGCCACGAAGAAAGAAAGAAAGAAAGAAAGAAAGAAAGAAAAAATAGCCAAAAAGAAAGAAAAGGGATAAAACATTCACAAAGAAAGAAAGAGAGGATAAAATAGTCACGAAGAAAGAAAGGAAGAAGATAAAACAAGAAAGAAAAGAAAAAAAAAGAAAAAAAGAAGAATAAAGAGAGATAGATACAAGAGATATACTTATTAAATAACGAAAAACATTTTAAGAGAAATATTAATTTGAAAAATAAAATAGGATAAAGAAAGAAATATAGAGAAATAAACAATTGGACAGATACCAAAAGAGAAGTTTAGAATAGAAATGTTGTTTTGTTTTTTTTAAATATGCTAAGAAAACCAAGTAATTCGATATTAAGTTAACAAAACACTTAATTCAATAAAAGTAAATACCTACAAATACGCAGTGAACAAAAAAAAGTTTTCTACAAAACCCTTTAAATTTCATTTTTGATATCGATCTTCACATTCATGTCACTATTATGGCGACGGTGTTCAGTGAAATGTGAACTTGACATATTTACTACGAGAATAGAGCGAGATTTGTTTATGCTGCCGTCAGCAGTTATTTTCTTTGATTTCGTTCAATTTACTTATTGATGTATCATTTATTAGAAAAGATTTTATTCGTTACAATTTTTTCTTTTCCTTTTCTTTCTTTTTTGCTTTTAGCCGAGTTTCACTAAAAAAAGGACTTTTGTTATTCATTGCCAATGTATATAAATTTCTTAAAAATTAATTTCGCACACATGTATGAACATAAAGTCATTAAATATATATATATATATATATATATAACACACACACCTAAGTTCATTTGCACTCGGTATTTAAAGGTTTTAAGTCATAAGTCAATATATATATATATATATATATATATATATATATATATATATATATATACATATATATATATACATATATATGTGTGTGTGTGTATATATATACATATATATATATATATATATATATATATATATATATATATATATATATATATTGTGTATTTAGGCAGGAATTCTTCTTCCATGCAAGCTTCATTAAATCTATTTCTAGATAACAGTTAATGTATTTCATCTTTGAAAATGACTAAATAGCCGAAAGCGCGCGGAAAAATATAACATTTGGAGAGTTTTTATATTATTTATCTACTGAAAAAAATAGTTTATCAGATCATATAAGAAATTATATAAAAACTTAAAAAGCACCTTGTCCATCATATTAATGAAGCTTTCATATATATATATATATATATATATATATATATATATATATATATATATATATATATATATCCAAATAAGAGAAAGTACAGATGGAGTAATAATAAATCATTTTTATCACAAGTTATCTGCCATTGCCTGAAGAAGTACAATCATGGTATTGAAACTTGAAAGCTTTTGTGTAGCGTTGTAAAATGTGTTTATGATATATATATATATATATATATATATATATATATATATATATATATATATATATATATATATATATATATATATTCGACTCTCCCGTCGTATTCGACGTATGAGGGTCAAGCAGATCAGCTCCTAGGAACCGAACAGCCAGACATGAGATTCAATTATTGTGTTAAAGATTTTGTGCAGGACCATCCATACTTTTTGAAGGGCCGAATACAGAGACCTGGTGCACTACGTGCCACAGGGTCCCCAAACAGCCCTCCGGAGGTTTTGAATTCAGAGTTGTCCTTCTCCTAGACCAGTTGCCATCCAAAGCTATAGAACCCAGTCTGTCTAGCTATTTACCCATAGCTGGAGGGAGAAGAAGACGATTAATATCTTTTCCAAGTGAATTAGCACATAAGTGAATGTAATGGATTTGACTGTAATTCGAAACCGGCTCTCTGATTCCCCAATCCAAGCCGCTGTGTGCGTGTGAGTGTGAGTGTGTGTGTGTGTGAATGCGTGTGTGTATGTGTCTGTGTGATAAGAAAAAGAACAAATAGGCAACCTTTATAAATCTAACATGTTTCGCCTTTATTAAAGCCTATAAAGAGAAAAAAGAAAGAAAGAAAAATTTTTCCGTGTAAGTGTATCGTGATTCTAGTTTGACTATGCGGGATTCGGATGATACTGTATATACGTTTGTGTATGTGTGCGTCCAGTAGACATTTTTATTTGTGTACTGGTTGTCGGCATGTCAATTTGGCTAAGTTTTTACGTAAAACCCTTTGTTGTGGTGGTAGTAGTAACGCGACATATTTTAGTTTCTTTAATCAAGGATTTTATAAAATTTGTTGATGTAATATAATATGATTGGCGTCTGTTTATAATAGATTTTTCAGAATCCCTTCGAAGTATTTCTTACATAAAGGATTATTTACTTTTTTCTAATTTGGCTGGCATTTATAAAATCAAAGTTATGGCCAGTTTTATTACTATGAATTAAGGAGCAAGTTTAACGAGGTGTCCTAATGTAGCTCTCTCTTATGTTCCTAGATGCGGAAATGTAACTGTTTCTACATTACAGACTATTTATTTCATAAATCCCGGCCTCTGAAGTGCTGTTGGATATATTTCTCTTCCTCGCTATATTTCCGGTTGTCTTACAGGTGCTGGTAAAAGCACTTGTGTTGGTGATGACTAATTTATTTTCCCATTTTATAAATAGACTGATAGAAGATAATATCTAATTTGCGTTTTTGATATTACAAGTACAATTGACGGTGTCTTTTTTTAATTTCTGGATTTTGTATGCTAGTTTGTTAGATTTATAAACGTTTCATGTTTTTTCCTTATACTACCATTCTGTTGGATTCCGATCCATACTTGATCCCAATTTTTATATATATATATATATATATATATATACAAGTATAGGATATAGGATTGGTGTATGCGGAATAAATTCCAATAACCCAAAAATTAAAAGACTGCTCGATACAGAGTAGAGCAAATATTATTATTTACTCGAAATTATAACATATATATATTATAAAATGACTACAGAATAGCCATTTTGTTTTAACACTTCTAGTTTTTTATCAAGTGATGGTGTTGAATGTAGAATAAAGGGTTTTAAAAGGTTCGAATCAATCTACTATTCTTAAAAGTGTGCTCAATAGAGAGTAGAGCAAATATAATTATTTATTTGAAAATTATTTGAAACATTTAAAACACTTTATTCTACATTCATCACATTGATAAGCTACCAGAAGTGTTGAAACAAAATGGCTATTTTTGTAGTGATTTTATAACATATTTATGCTATAATTTTCGAATAAATAATTATATATATATATTTAGGTAAGCGATTTAAGAATAAATTATGCATCAGAAAATAATTCAACTTTATCAGTATCACACTTTTAACTGACTTCTCTTTTGAATTTATGTCTATTAAATTTTAATCCCCACCTTCACTTTTAGGCCTTCCTGCTCTTCTCTCGTCTGTTACTCGTCTCTAGAACTTTCTGTTACCCCTCACATTCGTCCCCCACTCTCATACATACACTCTCGTTAAATTTATTTTTTATTCCCGGAGTTATTTTTTTTGATTTATAGGTCTGATGAATTGGTTCGTAATTGCGATTCCAATGTTATAAATTATAACCATGGAATATTAGTGTTTAAGCCTTTTTATTATATTCTAACTCTGTCCTACACATTGAGTTCTACCTGGATTCTATCTTCTTATATATACATATATATATGTGTGTGTTTGTGTGTGTGTGTGCATGTATATGTATGTATTTATATATTTTAGATATATATATGTATATATATATATATGTTTGTGTGTGTGTATATTAACCACTTATATATATATATATATATATATATATATATACACACACTTTATGTTAGGATATTACATCAAAAACATGTAAGAACGCTACACAAATGCAATCATGTTTCGATGTGTATTAACACATATAAATCATTTTCTGTTCACCAGTTATTTATAACGCCTGATGAGATGTGTTAATAAACTTTATTCAAAATTCAATGAAGGTTATCCTTTTTGGCAGATACATGAAGATGGCGAGAGGGCACAACGGTCGAAACGTTGCTATAGTAACAAAGATGAAGACATTATTCAAGCTGTAAATGTTGTAAATCGATGCGTATTTATGTTATATGTTAACATAGCTTATAAATAATTTTTTGACTAATGATATAACATCTAAATAATAATAATAATGAATAATAATTAATAATAATAATAACATCTAATATTTAATAATACTTTTATTACATTTAATCTAACATTTAATAATAACATCTAAATAATAATAATAATAATTAATAGTAATAATTAACAATAATAATATCTAATATTTATAATAATTTTATTACGTTTGATCTAACATTTAATAACATTTAAATAATAATAATAATAATAGCTTTTTGATAAGGCAAACAACAGAGTACTATTACAAGGTTTCATGGGAAAGTGATTTCCACATCCCTCGATGTATATCAAGACTCTCTTTGGTCCCGTACGCTCTTTAACATGTTCCTTGAACGAGTGTAATCCACTATTGGCATAGACCGCATTACAAACGACACAGTGCCCGAAACAATCAGCCAATTATCAGGCCTACTGGAAGACATCATAACCACTGTCAATAAAGGACAGTTGAAAGGGTACAGACACACCACAAAAGCCAATAATCTTCCCATCCTACAGACCACCACTAGGCAAAAAAGAGGCTGACTACCTCACTGAATGGACTGGAATAATATTCATAGAAACTCAGACATTGGCTTGCAACCGAGTCATCTGAAGGGGACTGGTCATCTATTAAGCTGCACAGAAATCCCACTACCGGATCCAGTCATAGGAACGAGGATGATAATGATGATATTATATTAATAAGATATATTCTAGCGATTGTCTTGCTCTTTAACCTGAGATGGTTCCAAACATCTCGATGCGAAACCTTAGAACAGTTATCGAAAGAGACAGGTCCGATGTCGTAAAATAAATTTTAATTCCTATTACGGCGGCCATTTTGAAGTAAGAGGAGTTGCGTCTAATGTTACTGGCGTGTCAGGATCACTCGAGGGAGATTAGATCGCTTGGAACGGTTAAATCGCCAACAAATTAAAACCGAATTTGCTTATCGGGACGTAAACAGGTAGATGAATGCGCCTCCTTTGTTCCTTCCTTTGGCGCCTGTAACTCGCTCCCACCCAACTACCATCAAGTGAATCCAGATAGCGAGGCTCGTTTTTCAGAGTCGAAAAGCTGACATATGTATGTGCATATCTTTCGCACAAGCCAAACCTATGTTCACCTCCTTTTGTGTAATACTTTAACTATGGAATGAAAATTAACCTTTGATATTTAAAAATGGTTGTTAAGGATTATATTTCACACTCTCGATTACGAGGGACGTCATTGAAAGGAAGTTAAGATTGTGAATGTTATTTAGTCACTTATGTATTCCTTGAGCAGACTGTAGGGAGTTTTTCGGCTCACAGTTGGAACACGCGAATAATTTAGAAATATTCTAAAATCTGGTTTGGTCGGAATAGGTGTATTAAGTTTATGTCATGAAAAATGTTTCTATTTTTTTAACTTAAGATTTGTATTGTTGGGAAGACAAAGATCGCATAATGGGTAACGAGCTGAGTTCAAATTCAAAATGAGAGTTGATGAGAGTCTTGATTTCTCACTAACGTCATTAGGAAAAGACCTGCATTCATTTATTCGTGCAGATGGCTATAGGTAAATAGCAAGATAGATAGGTTTCTTCAGATTTATTTATTTATTTTAGGAGAAAAATTCTCTTCAAAATCAGGAGGGAATCTAATATTTACCCCACCCCCAAATAGTGGGTTGTTTTTGTTTAGTGAAATATCAACACTTCTTTGGGTTATTTATTACTGAAACCTAAATATTTTGTACGCAATTTTTTTTCTTAGATAATAAGAATAATAATGATACAAGTCTTACTACTTACCTAATAGCTGAGGGAGAAGTGAATTGATACCTTCCCCAAAGGTATCTGCGCGAAACGGAATATATTTGCATTATTTACATTATTCGGACTGTTATGCTCATTGCCAAAAATTGCAACGTTTCGGCCGTTGTACGCCCCGGCCTTCTTCAGGGGATTGGACTTTCGAACGGAACCCTTTATTTCAACCACTATTTGTTCTAGTTCCACTTGCCATGCCTCTTCCAGATGTCTCAGTTATTTCCATTTAATTCAAATTTCCAAGTTTTGGTTCACCCCTCATTCTAGTCACTGGATTCAATCAATGATTTTATTCACTGGGCCATGTGTCCTTGAGGACATCCGTCTATTAATTTTCGGGACTTATAAACATAATGTCTCAGACATCATTTTTTAGCAGTGCTCATATTGCTCTTTTTTCTGTTATTGTTAAACATTTTTTTACCAGAGCTTATATTGGGATTTTTTTGTTGTTCATTGCTTTTCTTTTTTTTTATGATTTATTTTATTTATTGATTCTTGTGCAATGCATAATGAAATTGGACAGCAGTCCCCCGGATGCATCTACAAAATAAAACATAAACACATCCACACGAGTATACAACGCAAACGAAACCAATACATACATACAGAGAGAGAGAGAGAGAGAGAGAGAGATTAAAGAAAAAGAAAAAACGTTTAAAATGCGTTTAAAAATATCAGCGTATTCACTAGTATTCATTGTATTCGGGATAAGAGCATAAGGAGTAAAAGTTTTACCTCAAGTGATTTTGTCCTAATTCTAATGGATCTTGAATGTTGCGCAGAGGATAACAGCGAGGTTTTTCTTTTTAGACGATCACGAAATCCTATATGGCTTTTGGAATTCAAAGTTATTCTTCTCCTAGACTAGTTCCTAATCAAGGCTAACGTGCCCAGCCTGCCTTACATTTTAACCTATCGCTGGTGGGAGGAAAGAGGTTATAACTAAGCGTCTTATTTAAAAAAAACTTAGAAAAAAGAAACTCAATTAGTTTAGTGTTTTTTTTTTTTTTAGATATTAAACATTTTTTTACTCATCAAAATAAGAATAATGACTAATGCCAGTCTAATGGCATAGAACTGATAGGGATATTCGTCTGGAAATCGGAGATCTGAGTTCGTGACTCGAAAACGCTTGGGCGAGATTTGAAAATCAGTTGAACAAAATACGGGTTCAAATGGGAACCATTTTCTTAATATCTCAAATTTTCTAGAAGATTATAAACAATATGATTTGTTTCATTTATTAATTCTTGTTATTGTGCAATGAGAAATGAAATTGGACAGCAGTCCCAGTTACAAAATAAAACACACGCACATACGCACGCGTATACACCGCAAGCAAATCAAACACACACACACGCACAGAGTATCGAATGAAGAAAAAGAAAAATGTTTAAAATATGTTTTAAAATCTCAACGTGCCTTAGCATTCATTGTCTTCAGGATAAGAACTCAAAGATAAAACTTATCTCTCGAGTGATTTGTCCTTCAACTAATTGATCTCAAACGTCGCGCTGAGGGTAACAAACTAAACGAGCATTACCCAGGATGCGTACTCTCTTTCATAATCCAAGAACTGACATTTTTCGTACTAACGTTCACACAATATAAGCCGTGAAATATACTCAATTATTTTCTTTTAATTTTATTTAGTGGCATATCAACCTCTAAATATTTTGAACGCAATTGTATACCTTCAACTAAAGATAACATATATTGTTGGTCATTTTGCTATAAAATGTTTTGTCGGTCATTTTTCCTATATAAAAATATATGGCATTTTTATTATAAAAATGTATTTTTGTACTTTTTTTTAAGCATTTCACCCCAAGCAAGGCGGGAAGCCACTGGGATGCAAGGGGTTACTGAGGATTTGGAGCGAGAGCAGATAGGAATGATATATGAAAGGATGTGGAGAAGGATAGTGAATAGATCAAAGCAACTGGAGAATTCGATTGACATTACATTTGAATAGCTGGGGATTATAGCTCTCAGGGAAACTGGAATAGGAAGGGAGTTCCACACGCGAGAGGTGCGAGATATGAAGCTATTGCAGTAGCAGAGGCGACTACATTTAATAGCTTCAACAGTGAAAGGGTGAAAGCGGGATGCCAGCCTCGTAGGGCGCTTGAATTCATGGAGTCTGTGGACCAGCGCAAGCAGCTCATCGGAGCAATTACCATGAAAGTAATTGTAAAAAAAGACAGAGAGCGGCGACGGCACGTTTGTGAGAGAACGACTGCAGACGAGATGCCAGATCGGGCCAATTACTTGGCATGTCTGTCTCTGGGTCTTATCAAGAACCCCGAGCCAAACAGAAGGGGCTCCAGGCCATATATGGCAACAATACACCATGCAAGGGCGAATGGTTGATTTGTAGATATGAAGTATCAATTCCGGGGAGAAAATTTTCCTGGTGAGACACAGGGAGCCAACTTTCCTTGCAGTGGACGAAGCTATTGACTCAATGTATTTGTTCCATCTCAGGTCAGTAGACAAGGTGAGACCGAGCAGCCGCAAAGAGGTGCTCTCGAGAAATTGAGCGTCAGGCATTTTAATAAGGATCAGTTTTGATTAATAGAGAGCAGTTTTGTTTTTGAGGCGTTCCTGCAAATTCCTGCCCCAGTTCACAACCGATTGGAGGTCCTTTTCAAGACGAACGTCCAGGTTAGTTTTGTCAGCGACACTAGATTTGTTTTTGAGGCAGGAGTAACTTGTAGTGTCATCCACATAGATGCCAACTTGAGAATCTATGACGTAAGGAAGATCGTTGATGAAGATAGAGTAGGGCCAATGATGGAGCCTTGGGAAACACCTGCGTTCGTGGGATAGGAGCTGGAGGAGAATCCATTGAGAACGACCTAAAATTCACGGTTTGACAGGAATGATTGTATTAAATCAAATAATCGATCTGTAATTCCATAACCCTGGAGCTTGCGAAGAAGGCCTGCATGCCAAACCCTATCAAACGCTTTGGAGATGTCAAGAGCCACGGCATGAGCTTTTCCGTTATTTTGAAGAGCTTGGTAGACAATTTCAGTGATGGCCGTAAGCACATCAGCTGTAGATCAGGCAAAGCGGAAACCATATTGCTTGTCTGAGAGCAGATCATGGGATGTAAGGTGGTTAACTATTTCGGTGTTGATTAAAGCTTCGAAGACTTTGCCGAAGAGGAGTAGGAGACTGATAGGACGGTAATTAGAAGGGTCAGAGGGGTCGCCAGAGTTTTTAAAGACAGGAACAATAGTTGAGGACTTCTAACAGTCTGGAAAACAAGATTCCTTGAGGCATAGTTATATAATTTGGAGAGGGCAGGCGCGAGTTCAGGGGCACATTTCTTCAAGACAATGGCTGGTATCCCATCTCAACCACTAGCCTTGTAGGGGTCTAAATTAGACATAATGCCCAATACCAATGACGGGGTTATGTGCAACCCGCTCAATAGGGCCTCAGTTCTAAGAGAGAAATCGGGTATGGGTACACCGGAAGAGTCGAGCGTTGAATTGAATGAAAATTTCCGAGCAAAGCATTCAGCCTTGTCGGCAGAGGATGTCAGAACCTCAAACTGGTTGAACAAAGGAGGTATAGAGGGTTTTCTATTATTAAGTACACTCTTGAAGAGACGCCAATAATCCTTGGAGCCGAATTTGCGAGATGCAATACGTTCCTTCATTCGAGCAGCAAATAGTGACTTAGCTTTGTTGAGGACACGCTTACACTCGTTACGGGCAGAGGCAAAGAGACGTCTGTTGCAGTCGGACATGCCGCTCCGATATAGGTGGAAGAAGTGGTTTCTATCGGCAGTGGCAGCTGAGCAAGCAGCGGAGAACCAAGTGGTGGAGCGCGACTTGACCCAATATTTCCTTGAGGGGATGAAAGCGTCGATTCCAGCTTTAACCAAGGAGGAGACCTCAGAAGTACATTCTTGAACGGGGAACGTAAAGACAACATCCCAGGCGACATCGCGGAGGAAATCACGGAACGAGTCCCAGTCGGCTCGTTGATAGCAGAACCAGGTTCTAGTGGTAGGAGATTCTTTGCAGGGGTTGGAGTTGAAGGAGATGTTGACAGACACTATAGCATGATCAGAGTTACCAAGAGGGCAGAGCAGTGTGGCGCTACAAGACTCGGGGATGGAGGTAAAACACAGATCGAGAAGAGAGGCCTTACCATCCCGGTTGTAGGCAAAACGCGTGCAGAAGTCAACTATCTGCGTGAGGGATTGAGAAACTGAAAAATTAAGGGTTTGAATGCCTGCAAGGTCAGTAGTAACATTCTTAAGCCACTTGGTATGATGGGCGTTAAAATAGCCAAACACTAATATGTGTGCAAACGGATGGAGAGAGAGAGAGAGCGAGAGCGTTGTCTATGTTGTCAGAAATGCTATCGATTATTCCACAGTCTTGAGAGGATGGAGAGCGATAAAGGAAGACATTACAGCATTGAGAAGAGATAGCCGGAGACACATGTACGCATAATCTGGCGATTCGAGTGACAACTCTCTAGCCAGTGGGATATGGTCCTTGACGTAAATACCAAGGCCATGCATGTAGGTTTGACAGTCTTTTATAAGGAGAGGAATGTAGCAGGGGATCGAAAAGTGTTGTTTTGTTTTGTTATTTTTAGAGGCTCATTATTTGCTGAGACCCTAACAGGTACTACCAATCCGAGTGGCTGGGACCCTAACAGGTACTACGTCCCCAGGTCCTGGTGGACGTAAAAATAATAGCAATAAAACCTAGAACACTAACCATCAATTAAAGTTACACCACTACAAACCATGGTTATATCACACCCGATTTTGAAAATATGAATAAAAAATATTAAATATAAATCTTTATTTGAAATATTTTACATGCAGGCACTTCAAACTTTGTACTTTGAGTTAACATTAATAGGAACGGAAAAACATTATTTAGGTAAGAAAATCAGGTACTGAAAATTGTAATTAAAAATAGGAAATTTTGCGCTGGGTACTATATACCCATGGTTAGTGTTCTAGGGTAAAGAGATGGTTCCAAGCTCTTCAAAATCTCCAAATTTTCCGATCAGAGGCCTTCATGATATATGTAGTTTATCGTCAGTAAATATAAGAAGTGTGAATAATATATACGATAATATACGACTACAGGGTGATTGCAAAGTGATATGTCCCGGAAAGGGATATATTACGTTGGTTCAAAAATATTGTCGTTTTTTGACGTATTTTTTTATTTTATTTTTGCACCAACCTAATATTTGAACAAAGTAGCTAAGTGATTTTGGCTACGATAACCAAGTAGAATACGGTAGCAGTAATCGACTGGTACGCGCCGTAGTCTCAGGTAAGAAGTGTACATCAATGGCGTAGTCCAATGGGCGTCGTTATAGACTTAGCTCTCAGACTAAGGCTCTTCTCTTCTGACTCTCCTACATGTCCGACGATATTTATGACGGACACCAGCCAATATTCCAGTGAGGGGGAACACAGGTGTATGCATATTCCATTATATCACAAAGTAACTGCTTATTTTATGTATAAGTGGCCAGCCAGGAGTCCTGACTTAACACTCTGGGACTTTTTTTTTTCTTTAGGGATGATTAAATGAGCAAGTCTACTACACGACTCCAAGACTGCGGAAGAACTTG
The DNA here is from genome assembly GCA_963932145.1 of Acanthosepion lycidas. Classification (NCBI taxonomy): domain Eukaryota; kingdom Metazoa; phylum Mollusca; class Cephalopoda; order Sepiida; family Sepiidae; genus Acanthosepion; species Acanthosepion lycidas. The sequence continues at coordinate 11,053,791 of OZ010579.1, forward strand.
ACGGGAGAATATAAGAAGTTATGTCTTTCGTACGACAAGAGTTCCTGGTGAAATCAGTTGAGGCGATTCTTGGGAGTCACGAGGACCTGATAGCAAAATCTGGTGCCCATATCGAATTATAAATAAAACCCCATGTAAAACGCTTTCCTCTCATCTTTATTATAGTTAATAATAAATAAATTATAAGTATTTTCAAATGGGGAATAACTTTTCAATCATTCTGTATATTAGATGTGTATAAATGTTTCATTTTGTTTTTATTAATTAAAGTTTTCTCCTGTTCAATCTTTATTTCGCTTAAATCCCGTTCTTCTGAAAAAAATCCTCTTGCTTATTTTCGATCTGCTGCAGAAAGACTGATTTCTGAAAATTATTAAAATATTTTATAGTTCAAAGTTCATTTCATAGTATGTGCTATGCCAAGGTTGCATACGGTTTTTGAATTAAGAGTTGTCCTTCTTCTAGACTAGTCGCCAACCACGGCTAACCGGGTGGGGTTGTAGAAGAGATGGATTCCGATCTTGCCCAAGCGTTTTCGAGTCACGAACCCAGATCGCCGCTTTTCAGACGAATATCCCCATCGGTTCTGTTTTTATCGCGATGCCATCAGTCATTATTCTTATTCGACTAGTAATTCGAACTAGTATTCACATCCTTGCTATTCTTGTCATTCTTTTTCAGCCGATACGTTCTTCGGTCTTCTATAAGAATATTCTTCATCGATATCTTATCGTTTTCTCTCGCACATGAGATTTTACAATCTCGACATTTCGTTTAGAATCCATTATTCAGATGAAATAAAAACTATCCCAAAATTGCATTATTAGATATCAACATTTATCTATTAGAATTTACTTTTTCCTCAAGAGAGCATGGCCCAGTGGATAAAACGTTGGTTAGATCCAGTGACTAGACCATGAGATTTGTGAGTTCAATACTAGCACACAGCAGTGGTGAACCAAACTTGGAGAATTGGGTAAAAAGGGAAATAACCGAGACATCCAGAAGAGGCATGACACGTGGAACTAGATCAATCTACCCCGATGGACGAAATAAAGAGTTTGATCCGAAATTCCAATCACCTGAATAAGGCCGGAGCGTACAACGGCCGAAACATTGTGAATATGGCAATGAAGATGAGGATAACAGTCCGAATAATGTAAATAATGCAAGTAATCATAATACCTCATCTCAGAGATATAGACAGATATTGAAGAAAAATTCTAATCACCTAAATAAAACCGGAGCGTACAACGGCTGAAACATTGTGAATATGGCAATGAAGATGAGGATAACAGTGCGAATAATGTAAATAATGCAAGTAATCATAATACCTAATCTCAGAAATATAGACAGATATATAGATAGATATAAGGGCCGGAGCGTACAACGGCTGAAACATTGTGAATATGGCAATGAAGATGAGGATAACAGTGCGAATAATGTAAATAATGCAAGTAATCATAATACCTAATCTCAGAAATATAGACAGATATATAGATAGATATAAGGGCCGGAGCGTACAACGGCTGAAACATTGTGAATATGGCAATGAAGATGAGGATAACAGTGCGAATAATGTAAATAATGCAAGTAATCATAATACCTAATCTCAGAAATATAGACAGATATATAGATAGATATAAGGGCCGGAGCGTACAACGGCTGAAACATTGTGAATATGGCAATGAAGATGAGGATAACAGTGCGAATAATGTAAATAATGCAAGTAATCATAATACATCATCTCAGAGATATAGACAATTACATTTATCCAAAGCAAATTTGGGAAGATATTGTTACAGTATGTGTGCACTGGCCCCAAATGGCAAAACACATACCCTGGTTAGAACCGAAGAGAATGGGCTTGGTTTGAAACTTGAGAGCGTCTAAGCTTGATAGTAATCGATTGTCTTTGTTTAAATTTTGATATAAGACAACAAAAAAAGGGAAAAATCAGTATGGTTCCGCGATGAGAGGGAAAACGTCTCGCCGCTCCCAGGTTCCTGAGCGAAACAGGCCATCACATGATGATGGGGTGTTGGCGAAACTGTTGACGTCTGCCCTCTCTAGCTAACTCTTACGCTTGCTTCTTTCAAGAAACGATCCTTCGATCTATGCACCCCACTCCCACCAACGAAATAAAGCGAGGAAAAAATAAGAAACTTATCTACCGATCATTCAATGATACAGAGTTGGTGCCCTGGTGTATTTTGTCAATACAATCTGCGGAGCCAGAAACGGAACAAAGAACAATATATTTCAGAAGATTCAAAACTTAAACCAGTTCTTGAAATACAACCCCGTAAATGTTTTTGGTGATTGTCTGTTGCTAAAACTTTGGAAACGCTGAAAGATTTTGTTCATGAGATGCAATCTCCATAATTTTCGATGTATAAGAAAAGAAGAAATTAAAAAGAAAAACAGGTTTCAATTTTCCTTATTTTATTTACTGAACGTCCTAAATGCGCCACCTTTTGCGTATAAATTCATTTTCCCAGATTTTTCCCGTTAGGTTTTTGCTTTTCTCTGTCTATGGTTAGACGGTCTTTTAAAATACACAACCCAGAAAAGGAAGGTTGCTCTTATGTAAAGCTGCGTCTTATATAATTAAAAAATATAATAAAATGCTTCGAAAGATTTCAAATATTTTTTCATTTAGTTTTATAAATTTAAAGAACATAGTGGTCTGAAAGTCTTGTCACTCATACCAAAAATGTAATGAGAACAATAGAAGAACAAGTAATACACTAATAAAAAGAATATGTACTGGATTCAGTTTATTCACTTTCATTGACGCTGTCACACATCGGGAAGGTCTCTACTGACACCATCATTTTCGTGTAAGAGCTCATGTCAGCCATCTGAAATAGAAAATTATATTATGTTGGAGTGACAAGATTTTTGGACCACCCTGTAGAATAAAGTCATACTATTGGCTAATTTCTGACGATGAAATCTCAATTGGAGTTTTTAAACAAAATCATCACTGCAGTTAAGCATTATTTATCAAACACCTAAAATTTCAAATGACATAAACAGTGGCGATTCTAGAACTTTGAAACTCGGTGGCAGGGGGTGGGGAGATTCATACTCCACCACTATCGTATACACAACTTAGGAATGAGTTTTAGTATAATTATTAGGTTGGTGCAAAAATAATTTCGTTTTCTAACATATGTTACTATGTGAGAAAACGAAATTATTTTTGCACCAACCTAATATGTTACTTCACTAAATTAAATAGAATAACGTTTCATTCATAGTAGTGGAGTTCTAATCTATTCTTGCCCTCTTTTTCCCCCTCTTAAGCTATTGGACCACAAGAGAGGTTAACTTCAAAACAAAATCAAAGGGTTAATACTAACGTCAATTCTAACAGAACAGTGTAATTTGTCTGCTCTGAATTTTATTTCCTCTACAAAACTTAGAAAAGTGGTGGGGAGGGCAAACGAGGGGACAGCCGAAATTTGTGGGGGGGTCATTGGTTCCTTCTGTCCACACTCCTCGTAGAATCCCCACTGGACATAAAATTTGAACAGTAAAGCAATCTTTCTCGGGACTTTACGGAGTATTACGAAAGTCTTGTCACCCCTACCAAAAATAATGAGAACAAGTAATACAGTAATACAAAGCACATGTACTGGGTTCAGTTTATTTATTTTCATTGACGCTGTCACACATCGAGAAGTTCTGTATGAACGCCATCATTTTCGTGTTGGAGCTCATGTCAGCCATCTGAAATTGAAAATTATATTATGCAGTGGTGACAAGACTTTCGGATCACCTTGTAGTTTAAATAAATCAGGGTCTAATAATGATATATTTGTGCGTAAATGAATATAACAAACCCAAATGGAATTAGAACTCGGCTCACCAATTAACAATTTCGAGCCATTATCCATTAAACCATCTGTTCGTTCAAGCTTACGGCACTTGGTAATCCCAAGTGATCCCCAATCTAGGTATTGACCAGATTCGACATTGCTCAACTTCAGTGATCATATGAGCTCGTTTCAAAATTCCCAGAAGGTTACTAAGTATAATAAGTACCTGAAGATGGCCGAAGGGTAAAACGGTCGAAACACTTTAAATGTAAGCGATACTAAAGGGTGGTCCGAGAGACTTGTCAACCTTACATAATATAATTTTCCCGCTGAAAAGGAGTCCGCCATCTGAAATAGAAAATTATATTATGCAGGGGTGACAAGACTTCCGAACCTCGTTGTAAACTTCGACTATCTTACAGTCTTATAGGAACGAACTATAATGAAAATATATGAAACTCTGACTTTAAGGAATTCTCACAGAAAGTATCTAGGATTTAATGTATATTTTCAGGTTGTGTTTTGTCTGCATACTTTGTTTTGGGGCATATTTTTCTTTTTTTCCATGTTTTGCCTATTCATAAACTACTGCAAATTATGTTTCTTTTTAACTTTTATGCCTAAATTCAATATTTTTTTTTATGATAACATAAATCTTCATGATAAATTTAGGAGGAGCATCAACAATAATGTTTCAGAAAGTATAAAATGATTGTTTTCGATTTTTCAATAAATTTTCCAAACCAAGCATTTGAATCAGAACCACTATTAAAACATGTTGAATTTTTGATTCTTTTGCAGGAAGCAACTTCTAGTATTGTCAGGTTAAAGTTTCTGGAATAAATTAGAAAAATAAATATTCATTCTGCAGATGAGATGATTTTCATCTCTTTTTTTTACAACATTTTCAAAGAAGATGAAACCTACATGGGCAAGAAATACTTAGCAGTCACTTTCCATCCTCCACAGAATTTAAACATGATATTTTTTTTCATTTTTGCTGGATATGGAAACTAAACGGAACCCTAGGTTCGTCTTAATCCTTGACAATTCGATTTACTTGAGCAGGATAATTTTGTCTAAATAATAAAACATTTTCAAAACATTTGCTTCTATAATTCGATATAAATCCCAAAATAACTTAAGTCCCAAGTAAATGCAATCAAAACAATCGACACTTTCCGAACAGTTTTGTTTACCCAGTTTATTTAAGTCTCATCTAAGAATGTTCAACCTCTACAAGACTCAAGAGCCACCCAAGGTAAGTGAGTTACAGATTAAGAGGTACAGCTTATGGGAATATATGAGGAAGATAACAGTTGGCCCTAGATTTAAACAGATAAAGATTGTAGTGATCGTAGAAGCATTGTCTTGGGAGTTGGTTCCCCAAAGCAGCGGTTCGTGTGACGAAGCTGCTCGAGTGGGACTTACATCTCACCAATGGAAAACGAAAGAATTGAGGGTGGCTCGATACAATGGACGTGTCATGGCGGGTCTTAGCCGTAAAAGTTAGAACTGGATGGTACTAAGGAATGTAGTTTTATCTTAATTATTTCTGTGCATATAGCAATAGAGCAGCGAGAGATTTGCGACATTTCGTCTGTGAAGAAAGTTGTTGCAGGATGGAAAATAATTCGCCACGCACAAGTGTTCAGGGGCGCTTTTGGACTCTCCTAAGACTGGAGAGTGACGTCTGGGCAGCTACCATCCAAATATGACATCAGTATTCAATTTTCGCTCTGATCTAGTTCTAAATGGAAAGGATAAGAGGAGAAGTCAGGTACATATTGGAAAGGTACAGGAAACCGCTAATTTTTCCAGCATCTTTAGCGATGGATTGAGGTCTGAAATGACTTTAAGTCCCAAGAGACACCCAAGGCATCCCAGAAAAAAACACCCATTCATCGTGATCGGTGACATTTCAGGGGACGTTCGGTGATGAGGAAACGTTAGTAGTTTCACTTTCGAGGCATTGAATGTGACCAGCTTTTTTTTCCCACTAGTAAGCTGTTATAGGAGAGATCAGCTGTTAAGTTTTAAAGATTACATAATGTAAATTTTAAATCTTATTCTCTTATTGAATGCGTCTAACAGCAAGGCCACTGATCAGGAGGTTTTAAGAAACATGAAACCACCTCTTAATTGCTGGTGTTCCCAGGTCCATCCTAACCTGGGGTTGTGGCACCTGTTAGGGTCCCAGCTATGGGAAAATTGTTAACACCGAAACTGAAATAAAAAGCATTATAAATGTGTAAAAATAGGTTTTAATACCAGAAATACTTTTTAAAAAATTATTACCAGAAATAAGTTTTTGAAGAAAAAAAAAACTATTACAGCAATATATTTTTGAAAAAAAAATGTTATCAGCAATACATTTTAAAAAATAATATTACCAGTTATACATTTTTGAGGAAAAATATTACCAGAAATAGATTTTTGAGAAAACAAAATATTACCAGGAAAAAAAATTTGTCGGCATTAAATAACGTATTTAGGTTGATATGCCGTAAAACACACTAAACCAAATCTCTTATTGAATGAATAATTTTTTTATCTATTATTCTATGGCAATTTATCTTTTTTTTTTTCATTTTGATTGTAAATAATATCCACACTTTTAATATTTCGTTTTGCCCCTGCATTTAAGCGCCCAATTTAAAAATGAATCAATCTTTTGTCTTTTCATTTTTTCAGATATTAGTTTCTAAAAATTTTATACGCCGTATATGTAGAAAAAAGTCTGACTTTCGTATTGGATACAATGATTACAAACAGTAAAAATTAAATTATTTAAAATTAAAACAAAAATATGTTTAGAATACGATAATAGATCTAAAAATGATTTATTTCATGAGCCGTTCTGGATATGACGATAAACTACATCCGGTAGCAAGACCTCTAATCGGGAGGTTTAGAGGAGCGTGGAAGCACCTCTTAAATCCTGTTGTTCCCAGGTCCACCCTGACTACGGGCTGGTAGCAGTTATGACGGTCCCAGCTATGGGTAAATAGTGAACCCTCAAAAAAATGGTCTAAAAAATGAAAATATAAAATACATTATAAAAATATTACCAGCAAATGTATTTTCATATAGAGAATAAAAATTACCAACAATACATTTTTGGAGTAAAAAAAAAATCAGCATTATATGACCCATAAGGAGTTGATATGCCGTTAACAAATAAAAAAAAATACAAGCTTTAAAACATCTGGCTAAATCTCATGACTAACTTTTATGGTACAGGACATGCTATCTAGGGGAAATGAATTAGAAAATAGAATTAAAAATGATAGGACCAAAAGCTACAAACCACAACTGACCAAATCAATCTTTTGCCATAAAACATCTGGACTTGGATATAAAAAAATCGCTCTAAAATTTCTATGAAAAATGTTCTTTTGTTTTCTAAATACAATCTAGTAATCTACCAAATACCAATAAAAATAAATCGGATCAATTAAATAACTAGTGTTAAGCGAGATGTCGAGAAGCGGAAAAAATGTTTGAAGCAAAGAGAGTGTTGGATCGCTGCGTGATTTCGCTATCCTTTCATATGGTAGTGAATGCTCGACAATCTCCCCACAGGTGAGGAGAAACCTAGAAGCAGCAGAAATGCGGTTCTACTGAAGGATACTGAGAATTTCATGAACGGTGTGAGTAAGCAATAAGGAAGTCTTAAAGAAAATGATAACAGTAATAACACTTCTACTCAAAATCAGGAAAAGATATTGAAATTCCTTTGGACGCATAATAAGGAAAGAGGGCTTGGCAAACTTTGCCATCACGAGGCAGATTGGGTGTGGGGTGGTAAGAGAGATAAGGGAAGGCAGTGAACCATTTATCTGACGAGCTTTTGTGAATGGATGGTGGGAGAGTGGCTGGCGTCTTGTCAATACTGTTAAGAGCCATGATTGCCTATGTCCTGTATTGAGGGGACGCGGCAAATAGAAGAAGAAGAAACAAGAAGTAGGAGGAGGAGAAGAAGAAAAAGAAGAAAAGAATAAAAAGATGACGAGAAGAATAAAAAAAGAAAGCGGAAGAGAAGATTAAAAGTAAGAAGAAATAAGATAATAATAATAATAATAATAATAATAAGAAGAAGAAGAAGAAGAAGAAGAAGAAGAAGAAGAAGAAGAAAAAGAAGAAGAAGAAGAAACAGAAGAAGAAGGAGGAGGAGGAGGATGAGAAGAAGAAGAAGAAGAAGAAGAAGAAGAAGAAGAAAATAAAGAAGAAGAAGAAAAAGGAGGATGAGAAGAAGAAGAAGAAGAAGAAGAAAATAAAGAAGAAGAAGAAAAAGGAGGATGAGAAAAATGAAAAAGGAGGGTGAGAAGAATGACAGTAAGAAGAAATAGGATAATAATAATAATAATAATAATGAAGAGAAGAAGAAGAAGAAAAAGAAGAAGAAGAAGAAGAAGGATGAGAAGAATAAAAGTAAGAAGAAGAAATAGGATAATAATAATAATAATAATAATAATAATAATAATAATAAGAAGAAGAAGAAGAAGAAGAAGAAGAAATGATTTAAAAAACAAACAATCATGCTGTTAATAGGACACCGAAAGGAAGACCAAGACAATATTAGAACGATAGAAATTAGACGGGGAGAACACTAGTGGCATGGACTGTCAATTTTCTTTTTTTGTGGCCGGGGTACAGTAGAGAACAATTAGTGCAATTTATCCCCGAAACTCAGCAGAGAGAATTGGAAGCGAGCAAGCAAATGGGAATTATCACATTATTTTGTACTGTTTTTGTCCAATAAAAGATTCTTTTAAATTGCATTGATCGCTGAATGAAGCTATTTGTTTGTAAACAGAAATACTTTTGTCAAGTCTCTATATATTCAGGGAAGTAATCGCAAAAGAAAATGTTTTCTAAATAAAACAGAATTATGTCTTGAATAAGTGGAGATGACTTTGTTCCATATTTTTTGGTATCATAAAACGGTGAGAAACACCAATGAACTTTATTACCTTCGACATAAAATGGAAACGAGATCATTAAACGCATGGAGATAATAGAAGTGTTTGTTTTACACAGCAAAAGACCACAAAGACTTTCGGTAGTAAATATTGATTACTACAGAATTTTTTAAAACTAATTTTATCTGAAGAAAAGCAAGTAAAGACTGTTACCGTATATATCTGTGTCTAAGACGAGCCGGCGCTTCGTTGTAGATTATTTTTTATACTATCGTCCATCCAATATAAGGCCAAAGAGACATTCAACGTAGAGTTATTGAATGACTGTTGTAAGAGCGTAAAGGTAGGGAGCAAGATGTGTATCTTATGAGGATATGTAGGATAAATAACCGCTGAAGAGATTAAGATTATAATGATCGTGGAAGCATCTTTTCGGGAGTTTGTTTCCTAACGTGACAATTCTGCGGAATAAGCTCATTGATTGGAACTTCCTCATTACCAATGGAATACAAATGAATGAGAATAAGTCGTCTCTATGTACGTGACATAACGATGAAGGCCTGGACTGGACCGAGGCTAAGTAATGCAGCTCGTCTGAGCATCTGCCATCAAAGTAGCGATTGCGTAGCGTGACCGTATGAATGATTTTGACCTGTCAAGGCTGGAAAGGCTGAACTGGACAGCTGTAGTCCAGATATGGCAACAATACTCTATTTCTCGCATTATCTGGACCTTATAAAGATAGAGTATGGCTGGGAAAGTCACGTGATGCTTAGGGTGGTACAAAGAATCAACCATTAATTCTTCACAAGGAAGTTCAGTCCCAACTGAGTGCTCTAGCTTGTAACCGAAAATTTATATTATGTTTATCTTATTGGGTGCCTTTCGTAATATAGTGGTTTACAAGATCACATCGTGATATTATTGAATAGGAACCATACCAGACCCCCTATACTTGTGGCCTTGTGTAAAATTAAGTTACATTTATTAAATTACATGCTACCATGTAAATCATGACCAAAAAGATTGATTCATGCATTTTATCGAATACTTGTGTCGTTCTGCCTAAAGTTTCCAGTTACAAATAGACGGGCGTGTACGAATATTTTTGTGCTAACATCCATACGGAATATCCATCCACAATATGATCTTACATGTCTAGCGAGTTTCCAAATACGGAACATTTCAAAACTCAGCCGAACTATGAAAATGAGGAAATGACTCTGCCCTGCGCATATACAAACACAGATGAGCAATGATCCTTTAAGCATTCTATACCACATCCCAACGAATCAACTAATAGATGACAGCGGTCATGCTTTCCCACACGAGGCCATAGCACTGATAATGAAAGAGGTCCTGCTGATGATATAGGTATTCATAGTTGAAATAAGAATGATCCAAGTGTTCAAAAAAATAGGACTCAAGAGAAACATTTCCAAAACGAAAACTATAGCCTGGAATTGGAATGAAGCCTGTGAAAGCAGCTAACCTGAATCCATCATAAACATTCAGCATGTGAATTTAGTAAATACAAGACAGTTCAGATAACGCGGCGTATGGATCAGTTATAACAAATTTAATATAGGAGAAAAGGAAATTGGACGTAGAAGAGGCTGCGCTAGATGTAGTTTCACACAACACTACAAACTGCTACAAAACCAAAATATCAACCTTAAACCGTTAGTGATTTTCTTAAATAGTCACATCGAGACTTTTATATGGATGCCATGCATAAAGTCAAATCTGTTCAGAAAATACAGGATCCGATGAATAAATTTTCGTCTGAATTTCACAAAAATAAAAATAACACTGACATCCCATTTTAGCATATACATTTACCAAAATTACACAAAAAAAAAACTTAAAATACTAAAGGGTAAATTTTTTCAATAAAATCACCATTGGCTTCAACCACTGCGTCCAGCCGACTTTGGAATCTCCTGCAACTCTTCTGGACGGTCTCCTAGTTTAAGTTTGTGAATGCCGCCACAATCCTTGGCATCAATTTATCTTTGGTGTTACAAAGAGTTTTGTTTGTCACCAGCTCAGTTGTGCCCCATACTTGATAATCAAGAGAGTTGCAGTCTGTGGAGATAGGTAGCCAAATGTAAGGGATGATGTTGCAGAAATTGTCTGAGAGCCATGACTGGGTTCTCCTGCTTGTACGGCATTATGCAGAGTCCTGTTGTCAGTCAATAGGTCTTCCAGCAGCCACCCTCTTGACCCATGGAAACACTACCTCCTCAAAGTACTTGATGTAGGCCTCTGTGTTGAGTCTGAGGCCCTGTAGCAAGATGAATGGAGACCTAACATCGCCATCACTTGTCCAAACACATTCACTGGATATATCATCCGACTCTTTCCGAATCCTCTGCACTGTCTTCAGATTGACACCCAAACATGTTCGTATTGGAGCTTCCGGCGCGAATGCCAAGGGGTACAGCATACCGTTTCCAAATCTCTGGTAGGATGAATTGCGTCATGGTGCTCATTTTTCTCACAGACGGTTCCCAACCGACCCTATTATAGTGTGCAGTTGACAAAATCAAAAACAAAGAACGCGCATGCGCGAAAGTAAAAATATAAAATGGCAACAATTTACCCATCGTACCCTGTATCAAAATTGTCAACTGTATACAGCCACTTTCTAAGATCAATGATTAAACAGAGGCCTTGAACGAATGAATGCCGTGGATCACACTTCTTTGAAAATCGTAGAATGGTGCTACAGAATCCCAAATAAATACCTGTACCAAATGATAAAAATCACGTCACTTAAAGACATTCAACAACAGCAACTAAAATCGACAGCACGTGCAACTCAAAGAGAAAATACTGACATAATCAAGATGTTGATGTTCCGAACTATTTCAAATAAAACGCTTAGGAAGGAAACCCTCATCACTAATAGAATAACAGCTACTGAACATGAGAAACCTGTTTTAATAGAAAGATTTCATAATTTTTTAACCGACAGTAGCACTACCTGCTCGGCAAGCAAATACCGAAATGGCTAAGATTACCACCGCCATCATCACAACCACGTCTTGTTTTTAAATATTCCTAACATTATCCCCGTTCGTTATATAGAAATCGAGAATTCTTAGGTGAAATGCTTCCATACTGAAAATTATTGCAACAAATCGGCTTTACAGAAAAACGTTCCTATACAAGCGTTACTGTTACGAGTGTATTGTGTGTATGTGTGCCTGTGTATGTGTATGTGTGCGTGTATGTGTGCGTGGGTGTGTGTGCGTGTATGTGTGCGTGTGCAGATGCACGTGTGCGTGTATGTGTGCGTGTGTATGTGTGCGTGTGTGCAAGTGTGTATTTGTTTGACAAAGTGGAGAAAATTTCGTGTGACTGCATCGGGCTAGGACGAAACGGGTCACACAAAATCTTTTTGTGTGTATGTGTGTCTGTGCATGTGTATGTGTGCGTGTATGTGTGCGTGGGTGTGTGTGCGTGTATGTGTGCGTGTGCACGTGTGCGTGTATGTGTGCGTGTGTATGTGTGCGTGTGTGCAAGTGTGTATGTGTTTGACAAAGTGGAGAAAATTTCGTGTGACTGCATCGGGTTAGGACGAAACGCGTCACACAAAAACTTTTTCTAATTTGTCATACACATTTTCCTCCCAAAATGTTGTTGATATATAAAGATTTATACATCGTTATCACACACACATACGCACACACACACTCGCATATATATATATATATATATATATATATATATATATATATATATATATATGTGTGTGTGTGTGTGTGTGTGTAGAGACAGAGACAGGGAGAATTACTTACCTGATTTCTATTACTTTTAGCCTCCCAGATCCAGAGTTTCGTAGATGAATCCACTATCAGTGACTCTGTCTACTCCTCAGGGAGGAATCAGCAATATATAGCCACACTGATGAGCTGTGATACAGCGGAACAGTCTGTCTGTGGATGACAATATATATGCTCCTGAAAAATTTATTAATTGAGCTCTCTGGGGAGGAAGTGTTGGCTTGTAAACAGTGATTATTAAGGCTAATAATGCAAGACTCTTCGGTAAATCGAATCGAGTTCTCTCAGTCACTGTGTGTTTATCTAAGAATAAATACGCTTAAAATTCATCTTCATCCATATCTACTCTCACCTTGTATCCTAACCAATCTTTAATGACGTCATTTATGCTTATGATTTCTTTTAGTCAGTCATACGCGATACACGCTTGGGCGATCATGTCTCTTTTGATTCATGACTTACTACGCAGAACATTTTTCCGCACTAGGTTGCCATTTCTTTCTGCGGTAAACTGGTTGCCAACCAATGATATAAGACTCAGTCTGTCCTTCTATTCAGCCATTATGAGAGCAATCTGTCAGTTAAGTGCCATACGTGATACACGCTTGGGCGATCATGTCTCTTTCGACTCATCACTGACTAAGCACAAAATTTTCCCGCAGTAAGTTGCCGTTTCTTTCTAAGGTAGACTGGTTACTAACCAAAACTTATAAGACCTAGACTGATCTGCTATTCTACCCATTACTGGGGGTGAAGAAAAATGAATTCATACCTTTCCCGAGGGTATTTACGCGTAAGTGGATGTAACGAAACCGACTAGAATTCGAACTCGACTCTCAGATTAACAATTCCTAGACAATATTTGCTGTAAATCTCCTAATCCAGATCTTTATATTCGACATTTTTTATTCGTTTTTTTTTCTTTTTTTATCAAATTCTTTTATTTTCATATTTCTTTCTATCACTTTTTTATATTCATTTTCACTTTTCACTTTTCCTTGCTTATTCCAACCTAGTAATCGACATTGGCTAATTATTACGCTGGAAACCTGACGGTCGATGGCTAAAACTTTCACTTGTATAGACTTCGCTTTGTGATATCATATAAAAGATTGTCCAGAAGATCAGCAATAAAGAGAAATTCACGTATTTTGTTAAAAAAAGGCAAAATAAATCGAAAAGTTTGCTGATCCTGAATTGGGAAGAAATTCGTACCAAAAGTTACATCGGAAGAGAACTTGCCAACGCCACCCCCACTTTGTAAAGACAAGTAATAATGGGAGAGGTGGAAGGGGAGAGGGATTTACGTAGAGAGAGAGAGAGAGATAAGGAGCATGAGAGAGAGAGAAGAAGGATGTCGAAAAGGAAGATGATTTGAAAGATAGAAAATAAAGGAACTGTAAGCAATTATACTTATGTCTAGTAATGCACTTCGATGTGGTGTAAGGTTTAGCAAGCTTGTCTAGCTAGATCATTTACGACTGAATAGTGAGTTCGATCCTCACTGGGTACCCCAAACTTTCGGCCCTGTGCCACATTTAAGCTACGCTTAGAACATAGCCATAATTCATGTAGTTCTCACGTCTTCCGTAGATTTCTCTCCTTACAGTGGACATATTTTTCTGTCGGTTTGCACGGCATCTCATCCGTTTGCAAATTCTGATACAAAATCTTGTTGTCTCTCGACGTCTCTGATTCAGACTAGGACGCAGTTCCTACTACACAAATTAAAAGAAAAGTATTATTATTATTATTATTATTATTATTATTATTATTATTATTATTATTATTATTTCCTTTGATTTCTGGTGTGTACTTATTTATTTCTGGGTCCCGACCAGAGACCTAAGTTTAGAAATGGCATCATGACGTTTTCCACTGAGCACTTTTGAAAAAAAATCACACATACTTTACATAGATAAAGCCCTTCGTAAAGTGTGAGCTGTACTTGTGAGAAAATTTTTTATATTTCTTTAAGACATGGGCTACCAGACATTCTTTTAATTATTCTATTGTATTGAAATCTTTTTGAATTAATCCGAGGGCTCCAAATACAACAGGGATTGTTGATGTTCACATGAGACACATTTTTTAGATTTCAATTTCAAAGACCTTGTATTTTCATTTTTTTTTTTTTTAAGATCTTCAAAGATACATTGCAGTCTGCAGGGACTGCCATATCAATAACAAAACACATTTTGTTTTTGCGGTTTCTAACGATGTTTGGCCGATTAGCTTTGTTTGTTCTATATGTGTATATTGTAAAATAAAATTCTTACAGGTCCTATATCTGTAACCGGGTCTGTGTGGTGGTATTATTATTATTATTATTATTATTATTATTATTATTATTATTATTATTATTATTATTGAGAGTACGAAGAAGTACCTGGCAACTGTAAAAAAAACGCAAAATTCTGTGGCGAGAAGAATTTAAAATCTGAACGGCAATAAGTAAAAGGAAAGAGAATTCAGATCAAGATAATATAATTCCACAAAGATGGAAAATGGAGCGAGGAAGTTATACGAGACAATGAAGTATAAAGAATTGAAAACAAACGCAAATATTAATCAAGATTAGGGGGAAGTATGGAGAAGTCAGCGGCTATTATTCCACTGAATTTTATCATTTTTCACGACGATGCCTGATAAGGAAGAGGAAGAAAACCTATGCAGGCGCTGACAACTTAAAATGAAGGACCCAATAGCGTACACGTGAAAGAGCTAACCATTACCAAATGAAATAGAGAGAAAAATAAGAAAACTAGACAATACGTTCGTATATTAGAATCTCTTGCGAGTTTTCCGATATTTTTTCTTTTCTTTTTTTTCCGCTCTGAGGTGTCACCTGTGCTTAAGTTTCCTGCCGAATACGTAAACATGTTTATACTGGATGTGTCAGGCACAATCTGACTTCCTCTGACATCACATCGTCCTTGTATCTGCTTGAGATCTTTCTACATTTCTCTTTACAGTTATTTTTTTATCTTCTCGATTTTACTTCGAAAGATGACATTAAATGTACACGACAAAAAGGAAATAAAACGTATCATAAATACAAATTAAAATTCAAAAAATAAAACGCTCTCTCTCTCTCTATCTCTATCTCTCTCTCTCTCTCTCTCTCTCTCTCTCTATATATATATATATATATATATATATATATATATATATATATATATATATATATATATATATATATATATAAGAATAAAGACAAAATAAAAAAAATTGTCTTAGCCGACGCATTTTTGTCCTCTGATGGACTTCACTAGCAACAAATATTTATAAGCAAATGAAAAAAGGTCGTTAGTTTACATAATTTTTGAATTTTAAGGACGCTCATAATATAAAAATAATACCTCATTCTAACTGAAAAAAATATACCTCATTCTAACTGAAAAATCAAGGTAAATTATGACGGATGATAAGTTACTGTCGAATAAATTTAAAGTGGCCGAGTGGTTAGAACGTTCGCATTCTGACCATGAGACCCGGGTTCGAATCTCACCATTGCCAATTTGTTAGGAAGGAAATATTCAGATGTTATCGGACTGGAGCTGTCGACCCCAGCGTGCGACACCTTTGGAAAACCATACCATGGGCTGACCCAAACGTGTGAGTGAAATTGGGTAGACGACAACCTTGGGTGTCGTCGATAGCTGTGCTAGCACAAAGTTACAAGTCATCGTGGCCGAGGGCTTGAGTGTGCAGGCCTTGTTCAAATTGTTGATCACGCTAAATAACACGCTGTTTCCCAGAAACTGTAACTAAGGTCTGCTCAGTGTAGTTGCACTATCAACTACAGGTGGTCTCTGTGGGTTTTGAATAAAACAGAAATGTTCCTGCAGTAGGGATTGGCTAGCCGCCCTAGGCATGCTATAGAAACAAAAGTGAGTAAATATCGTTGTTGTTGATTTTTTTTTAATGGCTTAATTATTATTTATCTTAATTTAGTTTGAGAAAATAATTTATGTATTATTTATTTTAAATAAGAGGAGTTTATGTATTTAAATGTTTTCTTTCAATTTTTCACATTTATGTATGTTGGTTTAGGAAATTATTATTAACATATAAAATCTAAAACATAAATTAATCCCTAATTAATTCTAAAATATAATATAAATAATAATTACATTATAATAAAATTTCAAAAACAACATTTACTCACTTTTCTTTAATGAACATTAAATTATATTTGTTATTGTGAAGAAAAGCTTTAAATATTTTTATAAGATTTCTTTTTGTTACTTTGCTTGACTTTGTTTAGAGGCATATCCACCTTTTTATTGTTTGTGCTGTTGATATTTCTATTAAATATTTATCTAACATTTTAGATCCGCATAATGGATGGTGAAATTATTTTTGGCAGGTTTTACGACTGAATCTGCTTTTCCTCTGTAGTCTAAAAGATGGACAACTAGGAATTCAAATCTGTAGAAAAAGCAACGGTAAAACACTACACTATATTTCGCAATACACCATGTTAATTTATAGATCTAAAAGAAATCATTCGCCTTGTAGGGGATATGGCGTTACAATCCACAGTCCGAAAACTTATATCATTATTTACATTATTCTGATTATTGTCCTCATCTTTGTCGCTATATTTATTACAACGTTTCGGCCGTTTAATGCTCCGGCCTTCTTCAGGGGGTTGGAATGTTGGAATGAACCCTTTATTTCACTCACTAGGGTAGACTTTTCTAGTTCCACGTGCCATGTTTTAATGGGTGTCAGTAATCAGTTATCTGCTGTTAATTTCCTTCTGAAAGTTCTCCACTGCCTTAACCGTGTATTGAACTCACACTCTTTGGGTCCTGTCACTGGAT
This sequence comes from Acanthosepion lycidas, assembly GCA_963932145.1. NCBI lineage: Eukaryota > Metazoa > Mollusca > Cephalopoda > Sepiida > Sepiidae > Acanthosepion > Acanthosepion lycidas. The sequence continues at coordinate 11,071,166 of OZ010579.1, forward strand.
CTAACTAACGCTTTTATCCACTGTGCCATGGGAAAAATGTGAATATTGTACATAATATCTCATCTCAGACATATAGACAGAAACTTATGTCATGTACATAGAAAAAACGATATATAATATTATATGATTACTCGTGGGAAAGCTGTGAATTTATCTCCACTTCTTCGCCAGATATGGATTAAATAACAAGGTTGACTGATTTTCTAGCTGTGGTTGTCAAGCAGTCTAGAAGAAAAATAAACTTGAATTATAAACCGTCTCTCGTCTTGACGAAACACATACTCTACAACTTTTAGAAGTTTATCGATTTTACAACAGCGACGACGGCTTTAGGAATCTCTTATCTCGACTAAAACCACCATACATATATATATATATATATATATATATATATATATATATATATATATATATATATATTATAAATTAACTGATTTAAAAATAATCCTAAATTCGCTTGAAGATGAAACAGAACTAATGCTTTTAACTTAATTATTTAATTATATAATTAAATTTGAAGTTATTAGCTTCGGTTATTGAAACATGGTAATTCATGTGTAGCGAAGAAACGATATTTTTAAATCAGTTAATTTATAATATTTATGCTCTTTAAATTTACATTGAGCACTATTTTGTAAAAATAAAAAATAAAAATATCAATAAGAACACCGGATCATATATCTTACTGTTCTTTCTTTTTACTATAATATATATATATATATATATATATATATATATATATATATATATATATATA
>OZ010579.1:11076922-11136922 GCA_963932145.1 Acanthosepion lycidas
CCCGTATATAAGAGAAACACGGATATAAGAGAGATGTTCTCCTGTCCCAAATTAGAGCCTGTGTTAATGTATATAAATTAGACCAAACCCGGATATAAGAGAAACCCGGATATAAGATACGTATTATCCTGTCCCGACAACTCTCTTATACCCGGGTTACACTGTAATAATGTTATCATTAAGTTTTCTATGTTTTTCCTCTTTAAAGAATGATGTTCTCTTTTAATTAGGATGGCATTAGTGAAATCAAAGTTATGTCCAGAATCGTTTCGATGCAAAACGAGAGAGATCGATTGTCCAAACGCAAGCCACTTTATTATGTTTAATATTTTGCATCTTGAGGATATAATAAAAGGACTCCATCTGTAGAGCTGTTTGTATGATGTGCCTAAATGGAGCGGGTTCTTAGAATTCTAAAAAAAATGGTAAACGAGAAGAGAATATTGTTGAAAGAGATGAAGCAATAATTACTGATCAGTTTGCATATTTTTATAATTTTGTGGTGGTGCAGAGAAAGATTTCTTTAGACTTTTTGAGCTGGTCTCTCAATATTTTTAAGCGTTTCACCCAAACAAGGCCGGAGTACCACTAGCACGCAAGGGGTTACACAGAGTGAAAGAAAGAGTTAAAAGGGCTGTTTGCGGAAAAGATAAAGAGAAGGACGGTAATCAAGGTCAAGATCAGTTCGATCGACATTACATATGAATATTTGAAGATTAGAGTTATCAGGGAAGCAAGTAAGCGGAAGGGAGTTCCACTGTCGGGAAGTGCGAGAGAAGAATCTTTTGAAGTAAAAGGGTTCGTTACATTTAAGTGTTTCGAAGGGTGGAAACTGTGATTCCAACCTAATAACACGCTTAAACTCAGGCAGTTGGGCCACCAGTGAAAATAGCTGTTCAGAGCATTTTGCCCTGAAAATATTTGTAGAAAAGACAGACATCACGTCTGTGAGAAAGTGACTGCAGTCGAGATACCAGGTCAGGACCTATATGTTAAAGGATTTCGTGGTGGCTATGTTGTTGTATAATGATTTGATGTCTGGGCTCGCCATAATTATGTTTCCCATATTTACATTTCGTATTCTCTGAATTAAGTAACCAGTGTGTTTGGTATATTGTGTTGATGTCTCCTAGGAATGGAGTTAAGATTTTTGCAATAGCTCTAGCTAACTTGTCGGGTGCACTGTTGATACTGGCTACAATGGGTCTGATGGGTATGTTGGTTTTGTGTGTGTTGTGTGTCGTATAGTGTATGGTTGGGTGTTATTCTACCATTCTGGTCCAAGATTTGTTTTCATTATTTAATAGTTCTTTTTTTTAACTGTTTTGTTAAATTCTTGTGTGTCTGTGTTTACTCTTTGTTCCTTAGTGTTTATGTAGGCGTTGTAGTTATTTAGAAGGCATTGTAATTGTAGACGTTAGTGTCCATTATGACTATTCCTCCTCCTTTGTTGAATGGGGTTATGATGACGTCTTTGTTCGTGGATAAGTATTTTTAGTGTCCATATTGATTGTCGAAAATTCCTTTCGGCTCAAAGGATAAATCAGAGGCAAGTCCGTTAGAGTAAGTGTTGCGAAACACTGCCTAGTCACGCGACCCAAATTCAGTCAGGGATAAATTAATAATGAGAGAAGAGGGCCTGCAGAACGACACTGTTCTCACAAAGTCCTCTTATAGAAAAAAAAATGATGAGAAAGAAGGGAAGGCAGACCTTAAATAAAAAGGTGGCAGACCTGCGCATCTCAATCTTTCTGGTAAAAAGATTACAAAAACCAGTGGTCAGAGCGGCTTCGCTTTAAAAAACAAGCCATGACACGCCTTCCACATCTGACCGCACCCTAGCACATGCAGGTAATTTTACTTATATTTTTTCAAAATACCTACTCGGTAGAGTATTTTAATTAGTGTTAGTGAGGGTGACTGCTAATATACCTTGTACGAATCTTTTTTCGAATTTTGTGTGGTTGAATTTATAGTTGTTGGTTAAGGCTGTGAGAATTATATAGAATTACTAAGAGCTGTAGTGGCTGTCTGTCAAACTGTTTGCTATATTTGTCTTTGATATTCACAGATGAAAGCGAGAAAAATCTATAAAACTGAGAGTGAGAGATTATAAAGAGACAAGAAAAACGACAAAAAGAAAAAATAACGACGACATTCTACATGTACGCGGGAAGATGCACACGCATGCGCACATGCACATAATGAAAGAAGAAGTAAAATTAATCAATCTAGCACCAATGAGAAGGGGATAAACTATTTTAACTCAATATAAAAATGACCAAAAACGAGAAAATAAAAAATAAATGGTGATATGTCCTGACGTGTGGACAAAGCGATTTCTGGCGTGTCCATATACGCAACTTTAGAGCCGAAATGCTGAAAATAACATCAATCGCTAAGTGACAAATTTTATATTTGTATTAACCATATATATATATATATATATATATATATATATATATATATACCCTTATCAGCAGTGCGCATCCACTACCGAGAATCGAACCCGGACCGTTTCGATACAACGCAAACCACATACTACAGTGGCTACTCCTGACATGTAAACAAGTGGTTAACTCAGTCTCGCGTAAGATGATAGGAAATTTGAAGACGAAAGAGAGTTTCTTATGTTCTCACCAAAAGAAGATCCATGATCAAAAGATCCCCCAGTGCCACACACTATCTTCCCAAACAATAATTTTACGTATGAATAATTAAGCCTAGTATTTACAACGAAGTTAAATTACTATGCACCTGCCATGACCGAACACTTCATGACAAGTGCAAGCATTTTACACCCTTGTGCAAATTAATTGAAACCAAACGAATAATTCCGTTATTATTTACTTTTTTCCGTATTTTTCCAATGAAACATGACACAGTGCACATGTTAGCACTTCGTAGGTTCATTCCACAAAGTCTTTTCTTGCAGATTGACCACAGATTCTCGATTGGATTTAAATCAGGAGAATTTTCGCGCAGGTCGATACTACTTTGAATTGCTCACTAGTAAGTCTCGCCAGTGTGTTCGTGCAGCGTTAGAATTTTTGTCCTCTTCCTTGGAGTAACGTCATGGCAAACAATGGCCGTAGGACAACTAATCGACAGTCGAGAAAATAGTGTATGGGCGTGTTGCAAATCCGATGCAATCACGGATGACGCAATATTTTTCAAGGCCAAACAAATTTTATCATACCCAACGAAAATAGATTCCTATTACTGCGCACTACTGAAAATGACCTAATCTGAGGGAAAAAAAACAGATATTGTTTACACCGTATAACTCCAGTGGGTCTAAATATACCGTATGGTGAAAGAAAGGAAACTAAAGGGGTTTGTTTCAATTAATTTGCACAGGGGTGTAGGTTACTTGATGGTTCCCCTGTCTCTCTTTCTTTTAATATATACTTTAATATATTGATAGGTGTAAAGAGGCACGCTAATCGACCGGTTTACACTCCTCTCCGGTCTTTTGAACAGAAGTAGATGTTATCCTTTGTTACCTGTTTAGAATTAGATTTTCAGTTTCTTTTAAAGTCTGATTCAGCTCTATACTCCTAACGTTTGTGTCTGAACTCTGAAATTTTATTTATAACTATTTATTTCATCATATAGCTTTTTGTCCACTATCAAGTCTATTTTAAGTCCTAACGTTTGTCCTTTCCTACGCTAATATAGCTCCTCAGAGTAATCTTCTACCTTGAATGGATCTTGGGCCTTGTATTCGGTGAACATTAACAAAAAATAAATATATACCCTGTGAGTGACGAAATCGCCAAGTTTTAGTTTTCTTGTTTTGCATGTCAGAAATTTCAAGTGTCTATTTCTGATTCTGAGTAAAAGTGTTCTATGTTCTGTCAGCCGAGTGCAACTGCTTTCTCATATGAAAGTTGAAAATGGCTTTGAGCTAATGAATCCTGTAGGTCATAGCAAGGACCATTCATCTTTGAATATTGTAGACTTGCGTTGCAGAATCACAAAGAACAATACCAAATAGCAGAAACTACATGACTTGAGGACTCTCATCAGCAGCAACAACTAAAATGGATAAACCGTATAATTCGAAGAGAAAATAATGACATAATCAAAATGCTATCCCTCGATATTTCTGAGATGAGGTATTATGTACACTATTTACATTATTCGGACTATTGTCCTCATCTTTGTCGCCATATTTATGACAACGTTCAAGCTGTTGTACGCTCCGGCCTTTTTCAGGTGGTTGGAACCCTTTATTTCGTTAACTGAGGTAGACTGTTCTAGTTCCACGTGCTTTGTCTAACGGATGTCAGTTATCAGTTATCTCCTGTTAATTCCCCTTTCAAAGATCACGACTGCCTTTACCAGGTATTGAACTCACAACTCTTTGGGTTCTGTCACTAGATCGAACGAACGCCTTTATCTACTGTGCCATGTGTCCTTAAGGAAATCAAATTGCTGATGTTTCCTACCACTTCAAACAAAAGGTTAGGAAGGAAACACCAACCAATAATGGAAAAGCTGCTCGGTCAATGAATACCGAATGTTTCCTTATGAGGAAACAGCTAATAATACCATCGCCATTAGAGATTAGGAGAACAGATACTACACTTAATGCTTACTTATCGTCGCACGCAGGCAGGATGTGACAGAAGGACAGTTTAATGCGGGGAAACCAGCGCGTGCACACAGGTCAGGTCTATAGCTCAGCTCGCTAATCCGTCGGTTACACTGGCTTCGATGATACAACCAATCATCTCTCAGTGGAGGAGGTACTGCCGCGGACAGCTGTTCGCCGAGATCGGGCATATTTCAATATTTTTTTCAGTTGCGCACCGTTCGAAGACAGCGACGCAAGTGAGTGATAAAATTGTTTATGCGCCCGAGGTTACTTCCATCCCAGTCTGAGGTAACTTCCATCCCAACCAAGCCCAGTCCGATGGAACTTTCATCCCAGCTCGAGTGCACTTCCATCTTATCCAGAGGGCAATTCCATCCCAGCCCAGCCAAGCCCAGACCAGCCCAGACCAGCTCGAAAGCACTTTCATCCCAGCCCGTATGCACTTAGATCGTAGCACGAGGTTACTTCCATCCCAACCTAGTCCAGCCCGATGGAACTTTCATCCCAGCCCGAGTGCACTTCCATCTTATCCAGAAGGCAATTCCATCCCAGCCCAGCCAAGCCCAGACCAGCCCAGACCAGCTCGAAAGCACTTTCATCCCAGCCCGTATGCACTTAGATCGTAGCACGAGGTTACTTCCATCCCAACCTAGTCCAGCCGGATGGAACTTTCATCCCAGCTCGAGTGCACTTCCATCTTATCCAGAGGGCAATTCCATCCCAGCCCAGCCAAGCCCAGACCAGCCCAGACCAGCTCGAAAGCACTTTCATCCCAGCCCGTATGCACTTAGATCGTAGCACGAGGTTACTTCCATCCCAACCTAGTCCAGCCCGATGGAACTTTCATCCCAGCCCGAGTGCACTTCCATCTTATCCAGAGGGCAATTCCATCCCAACCCAGCCAAGCCCAGACCAGCCCAGACCAGCTCGAAAGCACTTTCATCCCAGCCCGTATGCACTTAGATCGTAGCACGAGGTTACTTCCATCCCAACCTAGTCCAGCCCGATGGAACTTTCATCCCAGCTCGAGTGCACTTCCATCTTATCCAGAGGGCAATTCCATCCCAGCCCAGCCAAGCCCAGACCAGCCCAGACCAGCCCAGACCAGCCCAGACCAGCTGGAAAGCACTTTCATCCCAGCCCGTATGCACTTAGATCGTAGCACGAGGTTACTTCCATCCCAACCTAGTCCAGCCCGATGGAACTTTCATCCCAGCCCGAGTGCACTTCCATCTTATCCAGAGGGCAATTCCATCCCAGCCCAGCCAAGCCCAGACCAGCCCAGACCAGCTCGAAAGCACTTTCATCCCAGCCCGTATGCACTTAGATCGTAGCACGAGATTACTTCCATCCCAACCTAGTCCAGCCCGATGGAACTTTCATCCCAGCTCGAGTGCACTTCCATCTTATCCAGAGGGCAATTCCATCCCAGCCCAGCCAAGCCCAGACCAGCCCAGACCAGCTCGAAAGCACTTTCATCCCAGCCCGTATGCACTTAGATCGTAGCACGAGGTTACTTCCATCCCAACCTAGTCCAGCCCGATGGAACTTTCATCCCAGCTCGAGTGCACTTCCATCTTATCCAGAGGGCAATTCCATCCCAGCCCAGCCAAGCCCAGACCAGCCCAGACCAGCTCGAAAGCACTTTCATCCCAGCCCGTATGCACTTAGATCGTAGCACGAGGTTACTTCCATCCCAACCTAGTCCAGCCCGATGGAACTTTCATCCCAGCTCGAGTGCACTTCCATCTTATCCAGAGGGCAATTCCATCCCAGCCCAGCCAAGCCCAGACCAGCCCAGACCAGCTCGAAAGCACTTTCATCCCAGCCCGTATGCACTTAGATCGTAGCACGAGGTTACTTCCATCCCAACCTAGTCCAGCCCGATGGAACTTTCATCCCAGCCCGAGTGCACTTCCATCTTATCCAGAGGGCAATTCCATCCCAGCCCAGCCAAGCCCAGACCAGCCCAGACCAGCTCGAAAGCACTTTCATCCCAGCCCGTATGCACTTAGATCGTAGCACGAGGTTACTTCCATCCCAACCTAGTCCAGCCCGATGGAACTTTCATCCCAGCCCGAGTGCACTTCCATCTTATCCAGAGGGCAATTCCATCCCAGCCCAGCCAAGCCCAGACCAGCCCAGACCAGCTCGAAAGCACTTTCATCCCAGCCCGTATGCACTTAGATCGTAGCACGAGGTTACTTCCATCCCAACCTAGTCTAGCCCGATGGAACTTTCATCCCAGCCCGAGTGCACTTCCATCCTATCCCGAGGGCAATTCCAGCCCAGCCCAGCCCAGCCCAGCCCAGCCCAGCCCAGCCCAGCTCGAAAGCACTATCATCCCAGCCCGTGTGCACTTAGATCGTCGCCCGAGGTCAATTCCATCCTAGCCCAGCCCAGCTCGAAAGCACTTTCATCCCAGCCCGTGTGCACTTGCATCGTCGCCCGAGCGCACTTCTATCGCAGTCCGAGGGTACTTTTATCCATTTATATATATTATATACTATTATACCATTATATATACATCATATACCATATGTATATCTATATACCATTATATACGATCATGTATATCTGTCACTTTTATATTTTAATCGTAATTCACGTGGTAAAAATGCATGAACACTCGTCTTATACACAAGTGAGCCCTTAAATTGCACACGAATCCGACACACGCTGGTCCTGTCCACTAATAAGTGAAGGTAGTTTATTTCTGATGCCCTACAGACGTCATTACATACATTCCCTATGATTATTATAATTCCAAATCGTATAACAGTTTGAAGCTTTTATTACAATAACTCGGAATTTTTCAACAGTATGTCGTACGTATGTAGCAAAATTACGAATATAAATCAAAGAATGCTTTAGCCTTATCCATAGGTCTTTTATGTAGAATCCCTCTGGACCTTTTGCGGAATCCTAGGGTTCCGGGGAGGACCGGTTGAAAAACAGTGTATTTAGAGAGAAGAAAGAACGTTCAGTTTATAAAATTGGAGGAGATGCATAGAAAAAATCTCTAATTGCTGATCTCTCCACAAGGACACTAAGTATCAAACCATCGATTGGCAGACGCAATGATAAAGATGTTAAGAAAAAAAAAAAAAAAGAATTGCGACTGGGAGGGAAGCGAAATGATCAACCTCGAAATGTTTGATCTGAGTTTCATGTCCACTCTAACTTTCAACTGATCTTTATAACATCAATTTTTATGGCTAACATTTCCGATGTCAAAGACACATGTCTTTTATCAGTTACGTCCAGAGGAATAAGAAAAAAAACATCTTTTCATCTATAAAAATGTCATCAACTGGCTGTTCTGTGGTTAGATTCGGGGACTGGCACAAAAGAGTCAGCTAAACAAAGAAACTTGAAATTAACAAAGAAACAAAAATCATTAAATTTTGATTAATGATGAAATCAAAGTAAGATAGAATTCCTTGACTCTGTCAAATTTCCTACGGCGCAACTTGTGGTATTCTGTTGTAAGTTGAATGTTAGGTCATTGAACATTTGCGACGTAGTAAACTGGACCGAATAATCGGAATTGTTAATAATTTACTGCTTATACTAAAGAACTGATCCATGGTAAGATCTAATACTGATCTTTTTATAGTTTTGTTTTTTTTTTAACTTTTTGTTTGTTACTTATTATTGATTACTTTATTTGGCGTTGATTATTATTAATATATTTACTTGTATCTATGTGTGCATAATAATACAAAAAGAATTGCTGCTGAGAGAAAAGCAAAATGATCAACCTCGAAATGTTTGATCTGAGTTAATTTGTCTATTATTTACTTAATCTAATTATTTAGATTTTTTATTTATTTTATTTTATTTTATTTTACTTATTTATTTTTTATTTTCATCTGGAGTTTGTTATTTGATTTGTTAAGTTTTAAGTATTGGCTTTGTCTAAAATATGTTGTATTGTTAGCATTTTGAATAGCGCATATATTTGCATTTTACATGGTTCCATTTTACAAGATATTCCTCTTTAGTTTTCAGGTTTTAAGTAACAGTAAAAATTAATCATTATTTATCCAATGAATATTCATACCGCTAAGTGTTGACTTCAGTGTTCACTTATATATTTACTTACTTACTATCCCTGGTCTAGTTACACTGATGAGCTGTGATACAGCGAAACAGTCTGTCTGTGGATGACAATATATATGCTCCTGAAAAATTTATTTCGGTTGAGCTCTCTGAGGAGGAATTGTGGGTTTGTGAACAGTGACTATTACGGCTAATAATGCAAGATTCTCCGGTAAATCGAATCGAGTTCTCTCAGTCACTATTTTTTATCTAAAAATAAATACGCTTAAATTCACCTTCATCGAACGGCTTAGTGGTAGAATCCTCGACTGACGCCTTCAGTCGGGTTTCGACCCTAGAGGCAACCGGATGTCTAGCCACGCTGATGAGCTGTGGATGACAATATATATATATATATATATATATATATATATATATATATATATATATATGTGTGTGTGTGTGTGTGTGTGTGTGTGTGTGTGTGTGTAAAAGGTAGCAAATCCATTGGTATATAATCCAAGTGGATCCTAGTAATATAAAAAAATCTTAAAACTGATCGATAGAAAGAGCTTAAGGCATTTATAATTACAGAACAAATAAATAGGAATAATTGTCGATCCAAATGTACTTATTTGTTGCTATTTTGTAATTTTTGTTTGCTATTGTGTTGTTTTGGGTTTTGTTTTTTTTACTTATTATTTATTATTGATTATTTTATCATTTGTTGTTGAATATTATGATCACGTTTACTCGTGTTTATGTTTGCATTTGTACTTTGTTAATTTGTTAATACTTACTCACATTTTTTATTGATTTTGTTTATATTTTTAAAAAGAAAACTATAAACTCTGTCTGGAGGAGAAAATAGAGATAATCTCCTTCCCAGACCAACACATATTGACAAATAAATGATCATATCTTATCCCTAAATGTAGACACGAAAATTCTGGGATACGTTACTTAAACATCGTAAACTAAAAACGAATACCCTGTAAATAATGACCATGAAAAATGCAAACACATGGACTATATAATGCAGTTAATACAACAGAGTGTAGACAAAGCAGATATTAGGTTGGTGCAAAAATAATGACGTAATAACGTCAAAAAACGACGTTATTAAGTCATTATTTTTGCACCAACCTAATACTTTAAACTAAACGAATAAAATAACCAACTCTGAAGAAAAATAAATAGATAAAAACTTCAAAATAAATAATTTAAGTAAACAATAAACATATTAGAAACTACCAATGCTATTTTTTGTTTTTACAAGTAAATAGAATAATAATAATAATAATAAACAGCAAATAATTATGTAATCTATAATAAATAATGAGTAACAAGTTAACATACAATATTATAAAACAGAAATAACCACAATTATTCCTACTCCGATAGCCTCTATAATAATTTGAAAGACACACACACACACACACACACACATATATATATATATAGAAAAAGTTGCAAATTAAAAAAATTATGTTTTATTTTATGAAAGTATTTATTTATTTATATATATATTTGATATTTCAAATTGTCCTCAATCTTTCATCAGAAATAACTGTTGATATTTATTTTGTATAAAATACAAAATTGTGGCACAAGGCCGAAGAAGGGGGAGGGGTAGAAGGCTGGTCTTCACTAACTATCTTATACCTAGCTAATCTGATTCGCGACCCATTCGTACTTTACAATTTACCCATTCACCACAAGAACTCGTCCGTCACCAATCGATCCTCCATGCACCATAATACCGCATCCACACTAGGGAGACCTACAAAACGCGCCCCGTGTCATAAAAAAAAAAAAAAATTTAATGATACTAAAAAGATATATATACAAAATTCTATGATGTAAAGATGAGAGGGGAGGGAGATGAAACCAATAACGAACTAAAATATATATTAACATAATGAAAATTAAACATAACTGATGTTAGTACGACCCGTCCAACCCTTAAAACAGAGAGGTCACTGTATTCTGCCCCTCGGACAAAATCAAGCAGCTCTCTCGCTAAGGGAGTGGGAAAAGGATAAAAAATCATAAGGGCATGGGAAAATATAAAGCTGACACAGTCGAGATAAAAGGGGGGTCAAAAACAAACTGGAGAGGTCGGGAATCTCAGTCCGGATCATAACTAAAGAGCAGCCGGGATACAGGCCGGGAACAACACTCACTCACATTAACTAGGTACACAAAAGCCTGTCTAACCTAACCAAGGGGAGGGCTCCACAGGAAACCACCCCGAAATCAGAAATAACTGTTTGTTACAAATAAATTAAAATTACTGTTTGTCAGCAAGTAGCGTCCTTCGCGAGACGCGGGCGTCACGTGATATGGAACGTCACTGTTCGGTAATCCTAACTTAAATCTAACTGTCATAAATATTTTAGATGTTGTTTAAAATTTTTTTTTAACTATATCTAAAAATAAAATTGCTTAACTATTGAAATATTTATAAAGATTCTACAGTCCCTATTCAGCCCTAGTTTATGTGTATTTAATTTTAAAATCCAATATGTTTCTTTTTTTCTGCGTGTATATGTGGAACTAAAATCGGAATCTATCAATAAACATTTGCAGTTTTCTAATGAATGTCCTGATTGATTAAAGTGTTTAGCTGTGGGGGAATAAGGGTTGTTTTGACGTATAGTTTGTTTATGATTATTGAAACGAAATCTAAAATTATTTCCAGACTCACCAATATATCCGCTATTAGGACATGAGGTGCAGAATAAATAATAAATTACGTTATGGCTATCGCTGGTGAGGTTAGGTGGCTGTATCTTGATAGTGGTGTTGGGTACAGAAAATATATTAGCTATTATTAAATGTTTGCAAACTAAGCAACGAGGTTTGTTACATTTGTAATTTCCTGATTGGTTTCTATTGTTTAGATATTTGGTAGAGGTGAGGATAGCTGATAGTTTAGGGGATTGTTTCTTTGCATTTATGGGTGGTTTATCGAAAATGTCTTTGATCTTTTTGTCTAACTGCTGATATGAAATGCGAATAATAATATAAATATATTACATATATATACATATACATATATATATATATATATATATATATATATATATATATATATAAAAGTGAACATAGAAGTCAACACTTAGAGGCGACCGTCTGTTTCATGCTATATGCAATCGTCAGGCCCCGTGTGCTGTTATTTTTCTCGGCTAGCCAGACTAGACGAAATCATCTTCCATTTTAAATTTAGACACCCCAACCTTACCCTGACTTGACACCTATGAATGTAACTGTATACTGATACAAATTATTAACACCCTGCGCCCCCTCTTTATATGAACAATCACGCTGGCCGTTACCATGGAAATTTTGATTTCAATAATGAATCTGCTATTAAAAAAAGTAAATTTCAGAAATAAGTTATTCAAAAAAAAATTTCGCTTGAAGATGGAAACATGAGAACTCTTATGTAGCGTGTTGTAATCATATTTTTTAATTTAATTTTATTTAAGCAATTTTTTCTCCAGGTTTAAGTTCTACTATTTAACCCATAGTTTTAGGGAGAAGAGATAGATTCATCCTTTGTGAATGTAACGAGTAATGGTAAAGAATAAAGGAATTCGTAGAAGAGGATCAAAAGACATAGGAATTATTATTCGTATTTCATATCAGCATTTACAAAAAGAGACAATGTAAGAAAAAAATGTCTTCCTTCTTCTTCTTCTTTTTCTTCTTCTTTTTCTTCTTCTACATTTCCTTCTTTCTCTTTTCTCTCCTTTCTCACTTTTTCTTTTCCTTTTTCCTCTTCCTTTCTCTTTCTTCGTCTTCCTTCCTCTCTTTCTTTCGTACTTCTTCCCTATATCTTTTTGTCTTTACTTTCTTGTTTCTATTTTACTTACTTTCTCTCTTTTTATTCACTCGCTTATTTCTTTTTCTCTCTCTGTCTCACATTTCTTCGTTTTTTTTTTTTTCGTTTTTCTTTTAAATTTTCTTTCTTTCTGTTTATTTCTTCCTGTTCGTCTTTCTTTTTCTTCTTTGCTTTTCTCTTTTGTCTCTCCTTTCTTCTTCACACTTTTTCGTTTTTCTTTTATATTTTTCTTCTTTTTCTTTTCTTCGTGCTGTTCAACTTTCATTTCTTCTTTGATTTTCCTTTTTGTATTTCATTCTTCTGCCTTTTTTTGTTTTTTCAATTTTTTCTTTCTTCATGCTTATTCCTACATTCTCTTCCAGTTTCTCGATCTTTTTCTTCTTTCCTTTCCTCTTTTTATTTCCATTTTCTTTAATTCCTTCTTTGATTCAACCATTACTTTTCCCTTTCCTTCTTTTTCTTAGATTTCTTCTTTTTCTTATTCTTTTCGAATTATTTGTCTCTCTTTCTTCTCCATTTTTCCCTTCTTCTTTCTCTTTCCACATTTGCTTCTCTCTCATATTATGTTATCTTTCTTTTGTTTTTTTGCTTTTTTTTATTCTTTCTTTATTCCTTCTTTGTATCTGTTTTACCAAATCTTCCTTCCTTTCTTTCCTTTTGCCCTCTTTTCTTCTCTGTTCAATCACCTTATTCTTCCATCTTTCTTTCTTCTTTGAAATTTCCTTTCCATTTTTAACTTCTTTTTGTTTCTTGTGCTCCATAATTTCTTTTTTCCTTTTACTTTCTTCCTTTTTCTCTTCTATCTTTCCTTATCTCTTCTCTTTCAATCTTTCTTCTTTCTCTCCTCATCTTCTTATTTCTCTCTTCTTCTTCTACTTTTTCTCTGATCTTATTCTTTCTCACTTCTTCCCATTCTTCTTCTTCTTCTTCTTTCTCTCGTCTTCCCATTCTTCTTCTTCTTCATCTTCTTCTGTTCTTCTTCTTTTTCTTTCTTCTTTTTCTTTCTTTGTCCTTCTTCATTCTCTGTTCTTCTTGTTGTTCTTGTTCTTGTTCTTCTCCTCCTCCTCCTTCTTCTTATGTTCTTCTTCTTTTTTTTTCTCTCTTCTTTTTTCTCTCATCTTCTTCTTTCTCACTTTTTACTTCTTTCTCTCTTCTTTCCATTCTTCTTCTTCTTTCTTTGTCCTTCTTCATTCTCTATTCTTCTTGTTGTTCTTCTTCCTCTTCTTTTTCTTCTGTCCTTCTTCATCTTCTTTCTCTGTTCTTCCTCTTCTTTTTCTTCTTCTTCCTCTGTTCTTGTTGTTATTCATCTTCTTCTTTTTCTTCTGTCCTTCTTCATCTTCTTTCTCTGTTCTTCTTCTTCTTCTTCTTCTTCTTCTTCTTCTTCTTTTACTCTATACTCCTTCTTTCTCTGTTGTTGCTGTTGTTGTTGTTCTTTCTCTGTTCTTCTTTTTGTTCTCGTTCTTGCTCTTCTTCTTTTTCTTCTTATCGCTCTTTTTCTTGCTTCTATTCCTACTTCAGTTTCAACACAAACATTCCAAGGACATTCTCTTCAATCTAAGAAACCCAAGCATGAATACAAAATAAAAAAAAAAAGTTATCATCCCCGGCCACTGGAGGGAGCGGCGTGCCTTCTCAGACGACAGACGGGAAGAAAAGCAAAGCCACCGAAACCCCAGACGTCATTTTGATTCTTTTTTTCTGACCCCAGCGATGAAGGCGAGTGTGACGTCCCTTCCAAACTATTTGATGCCTGCTCAGCTTACAGCCATCACCGACTTTGTGAATTCTCCGATTATTCAAGACTAATTGTTTGCTTTTTATTTCAACCTGGGTAACATTAGCCTTCGTAAATAGAACAGACATTAGGCCGTTTGTTCGGAACTTCCCCTCCCGTGCCAGCAATGTGAAACAGTCTGCCGTAATTGGGGGAAAATATCCGACATGTTGATTTTTATTTCTACTTTTATTTATTTACTTGATACTCGTCTTTCATAGTTTTATGAGCAAATTTCTTCGTTGCTATCGCGTTATTTATTGATTAATTTGACTCAGATTTTTGGTCTTTGATTTACAAATTCGAGAAATTTTACGCTTATCATAATACACACGGGATTTGATATGAAATAATACTAGTCTGTACACATATGGAAGCAGACATATCAGTTCCATTTAGTAAGAAAACAATATAACATTCTAGTGCTGGCACACACACACACATATATATATGTATATATATATATATACACATATATATATATATATATATATATATATATATATATGTATGTATGTATAAACACATGTAAAACTGTATATATGTGCGTGCGTACGTACGTACGTGCGTGCGTGTGTGTGTTGTTTCTACTAGAAAGAAACTGGGTAGAAGTTGTTTATTGTGTATGCTACTAATGGCACACAGACACACACACACACACACACACACTGGTAAATACCCACATCGTCGGAGAGCGAGTGAGACAAAGAAAGAAAGAAAGAAAGAAAGAAAGAAAGAAAGAAAGAAAGAGAGAAAGAAAGAAAGAAAATAGACTATCGAAGAAAGAAGGAAAAAGAAAGAATAATATTTAATAAAGAAAGAAAGAGACGTAAAGCAAACTAAACAGAAGAGAGCAAAAAAAGAAACAAAGAAAGAAAGAAAAAAGAAAGAAAGAAAAAAGAAAGAAAGAAAAAACCGGAGAATTTGATTTGTTCAGAGATTTTCCCTAATTTTTAAAAGAAAGCTGAATTTTCTAATATTCGTGTTTCAGAACAATTTCTGCCATCATCAGGACGAAAATATATTTCAACTTTAATTAACTTATAAACGATTCATAAAATCAATTACTATCACATCATCATTATGATGTGAATTCACATGCATATACATTAAGATGTCTTGAAAACAAGTTCCACGCTAAATTTGTTCATGGTTTTTCACACATCAGAAAAGAAATGTGTAAAAGAAATTGGATCGCTTCTAAGGCCTTAGCACAAATCTAATTGTATATCCAAAAAGTAAATTTGACTATCGAAGAAGAAAGCTGGGAAATATTTATACTAATTTAACTCTAGTTTAGAAGATATTTCAGCATTGCTTTAGATAGTGATCCAGTCGGATATTGTTATAGGATTGTTAATTGTTGAAGAGAGTTCGTAGTGCGATAATATTTTAGGCTTGGTCCTGAAAAGGGCCGACAGTCAAAACATCGAATCGCAGATCATAAAACACCGTCTTAGATGCTCAGTAAGAATTTGAAGTATCAACATTTCCACGTCAAAATATATTCAGCTCGCTTACTTCAGGGAATAGACCACGAGGTTGCGCTCTTCAAAAATAAAAGGACCAACTGAAAACAACACTAATAGACAATGGAGTTGAGCCTAAATCGTTGGAAAAACAAGATTTTACCAAATGGCGCTGCGCCATCACCATTGGAACGAAAAACTTCGAAATTACCAGGAAAGTCAAAAAACAAGGTTCGATAAAATCGATCACGTCCTCCACCAATATTATTATGCAGTCAACGCCGTTGACTCTTCCATGCAAGAATTGGTCTGCTTCGTCATCAACGCCATCATCATAAAGGGAGCGATCTGAAAAAAAAGAAATTAAATTCTTGGATACGAAGCAAAGTGGACGAGTATTTTGAACGCATCGGAATTTTCTTATCAGCAGATCGATATGAAATTACAAAGAATATTGTCCAATTAAAAGCATTTTATTACCTTGGGAAACTAAATAATAAGAATGTAAAAAGAGATAAATAAAAATGTGCATATAAAAATGTCCTTATTGGTATCGTCTTAATAATTAAAGTCAGAATTCTTCTGAGTATTCAAAAAACGGGGATGATCTTAATAAAGGGAAGGGAAAGTCATTTAATGAGTCAAAATTAAGGAGTTAAAATTTTTTTTTTTTTCTTCGGAATCATTAAAGCAAAAAACAACCCCGACTCCAAGTTTTCTTACATTTTCTGATGAAATAGTTGTACTTGTTGGAAATAATGAAGAATAGACTCAGTGGGGAGGCGATGTCAACCGAGGAGTCCTCAGGGGCGAATGACTCATTCACCTCCGCTTTAGTACCCTTCCATTTGGATTAGCGGAAGAGCTGAGGGCAGATTTATGTTATAAAAATCCCTTCGCCTCATATTCATGGCTTTTTTTTTGGCCGACAGTGAAAAAAGTTGATATTATTGTTCCTCTCTGTTATTACTGTGGTTACCTGACCTTAGGAGAGAGAGTCGCAAAGACGTTTTATTTTGCAATCCGGTCATTCGCCAGCTATAGCCACGCTGGTCTTTGCAGTCGAATTCATTTTCGACATACTCAAAGAAGCCTTGATATAATATAATTTCTACTGAAACCGCTTGCATATATTAAACATCAATATATTAATATATCGATATCAATATATTAAATATGAACTCGCATGACTCCCATAATAATCGAAAATCAATTCTTTTGCAATCATCTTATCAGAAAGTGAAGAAAACATGGCGATGAGATTGCTGGCAAATCTAACGAATAAGACAATGTTTATAGAACTTATTTAAGTGATCTAAAAATCATGCATATCATAAAAGTTTGAAAGTAAAAAAAAAATTATGACTATGATAATTAGTGTTTCCTCTGTGAGCTCTGGTAAAAAGTAAAAAAAAATTATAAAGTAATTTTGGTCTTAACATATTTACAAGATAACTTGTGGTTGGTGTGTTTTATTATGAAACCGACTAGGAGTTATCTCGTGCTAACAATGTAGTATCGTATGCAAATTATATAGACAAGTATAAATAGAGAACGACTGGCGAACATAAGATGGCGATGTCTAGCAAACCCGGTTGCTATTCAGGATATAGAAAACTGTACTACGACTACTACTACGCAGAGAGATCGCTAAGCATTACAAACAACGTATTTATTCGCGGTAATATTTTGAATGTGAAAACAGTGTTAAGCACCAGTTGAAGACCTAAGTTGGCTATTATAAAGTTTTTTGAAGTCAGATTTCTTAATTGATCTCTAACAGTCACAGCGGATGGTAAGAACATTTGCTAGAAAAATAAATGTCTCCCGCTTCTATTTGTCTTCTAACAGCACACGAGTATGTAAAAAAAAGTCACTTGATTTAAGATTTAAAAAAATCAGCTTAAGGTATGCGTATGCTGCGTTGTGGACGTTGCGACATGTGATTCGCCGGGGACTACGAAACCCCACCCCGAAGAAGCAACAAAGTGCATCTGGTTTCTACGACATCCTGTATATAAAGACAGGAAAAAGAGAAAGAGAATGTCTCAGACAGGACCAACCTTCTTCAAAATTTGTGAACTGGCACTACAGACTCAAAAGCAATAAACTTAACCAAATAACATGCCAGATCACTCGAGGAATTTCAGCAGCAGCAAAAACTAAAATGGATAGCATATGTTTACTCGAAAACTACTTCAAACAAAAGGTAAGGAAGGAAACTCCCATTTATAACCGAAAGAACTATGACAGCTACTGGATTTGAGAAAAACATTTACTTGAAAAATATTTTAAGAGAATTATTTTTAAGATTAACCGTCTGTGATATCGGCTGTTCAGCAAGTGATGCCGAATGTTTCCTTAGAAGTAAACAGCAAAAATTACCATTGCCATTATGGGAATTTCGAAATGAATCCATGGTATTCTCAGCATCCTTCTGTAGAACCATATTTCTGTTGCTTCAAGTCCCCTCTTCATCTTTAAGAATACTTTCCAGCAGTCACTGCAATATAGGAGAACTGGTACTACATGACAGTTTAGTACACTTTTCTTTGTTTCTAATGATATTTTTCTGTTTATTAATACTTACCTTAGCTTTTGGAAGACATCTTTGGCTATCCCAATGCACTTTTTTTGTCTTTCACTTTCCATTCTCTGATAATATGCTTCCCAGATATCTCAATTACTGCATCTGATTGATCTGGGTATCTCCAATTTGTCATCAAATTCAAGAATCAACGAGGCTACATTCCCTTGGAACAATTCTGAGTAGAAAACTTTGAACCCTAAACCTAATCTACTTACTGACTAGTAATGATAGATAGATAGATAGATAGATAGATAGATAGATAGATATGAACAGATTGTGATAACTAGATATGAGCAGAATGACATAGATAGATAGATAGATAGATAGATAGATAGATAGATAGATAGATAGATTGTGTATATTTACGCAGCAATTGTTCATTAATGGATGTTTCATTAAATAATATAGACAAATTTTGTCTATTTATTTTAAGTAAGATCCTTTCATACTGTCTAATAAGTTTAATCACATTATCGTTGAAAGACGAAAGGAAAACACCATATTGATACATGTTTAAATCTAATCTAAGCTTTCGGCTTACATAAGCCATTATCAAAGATGACAATTCCAATAAATCAAACAACACACGGATGAAACAACAATGATAGTCCGCCCTTGCTGCATGAAAAATTTACAAGTAACAAAAACTCGTATATACGAGACGCGGAAGCGAATATCGCGTCGCAGCTTGTGATGTCACACATGACCAAGCGAGTGTGAAAAACGAGAAGTATTAAGTATGGGAAGTCATGGGTATAAACCAATGGCTTCTGTTATAAATTATAGGCATTTAAATATATTTGTGGAGATTTTATAGTTTATTTTGTTCAGATTAGGTTTCAACTGTTTTATGTATAAAGCTTTAAGAATTTTTAATTTTTGTTTATTGTTTTCATGTTTAAGTATAGTTGTGTTGTCAACAAGGATTTTCTGGAATTGAGTACGCAGGCAGGCATGTTGTTTTAAATGTGTAAAAATGTTAGAGTTATCATTCAAATGTAGATTCAAGCGCCGTGAAAGCGAGTTTGTGATGCGACCAACATAAATATTATTTAATCCGTTGCAGATACAATCTCCCAAAGGGCACTTGAATTTGTAAACTATGTTGGTTGGTTTTAGATAGATAGATTGATAGATAATGAATAGACTGAGATAGATAGATAGATAGATAGATAGATAGATAGATAGATAGATAGATAGATAGATATTAGGTTGGTGCAAAAGTAATGTCGTTTTCTCACATATGTTACTATGTTAGAAAACGATATTATTTTTGCACCAACCTAATAGATAGATAGCTAGATAGATAATGAATAGATTGAGATAGATAGATAGATAGATAGATAGATAGGTAGATAGGTAGACTGAGATAGATTGCGATAGATAATGAATAGATAGATAGATAGATAGATAATGAATAGACTGAGATAGATAGATAGATAGATAGATAGATAATGAATAGATTGAGATATATATATATATATATATATATATATATATATATATATATATAGATAGATATATAGATAGATAGATAGATAATGAATAGACTGAGATAGATAGATAGATAGATAATGAATAGACTGAGATAGATAGATAGATAGATAGATAGATAGATAGATAATGAATAGACTGAGATAGATAGATAGATAGATAGATAGATAGATAGATAGATTGCGCTTGACGGCACTATTTTTTTCTTAATGCAGCTGCTGTTGATGAAATATTTCTGTTACTTTCTATATTTCCTTCTTATTGGTTCCTCCATCATATTTATTTCGATAGTAAGGCTACTAAGTTCGCGGATAAATAATGTAAATAATGATAACTCATCCCAGAATCTCAGACTGAAATTCAAAATCTAATTTTTCCTTTGCTTGAAACGTGGAGCGTCGAAGACGAATAAAGAATAGCTACCGCTTCCCGCAGCACTGCACGCCTTATTGCCAGTTTTAACAGAATTCACCTGCGTTGTTAAATTTGAGGCGAACGATTGATAAATTTACATCGTTTCATTGAACGTCTTTCTTGCTGGTTCGTGTTTGCTATTTATATTTACTGTACTTGACTGTAACATCGAATGAGGCTCTTGCAAAATTCTATTCTGGTTCTTTTTATTACTGAATAAACACATTTACTCATTTCAACGGCAAATGTCTTTCTTCTGTTGGGCAAACGTCGAGGGAGAACGTGACGGGTGTTTTGATAGAAAACTAAATTTAAACTCAAACTTCCATCGTAACGAAGCAAGGGATTTCAATGAATAATTCTTTTTTTTTTTTTAATCTTCTCAAGATTCTTTTCGTTTATCTGTATTTTTCTTTTTTTTTGTTTTTTTTTGCCTGTTTTTTATTCAATAACTCATTTATAATTTCATTCGGCTTCACAGGATCGACGATCATTTCCTTCTTTCTTTTTTCTTACTCCCTTTCTTTCTTTCTTTCTTTTTTCTTCCTCTCTTTCTTTCTTTCTTTTTTCTTCCTCTCTTTCTTTCTTTCTTTTTTCTTCCTCTCTTTCTTTCTTTCTTTCTTTCTTTTTTTCTTACTCTCTTTCTTTATTTTCTTTCTTTCTTCCTTCTATCTTCCTTTCGTACATTCTTTTTTAGATTCTTTCAATTTTTTTCTTACTATGTTTCATTCTTTCTGTTTTTCTTACATTCTTTCTTTCGTTCTTTCTTTCATTCTTTCTTTCATTCTTTCTTTCTTTCATTCTTTCTTTCTTTCCTTCTTACTGTCATTCTTGCTTTCTTTTTTCTTTCTATTTGTATTTATTTCCTTCTATCTTTCTTTCTTAATTTCTTTCTTTCTTATTTTCTTTTTCTTTGCAGGTTTAGTTTTTTTCCTTGTTGCTTCCTTTCTTTCTTGATTGCTCTATATTTTTCTTTCTATTTTCGGGAGTTTGCTTTCATTAATTCTTCTAGACTATTTTCCTTATCTCTCTTGTTGTTATCAAAACGATTCGGTCGTTGTTCCTTCTTGCTTTCATCAGGTGTGTGTTGATCCGCACAATGGTGAATTTCGATCTGAACCCTTTATTTAACGGGGGGGGGGGAGCTGTTCCCAAATAAGAACGAGACGAGATATCCTTAGACATGGGGAGCGGAACGAATATACCCGCGTAGATTAAGTAAAGTCTTAATTTCGAAATACTCTGATGAAGGTCTGGCGTCAAAAGGACCGAAACGTTGCGATAATTAAAATAATGATGACAATAGTGATAATTCCACATCCAAAAAATTCAGACAAAAGATAATTCTTAGATGCTTGTTTAATTTATTATAATTTTTCATTTTTTTTTTTTTTTAATTTATTCTATTTTGGGTTTGATTTCATTAATTCTTCTAAATTTCGATTTCTTATTTATTTATATTAACTTTAAAGAAAAAAATGAGATACAGGTTTTCTTTTTCTTTTTTAAGTGATTAATCTTATTTTATTTGTCTATGATTAATTTTCATAAAATTTGAATTTTAAGAAAGCTTATAAATATATTTATGAAATGGGAAAGATTCAAAAATAAATTATTTTCAGATTGAGGAATATGTGACTGATGTTGACGATATAAACAAACGAAATAAATTATAGATAGATAGATAGATAGATAGATAGATAGATAGATAGATAGATATGAACAGATTGTGATAGATAGCTAGATGCCTGCAGAATGAGATAGATAGATAGATAGATAGATATATAGATAGATAGATAGATAGATAGATAGATATGAACAGATTGTGATAGCTAGCTATATGCCAGCAGAATGAGATAGATAGATAGATAGATAGATAGATAGATAGATAGATAGATAGATAGATGGGTGAGCAGAGATAGATAGATAGATGGGTGAGCAGAGATAGATAGATAGATAGATAAATAGATAGATAGATAGATAGATAGATAGATAGATAGATAGATAAAGAAAAGTGAGAGAGGAGGAGAATGAGATAGATAGATAGATAGATAGATAGATAGATAGATAGATAGATAGATGCGAGATTAATCCCAGAGATAATTAGGGTCCATCGGAAATCTTCGAAGAGAGTCACATGCAATTTCAAGGCATTTGAAACTCTTTCTCGCGAAATCACTTGAGTTGTTGAATGCCCTATGTTGGCGTGAAAAAAACAAAATGCATCCATTTGTAAGAGGAATTGTGTACTTTGAATCTGGGAAATTAATTCTAGATCTCCAGGGTCATCAGATAGCAGAACATGTCAGGTCTGTTCACATAGAATGTGTTACTTAGTTGGGCAAGGGCTACCAATCCATTTTTCACCACAATAATGGTATTATAATTTAACATATATATATATATATATATATATATATATATATATATATATATATATATATATATATTATGAAATGGAAAAAGTCCGACAGTTATTTTAATACATTTTTATGTTTATATATATATATATATATATATATATGATCGACTCTCCCGTCGAGATTCGACGTATGAGGGTCAAGCAGATCAGTTTCCAGGAAACCGACACCGGCATATGAGATTTGATTATAGTGGTGAAGGCCTCGTGCAGGACCATCCACACTTTTTGGAGGGACAAATACAGAGACCTGGTGCACCGAATGCCACAAGGTTCCAAAACGACCCTCCGCAGGTTTTGAATTCAGAGTTGTCCTTCTCCTAGACCAGTTGCCATGCAAGGCTATAGAACCCAGTCTGTCCTGGTATTTTACCCATAGCTGGAGGGAGAAGAAGAGGATTCGTACCTTTCCCAAGGGTATTAGCACGTAAGTGAATGTAATGGATTCGACTGGAATTCGAACTCAGCTCTCCGATTCCTCAATCCAAGCCGATATCCATTACTCCATACTTAATAATATAAAATATTAAAACTGATCCACAAAAGAGAGTTCAATATATTTATTATAGAGTATATAAATGAATTACATAAAAATGAAACTCATTTGTACACTATTTATATGTCTATTTTACTCCCCGGATATTCTCCATGGAGCTTGTTAATGCAAAAATGTTTGTTAAAAAAATCTTTTTTAATAAAGGTTTCTGCATTGACAATCCCCAGGGAGAACATCCGGAGAGAAATAGCTATCTGAATGGGGGAATAGATGTTCATTTTTATGTAATTCATAATATATATATATATATATATATATATATAAGGTTTTCAGTATTCAACCTTCAGTCAGTTATGTGCCATGCGTGATACACGCTTAGGTGATCATGTATCTTTCAATACATGACTGACGAGGCAGATTTTTTCCCGCAGTATGTTGCCATTTCTTTCTGCGGTAGACCAGTTGCCATCCAAGGTTATAGAACTATCCTGCTATTTACCCATTGCTGGGGGGTTAGAAAAAGAGGACTCTTATCTTTCCTAAGGGTATTAGCACGTAACTGAATGTAATGGATTCGACTGGATTTCGAACTCGGCTCTCCGATTCCTCATTCCGAACCGCTATCCATTACTCTACTGTGCCTCCCTGACGTTTAGTAAATGGAAAAAAAAACAACGGTAAAACAATACTAGGGATCATTAGAACTTTTCTATATAAGAACACTACCATACTGTGGAATAGACACGAGTATGGAGGCTTCCTTGAACAGGTGTAATTTTAACCTTTCCAAGTCAAATGTCAATCATTATCCATCCCCCGTATACTCATGATCTAAATTTCGTAAAACCCTCTGTTTCATAATGTTTGACTGGCTTTCTATCATGATTAGAGCTTGAGGGCTGTATTGAGTGTATCCCAGTGTTGCCATGATCATCAGGAATGTACACGGACGATCTCTCCAGATCGCTATCTTCAACTTGAATTCTCCAGGTTTTTTCCGGCAGCCATTACACGTTTTTATACTGAGGTCCAATGGAATATGCAATTTTATTCAATCAAAATAATATCCGCTATATTTGACGATTTTCTTCTAATGATGCTGGTCATGCCATAAAAAGCCACTGAAAACCCTTCGTCTTTTGCTCTAATTAACTGTTCAAACACATCGACGATGAGAATATGTACGGAAAGCTTGAAGTGTTTAAATTGGTGATCATCTCTGGGTAAGCGGTTTGGTAGGTAAGGTAGATAATTCAAAATCTAATAACCAAGGGAGTCCTGGGTATGACGATAAACTACATCCGCGTCATGGGTATGACGATAAACTACGTCCAACAGCAAGGCCTCTGATAATACGTTTTTTAAAAAATAGTGTTGCCAGCTGTACGTTTTTGAAAAAATATTACCAGCTATACGTTTTTTTTTTAAAGAATAGTGTTGCCGGCTATACGTTTTTGAAAAAAATAATATTACCAGCTATACGTTTTTAAGGAAAAAATATTAACAGAAATAGATTTTTGACAAAAGAAAAATATTACCAGGAAAAAAAAGTCGGCATTAAATGACCCATTTAGGTTGATGTGCCGTAAAACAAAATAAACCAAACCAAACGAACCTAATAACCAAGATTGTGCAAATATTAAACGATATATGGAGGCGTGCAATGTCATGCAACCGAATTGGGTCACATCTCTATTCACTAATTGAAGCTGTTTCTTTTTTGGCGTACGTGATGTTTGAAGTTTTCTTTAAAGTTTTCTATTTGGATTATGTCTAACCAATATATTCAATTGATCAATTTTTTATGACAGAATCAGGTCTTCGTCCTGGTTCGTTTTCAAGGCCTTCATCTCCTGAATTAAACTTCTGAAAGCATCGCTGTATAGTACTGACATTACGAATACTACTGTCAAATGACATCTGACGATTTGTTGAACTTTTGTGGTATTGTGGTTTAATTTGAACACGTATAATATGAGAAGTCCGTATTGTTTAATTGTTATCATTTTCTAGAGGCTACGAATAATATTTTACGCAAACAGCCACATGAAAACAAGATAACAATAAGTAATAAATAAACGCTGATTTAATGGCTTGTACAAATATACGTTTTTTTTAAATTGGCAAATAAAACATACATTTTATACGATACAATTTAGATGGATAAATATAGATTGTGGGTATATAAATCAACATGGCAACCGCTGCTTTCTTCCTTCAACTGATGTTTATATTTGCTTTTTAAAATCGCTATTACTGATACAAGGCACTTGTAGATAACACAGAATAAAAGAACAAACTTGATAGAAAAAAAATGTAAAACCATATTCAATGATGGACACACAAAAATATATTTTCTCTTCTCCTTCCTTCCCCAGCTCACTATCTGTAAATATCCGTATTGTAACGTAGCAAAGAAAAGGGACAAATAAATACTGCCAGGTGACATTACTCAAAAACAAAAAGTGCGCGAATATTGTATTATGAGACAAAAAAAACACCAATAGAATCACAGCGTTATGAGGGAATAACTCCGCGGTCTACAATAGAATGAAGTGCTTCAAAACCATAAAACGGAGTGACCTCGTGATTGAAATTGGGAAGCTGAAACTGCTCGGCAGCCGTCTATAATAGTACAACTATTGATCACACCAGAGTGTGCGTTCTCTCCTTACAAACTGTGACTAAGGTTTGCTTAGCGCAGCTTCAGTATAAGCAACAGGTTGTCTTTGTGTGTGTGACACGATTAGCTAGTTACTTTTGAAAATGGTCATACTCGGTAACAAGTAGTCAATCCTTACATAACTGTATATCTACTTAATAATATATCAACGTCTACTTTTGTAGTACTAAATTTCATTATCGATTCTCTTGCAGAAGACCAAATGAACATCGATGACATGAACAAGTCTAATTTTCTCTTGACGTTCGTTCATTTTCTTTAGGGTTATTTCAATTTCCAATTCGTTAAATCAAAAATGGAAATAAAATTAACTCATGGAACCTATTCAGATTGATTTCTTTCACTTAAAATTGGACAACGTGGGCATAATTCCCATTGGACGTCTGATTACAGGAAAGGTCAGGAGATTTCAAGTTGAAGCTAGCCATCTGGAGAGATTATCCATGTACATTATTGGGGATTATTGCAACATTCGGCTTCATCCAATACAAGACTCGAGGTTAGCTCAAGACAGAAGGCCACTGTGAAAATAATGAAAGAGGAATTTTTACGAAAGATTTTGAAAATAAAAAGGATGGATAACCACTGGCAATTAACTTATGAAATCTGCTGAGATTTCTTTCTTGACAAGGAATGGAACTCACAATCACAATGTCGACAAATTCACAAACCAATGCTTTAACGCACTAGGCCATTTTTCTGTAGCATAAAATTGCTATAGTGAACTTGGAGCCTTAAACCTAACCTGTGTGATGATTAGTGCTGTAACTGCTGCTACTTGCTCTGTTTTGATTGCTGCTGCTGCCGTTGAAGATTTCCTATCATTTGTCTCTCTTTCTTTATTATCCGCTCCCATGTTGAATTTATTTCTATGCTAGGCCTACTAAGGAGATCCTCATGGCATAGTATATGCGCTGATTCTTTCGGACGTCTAATCTCCATTGTCCTCCCCTGCCCATTATTTTTACTTTATTTCACAGGAGATGAGAAATATCCATTTCTCTCCATACATGATCAGCCATGCCCGATTTCAAGACGTAATAATCATTACCGAAGAAAAGAGATCAAATGGAGAAGAGGCGAGTGCAATGAAGCTATGCGAGCATAGTGAGATAGCTGATATTAATTCAAAGTAAAGTATTGCCAATGGAATAATGTTATACATTGTTGCCAATGAAGGAACACAGTGAAAGAAGTATAGCGAATCAAATTACATCGATGGCATGAGTACAATTGATTATAAAGGATTTATACATTATACATTTATACGTTGGATTCATAATATTACGTTAAATGTAATCTGTTGACAATGAAACAAACATTCCAATAGGCTTAATAAATTGCAAAACTTTCATTTACTATACATCTCAAATGAAAGAGTTCGTAAAGGATTATATCAAGCAAGAAAATAAATAAAAAAAATAGTAAATTTAGTTTCTGTCCATATCCATTAACAGCAGTTCATGCATTGAAGATGGTCAATAATTAATTAGTTCAAAACGAAGAAGAAAAGGATGAGGAGAAGGAGGATTAGGGGGAGGTTACTAGCATATCACGATTATTATGAAAAAGTTCCTAAGCATTTTCATCTTACTAGAACCATGTAAACACAGACTATTGGCAATGAGAGGAAAGATACATAACACCAGATATTTAAAGTATGCCCCAGAGATACTATAAAGAATACTGCGGTTGCTACAGAAACTTCTTAAAAAATAAGACCGACCAACTATTAAACACACATTCTATCTATCTATCTATCTATCTATCTATCTATCTATCTATCTATCTTTCTATCTATATATATATATATGTGTGTGTGTGTGTGTGTGTGTGTGTGTGTGTGCATTAATAAAAAGAAATGATAGTAAGATATATAATCCGGTGTTGATATTTTTTTATTTTTACAATTAGTGCTCAATGTAAATTTACAGAGCATAAATATTATAAATTAACTAATTTAAAATGGGAGTTTTCGCTACATAGTAATAACCATGTTTCAAAAATGCAAGCTAAAAACTTTAAATTTAATTATATAATTCAATTAAAAGCATTAGTTCCGTTTCATCTTCAAGCGAATATTGGGATAACTTATTTTTAAATTTACTGAGTTTAAGACGCACATACAAATTCATAATTTCCTGTTTCCAAAGATACAGAGAAATCCAGTCATTCAGACAGGGGCTGGAGCGTGTTCATTTTTATTAACTATTGTTGTATCAATTATGAGTTACGTTCGAAAAAGAGGTTAAGTTTAGGGAGGGTAGCGTTTTATTTTTCAACGAATTCTGACATCCGTTAATTGCATGTCGGCTGGTTTTTTTTTATTAACGGTAAAAAGTTTTTCGGCATTTTTTCTTGTATACTCAAAGACTTTTTATGTGTGTTTGTGCTAAAATACGTTTTATTAAACGACAATTTAAAAATATTTTTACTCTTAATTAGTATACCTCACCGTACGTTGTTAATTGGTTCCAAAGATGAGTACAAAAATTTCAGCGATTGCGCAGTTCAGTGCTGCCAATATTGTGTGAAAATTTTGTGTGAATTGATTGGACGGTTTTTAAAATATTAGAAAAAATTTGGCCCGCAGTGTATATATATTTATATAATTAAATTTGAAGTTTTTGCTTCGGTTTTTGAAACATGGTTATTACTCTGTAGCGAAGAAACCATATTTTAAATCAGTTAATTTGTAATATTTATGCTCTGTAAATTTACATTGAGCACTGTTTTGTAAAAATAAAATTAAAAAATATCAATGAGAACACCGATTATATATCATATCTTTATTAATATATATATATATATATATATATATATATATATATAAATCGACATCTTCCTTTCTAAAGTATCATAACAGTGGCCCGGGAAATATAAAATAGCAGCGACAAAAATCTTACTAAACTGAGCCCGCCAAAATTCCTCTTCCCAGATAATATTTCTAAGTGACCAAAAACATAAAACAAACATTAATCAAAAATATTTTCCCTACTCCATCATCGATAAACAAATATTTTTTTCTTAAAAAATATACATGGCACCAGTAATAAAAATACTACAAAACAACACACTAACATATCTTTCTGCAGCTAGATGTACAATAAATGCAAGCCAGACTAATTCGCTATACGAAGAATTATTAAACATTGTTTCTGTTGTAAATTATAAAATTTCTAATATTTTGCAGAAAGTGCAAAACCGCAAACCTTGTCCCTAATCAAAATAAACCATCAAATCTAAACTAGCAACGACCAATACAGTGTATCAATTTCACTGTACAGTAAAAGACTGCGATTTTTGCCAAAAATCAATTACCTATATCGGCCATACGACCACTTCCTTGAGTAGACGCCTCCCATGTCACTCATCAGATCAAAGTAGCATAAAAAATCTAGCCAACCAAGATATACAAGATCACTTGAGGAAAATTCTAGTTGAAAACACAAACATTCTATATAAATCAAATTACCGTAGATTTCTCGCTATGAGAGAGGCCCTGTATAAAAAAATATCTCGCTCCCAATATCAACCTCACCTTATTCAACAGCGTCAATGGAGAATTGAAATTTAAAAAAAACAAAAAAAAACAATAGAAAGATTCTCACTTGATTTCCAGCTGCACACATCCCGCAAAACTCGGAATAAACGCTAAAAAAAAACAAATCACATCTTATACAATCAAACATGAAGAGAAATTAACAGCACCCCAAATCAAACACTCTTGAAAATGGATAAAGAGTGGCCGAAAGCGCTTGGGGCAATGGACAATATGGACAATTTTTGCACAACCTTCCTCCTAACAAACGGAAAATGTAAGAATGCTGGCAAAACTAATTAAAGAATGAATTATTGTTAAGGGGTCCACCTCCTTTTCATACAAGTGGACTCGCCCAGTGTGTCCGTGTACTGCTGCCGGTGAATACCCGCAAGTTAGACAGTGAGTCAGATAGAGTGAGTAACAGATACACTGATAGAGTGATACAGTGAGGTAATCACTTTGTAGGAGTCACAGTTGCGAGAACGTAGACTCAGAAGGAAGTCCTACTTCGATACTGAATTTCCCAGACTGAATATATATTATTATTGCTACTAACCGCATTTCTGGATCTACTAACCGTATTACCAATTGTATTATTACGTCAATACATTTATTTGCTATATTTCATTCCTGCGTTTGTCATTCATTTGAGACCAGATTTCATCCCGGAATCCACAACAATTATATTTTTCTTGTCTGTCATATTCAACGAAACGTTTAAAAGAAAGGTTGCTGACTACATATATATATATATATATATATATATATATATATATATATATATATATATATAGATAGATATAGATAGATAGATAGCTAGATAGATAGATAGATAGATAGATAGATAGATATTCTTCCATTGAAATAGAAACTGTTCAATGTGAGGATGTGCTCTATAAGTTTTATAATTACTTCTGTGAGATGGGTGTTCTTGTTTTGTTCTTTTACTAAGTGCTTCTTTAAGGGCGGTTAGTCCTTCGTTGCGTTTGATGCTAGAATAAAGAGATCTGATGTCCATGGTTACTAGGGTGGCATTTTCTGGTACTGTTTGTAGATTTTTCATTCTGTTTACGATAAAAAAAAAATATATAGATTTAGGGTATGCTATATTTGTTGGTAAAATATTCAATATCAGCGAAAGAACGCATGTAGTTATAGGAAGACATTACCTGAAGATTGTGTTCAAGCACAAACTGATCGTTCTTAACCTCAGTGTCCAATTATATATATATATATATATATATATATATATATATATATATATATAATTTATATATATATATATATATATATATATATATATATATATATATATATATATATATATAATAAAGAAACAATTTATACAAAGATTTAAATAGCAATGTTAATGTGATTAATTGTGAAATCACTTCGCAAACAAAAAATGAGACAGTAAATTACTATCTATTCCTTGAATAATAAGATGCTTATATTCGATTTGTTAGATGGAAAACACATGCCAGGTACTTTCGACAATTGGATCCTCCGTACTAGATTGTTAATTGGATCCCACGTACTAAATTGGAAATTGGATCCTCCATATTAGATTGGTAGTTGGATCCCTCTGTAGTTGGATCCCACCGTACTAGATTGGAAATTGGATCCTCCGTACTAGATTGGAAGTTATATCCCACCGTACTTTTTTTGTTTACAGTCACTTCAGAATGAAAAACCAATCCCTGTATTATCAACGTCAAACCTGGTCAGTACCTAGATGGGTGACCGCTTGGGAATAATAAGCTTGGATGTGCGGGTGGTGTAATGGATAATCGTTCGGAATTGTTAATCGGAGAGCCGAGTTCCAAGTCCAGTTGAATTCGTTATATTCACTTATGCGTAAATACTCTTGGAAAAGGTACGAATCCACCTCTTTCTTCAACAGCTAGGGGTTTATTAATAAGACTTGTATCACTAAATCATTATTACTCACCACGACCACCCACACACCAAAAAAATACGTTACAATATTGAAAAAATCTGGTTTTAAATAACCTACAAATGATTGATAGGCCGTAGAAAAAAAATCAATCTGTCTGGTCTTTTAATGTCTTGGCTCTTTCTATAGCACCATGCATCCTCGTGGATTTTGTTACCTTGGGGCGAAATTATCGATATATATATATATATATATATATATATATATATATATATATATATATGTTTTTTTTTTTTTATTTTAGGATATTACAACAAAAACATGTAAAACGCTACCAAAATGCAAACCTGTTTCGATGTGTATTAACGCATCTCACCAGGCGTTAGTAAATCACTGGCTAGTGGTTAATGGACTAACCAGTTATTTACTAACACCTGATGAGATGTTTTAATACCCATCGAAACATGATTGCATTTATGTAGCATTCTTACACGTTATTGATGCAATATCCTAAAATAAAGAATATTGCCCTACTCTTGTATTATGCCCTCTTTTAAATTGAATGTTACAAACGTCAGGATTGGACTCCATTCGTTGTTATTTTACATGGATATATATATATATATATATATATATATATATATATATACATATATATATATATATAAGCCTTGATATTATCGATATATATATATATAGATAGATAGAGAGAGAGAGAAAGAGAGGAATCTAATTGAAATAATAAAAAGAAAAAATATTAATATACAACCCAGTGTTAAATTTTAATTTTGTAATATTTTTATGGTTCAAAACACACACACACACACACACACACACACACACACATATATATATATATATATATATATATATATATATATATAGAGAGAGAGAGAGAGAGAGAGATAGATAAAATATTACACACTGAGTTAAGATGCTAATATATTAGTGCTCGCTGTATAATAACAGTGTTATAATTTATATTATTAATAAATGTAAATTTTTCCTTTTAGAACGCCTCTGAGTTTCATGCTCAACGCATTTATCAGGAGCACATTGTAAATAGAGTTGTTCTATCAGTGTGGGAATATATATATATATATATATATATATATATATATATATATATATATATATATATATATATATATATATATTACCGGATATTGGCAATTGATTATTTCCATTAGAATAAAGATCCATCAATACATTTCTTTGTCTGCTAAAAAAAGTTTTTATTAAAGTTTCAATTTGTATCTTGTTTGTTCTTTTTTGTTTAATCCACTATTGTTTGTCCTTTCATGTAGCTGTTAAAAGTGCGTAATATTGATCGCTGCCTTTTAATGAAAATGGCAACACTGCAAGAGAAAGTGCAACTTGCGTACTGCTTCATACAAGCCAAATCAGACACTCATGTCCAGTGGAATTACAGTATAAAGTATGAAAAAAAAAAAAGCAAGTCGCATTAGGCACAAAAAGTTTATGGAAAGAGAAGTTAACTTGCATCAAACAGAAATAGAATCTCGTCTTGATGTGTTGCATGCAACCATTTTTGTGTGCATGTGCAAATGTTCTGATTTATTTGGTTACCTATGTTTTCCCCTCCTTGTTGGAAGAGGGTTAAAACAAACATTTGAACTGAGCGCACATTCCCCTGTCTTCAGGTTAGTATCAAAGTGTAATATTTGTTACGTTCTCTCTGTCTCGTACTATGATATATGAAATTGGCGCCGTATTTCTGCTTTGCCCCCGGGAATCCCAACCTTGAAACATCATTGATTGTTCCAATGGTGAAGAGTACCCTGACGAGGACTGGACAGGTTTATGCTTAGTAAAGATGAAAACTGACATATGTTATATCCTATCATTGTGTATATAAAAACATGATCATGGTTTCGTCTATTTCTCCTTTGTCTTTCTATACTATACTACGACCAATTGGCCCCAAACGTCTCTCTTCATCCCTTTTGTGTACTTTGACACGTTCCGGAGATTTTAAACATACCTCTTTCCCTGGACAAAAAGTACTCCGATATGTCACATCCTAACACCGTTGGGTGAGGGTTAAATACACGCTATAGTCCTGGGTATGACGATAAACTACACCCAGCAGCAAAGCCTCTGATCGGGAGATTGGAGTCATCGAGGAGCATGGAACCACCTCTTAATTGTTCTTCCCAGGTCCACCTTGACGCGGGGTTGTAGTACCTGTTAGGGCCCGGACTATGGTCAAATAATGAACACCCAAATAAAAAATAGCAAAACACTATGAAAGAATAAAAATATATTTTTATAGTTTTTATAGTTTTTTTGATCCTAGCCGAGAAAGGCTTTCTTATCTTATTTTCATTACCACAAAAATATAACAATTCGGAGATAGCACTTGCCAAGCACAGTCTAGTATTAAAAATGATATTATTTTGTTATGCCACTCATACACACGAACAACACCTCTTCCATCCATTTTCCCCATTCATTTGTCACCGGACATTATAATTATATATACAGTTTATATTAACGCAACACATTATGAAATGGACAAAGTTCGACACTTATTTTTACACATTTCTATGTTTATACGTTCTTTTTATAGATAAAAATATTTAAGTAAATGCTCTGTTTATAATAAACAGTATTAACAACATTTATCGGCCTGAATATCCGAGAGATTTTCATAGAAAATATGCGTCCTCCGACAGGAATCGAACCTTTATCCTATACGGAACCGTCACATAGCCTGATGTGCTTTTAACCGTTCGATTAGCAAGGTCGAATTTACTTTGAGCATATATGAATGTACGTGAGAGATTCATAGAAGATTGAAGTTTAAAGGCAGTAAATTCGATCTGGCTAATCGAACGATCCTCCGTCGCTCGATCAGTTAATTTTTCCGACATTCAGGCAGGAAATGTCGCTAATTCTGTTTATTATAAACAGAGCATTTACTTAAATATTTGTATCTATAAAAGAACGTATAAACATAAAAATGTCTAAAAACAGTTTATATTGTATAATATAAATACTACCATGTAAGTTGTAATAAATAATGGAGGCGTGGGGGATAGGTAAAGGCAGTTTGATTTTAGATATAAATATTTCTATATATATATTTCTATAAATATAAGTCTACTTCTATGCGTAAATAATCCTTTCAGTTTGTCGTGTCCACTAAAATATCAAATATTTATAAACCAATCACACTCAAGATAATACTTACATTTTAAAACACACCAATAAATTGACAGAATACAAATCAGAAACGCTGTTTTATTAGTCATCATGATTTAGGTAGATACCACCAAAATATAGCACGGTTGTAGTAGTAGAGATACCACGTGACTTATTTGGACCAATTAGAAAGTAATTAAATAATTTAATTTTGGAGCCGATTTTCTTACGGGAAAGTGTTTAAGACACATGAAATCCGACCCGAAACAGGATAGGCACAGTTGTCACCAAGGTCCATGCCACCCTCGGTTATGGTCTTCACCACCTCATGCTAAAAGCGACACAACTGACAAACTTCAACGAGACTGGTTTAGACTACGGCATCAACGCCGACAGTAAGAAACAATTTCTATCTGTCGTATCCGCTTTACTATGAATCACGCACGCACGTGTTGACTTTTTCATACGAACACATGCATAACAACATTTTAATGTTTCTCACATGCGTACATAAAGACAGTTTATATTTTATTTCAGAACTTTATTAACCCAAACAAAAAGACATTACTTTCCAATCTATGACCAACTGTTTGTATTCTTGTCGTTATATTAAATTATTGTTTATTTGTTGAAACCATGTTGTCTTTTCTACTGAATTTTATTCTTTCGCTGAAAATCATTTGATTATTCTAAACGAACGAATTATGATCAACCCCGTAACAATATTTTATGCTATTGTATTGAATCCCAACACTCCAAATTTTAACGTTCAACGAAAAACCGAGTAGAAGGATTCCTACAAGTTCAATATCCTCAATACAAACTTAAAATGAAAGATACTATCCCCAACCTTTACAAGAGCTCAAAAATGGAGTACTGCTGTCATATTTGGAGGTGGGGAAAGCTGCCCAGCCCTCATTTTCCAGTCTCGATAGAGTTCAGAAGCGTCTCCAAGACTCTCATTGCATTATCGCTACTTCCATGGAAAGTGTTCGGACAAACTATATTCCTTAGTTCCACCAGGTCTAACTTTTACGGCTAGGGCCCGACATGCCACTTATATTGTAGCAAACTACCCACATTCCATCCGTATTCCACTCGAACAGCTTCTTCTCACGAACCACCGCTCTTAGGAACAGTTTCACATGAGCATTTTCCCCGATGACTGCAACCTTAGCCTGTTTAAGTCCAGAGTTAACTGTTATCTATACAGTGCTGTCCAAAAAAAAATGACTCAGTTATTTTTTGTTTCTAAGATAAATATTTACGGTGCAAAAAAGTGAGATGCTTTAGGTCTGTTTCTTAAGAATGTTTTGTAAAATTGCAGACAATATATCATTTCCCTCACTTATTTTTTAACTATTTTGTTATCTAAAATATAAAGAAAATCAAGATTTTTTTCCAAAAAATTTTAAGTGAGTCACATTTTTGGCACAGCACTAAAAACAAAAACGCACAGAATCAGACGATGGCTCCCCCCTGCAAAAGAGGCGCACTTTCTTTATATAGTCATTAAGAAGGAAAGGTGTTACCAAATGTTAGAGAATATGAGGGGGGGGAGAGGACAATAAAAGAACAAGAATCTGAGGAAGAGATTTCCAAGAGGTTTCCCCGTTCACTGCAGTCTTAACCTGTTCATGTCCAGAGTTAACTATATATATATATATATATGTTTGTGTGTGTGTGAAAAGTGTGTATATAAATATATATATATATATATATATATATATATATATATATATATATATATATATAATTATTTATATATTATGCGCGCGGTACCATTAGTAATCACTTCTACCACTTTACAATAACTATTAATTACTAATATTATCATTACAACCAACGCCCAACACCATCACTAGCACATCACATCTTCTATTAACATATAAATCCACTATAATTATTAACATATATTACTCTCCCAGCATATTTAATACATAAAAAAAATAAGATCAGAAATAATTTCCATATGTAACCATGAGAATAAATAAATACCTATTACCAAGATTCATACTAAAATAAACAAATAAATATAGAAAATAAAATAAAATAAAACACCAACAACCACTTTTTAGTTCAAGCTAGCACCACAATAATTACATTTCTAGGTTTTTATTATTCTCCCACCAACATTACTAATCACTACTAACAATTTACAATAAATATAAACCACTTATATTATCATTGTCACCAACCCCCTTACACATTACTATCACATCACATCTACCATTACCATATAAACCCGCCATAATTATTAACGTAAACTATCCCCTCCCCCAGCATATTTAATACTACCACAAAAATAACCAATAAGAATTACAAACTGAAAATTCTACTAGTCACATATACACAGTCATCAAAAAACTAAAAAAAAACAAGGAAATAAGCAGCTTTAAAATAATAACAAGTGTTTTTTTTTTGTAAATGAAAAATAAAAAATAAAAATTATAGAAATTTTCAATTTTACACAGAATACTTATTATCAGGAATTATACCAAATAAATTAATACATATAACAAATAAAATAAAACACCAACAACCACTTTTTAGTTCAAGCTACCACCACTATAACTACATTTATGGTTTTATCATTCTCCCACTACCATTACTAATCACTTCTACCAATTTGCAATAACTATTAGCTACTTATATTATCATTGTCTCCAATCCCTTACAACATTACTATCACATCACATCTACTATTATCATATAGACCCGCTATTATTATTAACATAAACTACCCTCTCGCCCAGCATATTAAATATTAAATATCACCATATAAAATAACCAATAAGGATTACAAACTGAAATTTCTACCTGTTACATATACACAGTCATCAAAAACAAACAAATAACCAGCTTTAAATATAACAAATAAACCCCCTTTTTTTTCAAAAATTTAAAAATAAATATAAATAAAAATAATAATAATTTTTACCTATCATAATTTAACACAAACCCCACCACACGTATATACATACATGGGAAGAAATATTATTCAGTGGAAAAATAGAAAAATGACATGTATACATTCACGAGAAATTTTCGCTACACTTCCAAACTTTGAAATTCAACATACAAGTGAACGTTGAAGTCAACACTCAGAGGCGTCAGGCTCTTTCACACTAGACGCAATCTTCAGGCCTGATGATTAGGTCTAGCATGAAACAGCCTGTCGCTTCTGAATGTTGATTTTTATATTTATATTTACATACGCTCTATATCTGATATTGAGCACTTTATCCCATAAATATAGCGCATGTTAAAACTATATTTCTTCACACAAACACACACACACGCACACACACACACACACACACACACACACACACACACACACACATATATATATATATATATATATATATATATATATATATATATTCGTAAAAATAGTTTCAAATTTTGCCTATGGCTTCCTAACATTCATTTTCTTTATTGCTTACAGTTTAATTAAATGAAAAAATGATCAAATTGTTAAATAGAAAATGAAAAATTATGAGGTGATAACACAGTTGAATGTTTTTAGAAAAATGTCTTCCGTGTGTGGAAAGAAGTTGTAAGTGGAACAAAGAACCTAACCAAATCTAATTTCAAGTAGAAAGCGTACATTTTTTAATTCTCTTGCATGTATGTGTGTAAGGGGGGGGGAGGGATTGTATCATATTTTTGTTTATGTGTCTTGTGACTTGTATCACAATATTATTTTGTATCACGCTAGTTCAAGAAGCGATGGACTCCAATAGATTTTTCTATTTGCTTACAACTATCTATGAAAGATCTGTGAGCGTATCAGTAAATCAATCATGAGATTACTCTGAAAAAGAAGGCAATTGCACAAACTGTTGAGTGGGAATCGCAGAAAACACAGAGGTAGATATCAAACAACCTCACCAAATCTAATTCCTGGTTCAGTTTGTACCAAGAGAATCACTGAGGCTGTCAAGAAAAGGGTGAAGCGAAAGTTTCGAGAAAGTGTGACGAAGACAGTAAAATGGCTGGATATTTCAGATAGTTCTCTGAGGAGGATTGTGAAAGAGGGTTTAGGACTAAAATCATACATGATTCAATGTCAACAGTTGCTCTCAAGCGCCTCTAGGTAAATAATGGCTTAGCATGGTGGGGGAGGAAATATTGGTGAAGACGAAGCATGCTGCAGACATAGTCTTCGTTTGGTCGGTTGAGAAGGTTTTTCACTGTGGAGGCTACAAAATCGATAATGTTTGCGACACTTCAGGAAACATTCTCGAAGGTGTTACAAGACAACGCTGTTTTGTTTGAAGGTTCGAAATCACCCTTAGTGTTCATTGAACAAGAAGTGAAAGTGAATATCAGGGTTTACCAGCAAATAATGTGTTACCCTGGTTGTCAGCAATATTGTGAAGTGAATATGTCTTTTATTAAGTTGGTGCAAAAATAATGACGTAATAATGTCGTTTTTTGACGTTCAAAAATACGTCAAAAAACGACATTATTACGTCATTATTTTTGCACCAACCTAATACTTAGTTTGACACAGAAATAGAGGAAGAGGAATTTCCGTAGATTTTGGAACGAGGCTATTTGGCCTCCATCAAGCCCTGACATTGATCCTACGCAATTGGAGAGTGATGTTTCTCGTATCCTTTTATCAAATGTGTCAAATCTGAAAGAAGATTTTCTGACGTTGTGAAAAACTTTCATCAAAGACGTGCGGAAGAAGACATGTACTTAATATGAAGGGCACTGGTGAAAGGAAAATGGCTATTTTGAATTGTAAATATAACACTCAGCTTGTAAACATTTATTAACTAAAACATAAAACTGTTTATTTTATGATAACATGAAGTAAAGGTAATATACCAGCTCTGTTTTACCCCTTTTAAAGCTATAAATTAAGGTCTTTCACATCGTATATGTGACCGACATCCGTTGATCTTAATTGAATTTCTTTATTTTTGTTACCAAATAAAAATTTCGAATCATGTGTACGTTAGTTCGATGTTGATTGAATTATAGACAAATGATCAACAGACCGAATTTTCTTTTTAATAAAAAAAATGTGAAGATAAAATAACTTTTCTATCAATTGTTTTTCATTCCTTTCCTCCATATCTTCTATCCTTCCATATTTTAATTTTGCTTTAGTTTCATCGTCCGTTTTCGAGATTATAACCGGTGCATACCTGCGTTAAAATCGAACGGAGATACGGGTTTAGCATCACGAAATGTTATCTCTTAATCATATAACTATAGAGTTACTCTATCTCTCTATCTTTCTCTTTCTCTCTCCCTTATATATATATATATATATATATATATATATATATATATATATATATATATATATATATATATATATACGTACGTACACATACGCACATAAATACACACACAATCAAGCACAATCACGCGCGCGCCCACAGATGCCCCCCACACATATGCATACACATACACACACACGGACACACACAAAGACACACAATGAAAGAAGAAAAGGTTCGTCTACGAAACTCTTGAGTCGGGCTGCTGAAAGGAAAGGATTTTTTCTTTTATTATAAGCGTCATTTTTAGTCAGCACACATATTATTTTACTTTCTTAAACAGTGAATTTTTCTTTTGTAAGACTTCTCATTTTAAGCTATAATATATATATATATATATATATATATATATATATATATATATGAACTAGCTTAAAAGCCTCCCTATCGTTATGGAGGGGTAGATGCGATAGGCAACTAGAACCTACAGAAGAACAGCATTTAAGTATTGAATTAAAAGTTCAACGATAATTGTTTTTTCACCACTTAATTTAAAGACAATTTGATGCATGTAGGTCCTTACTTTCCGTATAAACAATTATTTTTAGTTCATAGGTGACTTTCGCTAGATTTAACAATTAATTCTGATTATTCCCAAATTCATTTCCAAGTTATAAAATTTTTTTATCATACAAAAAAATTCGTCACAAAAAAATCACATACAAAAATTGCCGAAAACAATTGCAGTAATGAAAATTTGGGAATTCAAAATTTCAGGATTGCGGGTCCGGATCCAAACCGGAATTATTTTAATTTGCTCCCGAAGTCGGCCTGATTCGTAAATGGTAAGATATTTTTGGCTACGGCCTCAACGAGTAAAGTAGAAATAGTGTGACACACTGATATTTGCATCTCTCTCTCTCTCCCTCTCTCTCTCCCTCTCTCTCTCTCTCTTTATTAATCCCACAGAACGTGTGTTTTTTTAGTGTTACCCATATTTGAGTAAATGCTACATTTGTTTATTAAACAGTATATTTATTTTCGTCTACCGGCCTGAATATTCGAGAAATCTCATTACAGAAAAAAAGTGCTCCTACGGCAGAATTCGACCCTTCGTCCTTCTTAGCAGGAGAAACCGTCGTTAAATCCTACTGGGTTTTAGACCACGTCGGACACGAAGGGCCACTATTCGGCTTTGCTCGATCGGCAAGAAACTTCGTGTACGGGAATAACAAAGAAAAGCCTACAAATATTGACACATATATTCACACGCACACACACACACACACAAGATGGTATTTAGACATTGAAGTAATAAAATATATATTAATCCGGTCGCAACCTCAGGAACACTGTAGGAGTGAACTCGGGTAGCAGTGAACAGGAAACCTATTTAAGTTGGGTTTTTTTTACAAACACACACACACACACAAACAAACACACACATACACACACACACACACACACACACACACATATATATATATATATATATATATTATATATTGGGACTTCATCGGACTAAATTTGTTCTGTATCTGTCTATATTTCTGAGATGAGGTATTATGCACAATATTTACATCATTCGAACTATTGTCCTCACATCTTTATGGCCATATTTATCACAACGTTTCGGCCGTTGTACG
The DNA here is from genome assembly GCA_963932145.1 of Acanthosepion lycidas. Taxonomy (NCBI): domain Eukaryota; kingdom Metazoa; phylum Mollusca; class Cephalopoda; order Sepiida; family Sepiidae; genus Acanthosepion; species Acanthosepion lycidas. Next base: position 11,118,260 of record OZ010579.1, read on the forward strand.
CTCCGGCCTTCGTCAGGTGGTTAGAATGTCGAACTGAACCTTTATTTCGCTCACTGGGTAGACTGTTCTAGTTCCACGTGCCATGTCTAATGTATATCAGTTATTAGTTATCTCCTGTTAATTCCCCTCTCCAAGTTCTCCTCCACCTTAACCAGATATTGAACTCAAGCTCTTTCAGTTCTGTCACTGGATCTAACCAACGCGTTTATCCTCAAGGACACATGACACAGTGGATAAAGAGGTTAGTTAGATCCAGTGACAAGACTGAAATACTGTTTTCTTTCATCATACAGCCAATTTTAGACCCACTGGAGTGACAGGGTATAATCGATTTCTATTTTCTCCTCAGATTAGGTTATTTGCAGTGATGTGTAGTATTATGAATCTATTTCGGGGTGTGTGATGAAACTTGCTTGTCGATTAGTTGTCCTACGGCCATTGTCTATGATGGACGTTACTGCAAGGAAGCGTAGGAAAATGGTAACGCTGTACGAACACACTGGCAAGCCTTATCAGTGAGATAATCAAAGTACTATCGACTGGCTCGGAAACTCTCCTGATTTAAATCCAATCGAGAATCTGTGGTCAATCTGCAGGAAAAGACTTTGTGGAATGAACCTACGAAGTGCTAACATGTGCACTGGGTCATGTTTCATTGGAAAAATATGAAAAAAGAAAATAACGGAATTATTCGTTTGGTTTCAATTAATTTGCACAAGGGTGTAAAATGCTTGCATTTGTCATAAAGTGTTCGGTCATGGAAGGTGCACAGTAATTTAATTTAACCTCGTTGTAAATACGAGGCTAAATCATTCAAACGTAAAATTATTCTTTGGCAAAATGGTGTGCGGCACTTTGGGATTTTTTTATCTTCTTTTTGTGAGAATATATGAAACTATCTTTCACCTTCAAAATTCTTATCATCCAAAGCGCGACTGAGTTAACCACTTGTTTACATGTCAGGAGAAGCCACTGACATTCCCTGTGGCACAAATTTAGTTCGAGTTGCCTATGAGTCGTCTACCGCGTCAACACTAATGAGGCTCCTGGCTCCTGTTATGTTTAGTGTGACACTGTTTGCAAAGTCTACTTCAGTATATCATAGGCTGAGTCCGGTGCATATTGGGGACACCACAGATCAACTTTCCTTTGTACATAGGTTCCTTGTTGATAGTGAATTCCATTCATACAATCTGGTATTTTAGGCGGCAATAAAACATATACTACAACAAAGTTTGCTCTAATTGCTCGATGTTACATGAAAGTCGTCAAGATGTTCAAAACAGTTGTATTTTTTCTGGACTGACCAAAAGGAAGATATATATATATATATATATATATATATATATATATATATATATATATATATATATATATATACTTCCTTTTTTTTCATTACAATTGGAATTAAGATATCTTTAGATAATGACCATTTTCACCTACGAATTTTAATTTTAAAATTTAGAGAATTTTTCGAACTACCTGTGTATCTATATCTATATCTATATCTATATATATATATATATATATATATATATATAGAGAGAGAGAGAGAGAGAGAGAGAGAGTGAGAGAGAGACAGCTTGTAACCGAAAAAAATAAGATTAAATTCACTGCTTATTCAAAAACGTACACAGTTTTCATTGTTAATACAATTCGCATACATAAGGCCCTTTATCCATCTGGCGTGTATTAAAAAAAAACAAAAAACACTGCAATCCACTCAACGTACTAATACAAACGTCGTTTCAGAGAATGAGCTGTCAAGTCTTAGGGGAAGGTAATTTGGCGGTAAGTGGTAAGTGGATGACCAGTTATCAGTGGCCCCAAGGGTTACTGACCATTTTGAAGGCTGGAGGTGGTTGACTAGTTCTATTAACGACTAACATGGCCGATTCGAAAGCAATGCGATTCTTTGTGTCCTTTTATGGACTGCCATCAATCAATGTCGAACAGACGAGGACTGGAGCCAAATTGATTCTTTCCATCCTAAATAGCACCTTCTCTGTTTCTTTCCAAACTTCTTATTCCTTGCTTTACTCTATTTCTATTTTGTCCTATTTAATCATCTTTTCTTTTCAGACTGCGTCATTTTTGCCTTACTCTCCTCTTACTTAATCTCCTTACTCTCCATTTCTTACTCCTGTTCGTCTCATTTTCCTCCTCTGTATTTCTCTTATTCTGTGTGTTCATTTTTGGTTTCTTTTTTTCTTTAATTTCTCTATCTTCATTCTCTTCCATTTTCTTCTTTGCCTTATTTTTCACCTCCGTTTTCTTTTTTGTTTTTTTCTTTTTTCGCTTATTCGGCCATTTTTTTCTTATTTTTATATTTTTTCGTTCAAATTTTTGTTCCTTTTTTTCTATTCTTTTTCTCCACTTTCTTTTAATTTTATTTTTTTAACTTTCATTTTTTCCCTCCACATTTTCTTTTGTATTTTCATTTCTTAATATCCGGATTTTAATGTTCGTTTTCTTTATTCCTCCTTCATTTTCTTGCCTCAGTTTCTTCTTTTTGACTTTTCTCTTTTTCCTTCTCATTCTTGTTTCTCATTCCTTATTTTTCTTTTGATTTTATTATAATTCGTCATTGTCTCTGTTATTTCTTCTTCTTTTTTCTCCTTTTAGTCTTGCTTTCTTTTTTTCATTTTTTTTTTTGGGGGGGGCTTGCCTTCGCTTCGTTTTGTCCCTTTAATCCACCCTCTCTCTCCTCTTTTCAAATTTATTCTTCTTCTTTCGTTCTTTCTTTCTTTCTTTCTTTCTTTTCGTTTATCCTTCGCCTATCTTCTCGTTTGCTGTGTCATTATTAATCATATTTGTTTTCTGTTTTCTCTTATTTTCCTTCTTTCTTTTCCTTCCTTTCTTCTTCATATTTTTCTTCCTATTCGACGTCTTCGCTGTTATTTTTTCCCCTATTTTGTCTTGCTTTCTTTTTCTTTCATTTTTCTCTCTTCGTCTTCATTTTCTGCCTTTAATTCTCCCCTCCTTCTTTTTCAACTTTCTTCTTCTTCTTCATTTATTCTTTCTTTCTTTTCGTTTCTCCTTTTCCTATCTTCTCGTTTACTGTCTCCTTCTTATTCATCATCATATATTTTTTCTCTTTTCTCTTATTTTCCTTCCTTCTTTTTCCTAATTTCTTGTTCATATTTTTTTTTTTTTACATTTATCCGGTTTTTGATTCATTTTTTTTTTTCCATTTTTCCTTCTTCTCTTCATCATTTTTCTTTATTCTTCTTCTTTTCTTTTTCTCTCTGGAATTACCAAACATTTGATCTCTCCGCTTTATCCTCTTTATTTGTTGTTCTCTTTAACGTCTTCATTTCTCTTCTACCGAAATGTTCCCTCGTCAATCAGAAAAACGACCTGTCAGTCTTACAAAACAAGTCGAGCATCAAGAACGGAGGAATCAAAATGGACTTACAAAATTAAAGAAACACTGATACGCCAAGATGCTGATCGATCATCAATTTTACAAACTAACGCTTAATAAACAAATCTATCTTACACCTGTTATCATCATATTATAATTTGGCTTGTTCTTAGTTAGTTAGCGCGTACGTTACGCCCTGTCATTACCTCAGAGAAACATTACACCATTCCTGTTCGATTGGGCCGAGAGGCGGAAGTAAAGATATATCAAAAGCGCTGTTTAATTTTACGGAAAGAAAGAAAGAAACACACTCGTATTTTTGATTGATTTGTCTTTTTACGGATTATCAACCCTTTATGTTTGATATACAGTAATTCGTTTTTGCGAGTGAATAACAGTGTTTTTTCCGAATATAAGTCGTACTTTTTAACCCATATATAGCGGGATTAATCTTTCACAAGTGTATTATGCAATGTAACGACTCAACTGGATTTCCAACTCGGCTCTCCGATTTCTCATTCCGAGCTCATATCCATTACACTATTTGCACAACCAGTCTCATGGATGTGCGGGTGGTGTAATAGATAATGGTTGGAATTGTTAATCGGAGTTCCAATTCCAGTTGAGTTCGTTATATTCATATTGGGTTCGATATATTCACGTACGTGCAAATACCCTTGAGAAAGTTATGAATCAACCTCTTCTCCCCAGCTATGGGTTAAATAGTAAGAATTCTGTCATTAAATCATTATTATATAAAAAAATCTTACAATATAAAAATATGATCTGCCTTTAAATAACCTGCAACGAATGAAACAGATTGGCATCAGCTCTCAACTCTATTCTGAGAATGCAACCATTTACTCCTGTCTCAATAATAAATCTGATATGGTTAAATTAGCAACATGCAGTCACTTATTAACCGAGGCAAAGGATGGCTTCTAATTTTAAAACAAAATTACTCTCTATTAATTATCTGTGAAAACCTTTTAGCCTTCAATCAATATGGCTGATGCTAACCTCCAGGGGAGTGACGTTACGCCTTCTCGAGCTAACATTTTCGGCTGACCTGAAGTGTAAAGATTATATTGAATTCATTGCCAGGTCTGCTGCTAAGAAAGTTGGTTCACTGTGTCTTGCTAGACAATTTTTTTCTCTCTTGAATTTATCTTATATATCTATAACTCTACCACTCGTCCATGCTTTGAATATTGCTGCCACATATGGCCCTGGTGATCCTGCTATTTATTTAGAGTCCTTTTATAAACCCAGAGAATGAACAATATTATTTGACATAATCTGGTGTCTCGGCTTCATTCACTTTCTCGTCGCCAAAACGTTATTTCCCGGTGTTTTTTCTATAACTATTTTCATGGTAATTGTTCAGATGAACGCTTTTCTATGATATCTAGACTTTAAGCGCAGTACTAGATTATCAGAAAGGTCTCATGAATTTACAGTTGAAATTTTATAATTGGCTAGCTGTAACTATGAGTTCTATGCTAACAGCTTCTTTTCTCGCACTTCTGGAATTCTCTTCTGGCTTCTTGATTTCCAGCCAGGTTTGATCTTCAGAAATTTAGATCGTTATCGTCGTCATCACTTCTATTGTTCCCGCTCATCGATATTTTTTTTTAATTATTTCACACCCAGTAATCACTTGTGTTTTAGTGGCTTTTCTGCTTTGCTTATGGTGTTTTCGATTTTAAAAAAAGGGGCTTTAAACAGTAGAAATGTGCTTGTGTATCTGGAATTATGTTAATCTTATCGGGTGCTTAGTGGCACATAACTTTTTCATGTCTTATTTTCTGAAGCACGGTGGGTTCAAAACTATATTCCTTCATACTGTGTTCCCTCCAACGACATATCTTGCATTACAATCCTGAATGACCGAAGATACTGCTCCGTCGAATACTTAGAGTTTCTAATAAAAATTAAGCAAATTTATTATTTTTTTTATCGTGTTGGTTCATGACTTCAGCTCATTACAGGATACTACAAATATATTTAAGTGACTCAAGTCGAAAGGTAGGTGCGGATTAAATATCTGGGAGGTCTATTGACAGAGGAAGGTAAGTGCGACGCTGAGATCAGAAGACTTACTGGGATGACCAAGGAAGTATTCCAAAAGTTCGGCAACGTATTACGAGACAGGAGGAATTCTTTGGTAACAAAGAAAAGACTACGTGACATCTGTCCTTTATGGCAGCGAATATTGAACGGTCTCCTCAAAGATGAAGAAGAGACTCGAGGCAACGGAGGCATGGTTCTACAGAAGAATGTTAAGGATATCATGGATAGATAGAGAGATTATGAACAGTTTATGAACAGATTATGAATCTTAGGCAGTCTCCTCAAAGATAATGTAGAGACTCGAGGCAAAAGAGGTATGGTTCTACAAAAGAGTGCTGAGGATATCATGGACTTGGCATGTGAGCTATGATGAGGTTGTGAAGAGGATGCAAACAAGGAGGAAGATTATACTTAACATAAGGAAGAGGCAGATGAAATTTCTGGAACACGTAATAAGAAAGGAGAATCTGATATTCACAGGTCGAATAGAAGAAAAGAGAGACTAGGGAAAGCAACGCGTGACATACTTAGCGGGCTTAAGGAAGTGGATGACGGAACACGGTTTGGGAGATGTAGCAAAAGGACAAAACATGTTGAGACCTACAAGGGAAAGGAAGAAGTGGAGAGCCATGATTTCCTACGCCCTGAAGGGACACGGCACATAAAAAGAAAAGACTCGTTGTTATACGGAAACTTCAGAGAAGCTAGATGCATCAGCAGGTTGAAAGATAACACCTAGTCACCAGTCATATGCGCCTCTCAGAATGTTCGTGGCTGTTTCCGGTATTTAAAAAGATAATCGACCTAGCTGCCCTTTAGATGTGGCCAGGTAGAAGGTCGATGACAGGATGATATATAAGTACCCCTGTGAATGGGAAGAAGAGGAGAGACTCTGGCATCCTCACGGGAAGACAAAATAATGCCCGAAGAATGCGCTAATGTCCCACACGCACTGGCCGAGAGTAACTGATGAAATCCGCAGTTGAATCAACAAGAATGTAACCCTTGAAAGATTTGATCGTGTTCTTATTAGTGGCTCCACAAGGATAACATTATAACAAGTTCATTAATGCTGTCGAGAGGCTAACTTTTATGGACCCCTGGTAACCATCGCGCTTCTTGCAAATCAGGCAAGCTACATTCCTTAGTTCCATCAGTTCAGACACTCACTGCGGCCCGTGTTGCCGCGCACACAAAGTCAACGGCCTCATTCCTTTCATATTCCATTAGTAAAGAAGAAGTTCCTCTCAGATTCCTCCCTAGAATTGTTACATTGTGAAAAATACTTAATCTCTTCAAACCTGGAGTCAACTGTTATCTATCCTACATAACCTCGTAATATGTACCACTTACTCCCGCTTTGTTCGCCCTTACAACAAACTAATTTTGTAACCCCTACCTTGAGTGGCTGTTCGGCCTTTTAGTGGGGCAACAGTAGTGTTAAAAATTGTAAGGACAATAGAGTAGGACAGATGTCTTAACTTTATTTACTGGAAATTTACATTATAGTAACTGTTTTATATGGTTCAACAAAGGAATACCAACTCAGTTTAGTCAAATCTGTCGGACAAAACGCAGGGGTTAATATGCGTATTACATTGACATTTTAAATCAAACCATGTCAATGTTTTGGAAATTTCAAAAACTAATAGACTGCAAATATACTCCTGGATTCCATTAATAAGCGCAAACATTTAGTCATTGTTCCCCTGTCTTTGTCTGTGACAGATAGACAAAAAATATTAAACAGCTTGTGGTCTTTTTTTTAATAAATGAAGAAAACTCCCTTTGACTTTATCTCAGGCTAAACAAAGCTGAAGGATTAAAAAAATTTCCCATTCTGAGACAATCCCGCGACAGACTGTCAGCACAGATCCACTATGAAATTTTAATTGAATTTCTATTAGCCTTCAAAATAGACCAGGACATTTTGTTGAATATTAAAGAAAAAAAAAAGACGAGCCGGTGAACAAGTTGGCTAAAATGGCGAACACTGTTTCTGTCTCTTCCTCTTAGTTTTGTAGTTAAACGAAAACAAAGAAAAACTGATATTTTTCCTTCCACCCTAACTGGCGATAAAGAGAACAGTGGGGGTGGGGGGTTAGCGAAGATGAACGAAAATGGAGTAAAGGAAAATTAGAAAACTTCACTGAGGAGAAAAAAAATAAAATAACAGGATTCAAAAAGATAGATGACGATTGACGTTGCATTTATTTTTATTTTTTAAACCCTTGTTACCGGGAAAGAAGAGAGTCACATAGGCAAGAGATGCTATAGAAGAAATTATTAGACTAGATTTTACGGTTACAGCTAGTAATTTTAAGAGTAATAAGATAAGACCTAACTGCCAGTCTAGCATTACGCTTAAGTACATGAAGTCGAGGTCGCAATTGGGAAAGCTCATCAGAACAATCGACATATTTATAGAAAAGGCACAGTGTAGTTATGGCGGTGGGAGGTGATTGAAGCCGATATGCCAGAGTAATACCTATAAAATTGCAGATTTTTCTTTGGATTTTGAAAAGAAAAGTAAATAAATCCTAAAGTAGTATATACATTAATTTGGAATTGTTACTGGATAGACTCAGAGGAAAAAAAGTTCTGAATTATGAAAATAAATGAAAACTAAGAAAAAGAACAGGATAAAAAGAAATGTGAATACTTTCTTTCTATTTCTGCAAAACGATTGTTTAGTATGATCGATTGGTTTGTTTGCTTAAAACGCCTCATGGGTCATTTAACGCTGAAATTTAATTTTCTTGTGAGCTTTGAAGTAATAAAATATGACATGTTATTCTGCTTTCACAGTTGAATACATGGTAGATGATACTCAGCTTTTATGCATTTACATGTTTGTGTGGCCATAATTACCAAAGGCGGTGCGTTTTATGTTGTAGCTTTGGTGAAGCTATATTTTGGAATACAGTTTGATTTAAGAAATTGTCGTATATTATATGGATTAATATCATGAAAGTTCTTTTATGTTGGTTGTTTGGTTGGTTGATTTTGTTTAGTGGTATATCGACACCTCTATGGGTCATTTAATGCCGAAACCTAAATATTTTGAACAAAATTGCACACCTTCAACCACAGGGAAAATGTTTCGTTGGTTATTTTGTTTCTTAAATTTATTCCTGGTATTTTTATTATAAAAATGTATTTTATGCTTTCATAGTATTTTGTTTTTGTTTGGGTGGGGGTCATTATTTGCCCATAGATAGGACCCTAACAGGTGCTAACATCCCAGGTCAGGGTGAACCTTGGAACAACAGCAATTAAGAGGTGGTTAAACATTCCTCAAAATCTACAATCTCCCGATCAGTCGTCTTGCTGCTGGATGTAATTTATCGTTATGCCCAGAACAGGGCTGTTTAGTATAAGCACAAGTTTTTTGCTAAAATGATCTTACTGAAATCTGTAGCCTTTTCACTCAGTATCGATGCAGACCCCGGCATCTCCGTCATCTGGACATTTTACTTTGGCCTTCTCGAATGTTCAATTCTTCCAGTCACGATTCCAGTGATTTGGTTTACATTTCCAGTTACGCCAATTATTATTGGCACGACTTTTATTCGTGTTCCACAGTAAAGTTCCCAAGTGAAGTCTTTGGTATCTTTCCAGTTTTTCGCTTTCTTTTATCTTCAGTATTTCTGTATATTGACTCTCCGATTAGGCAGATTTTTTCTTCTTTTTATACACAACTACCAAAATATCTCTTTCTATTTCAATAGGCTGGTGGGTCTGGATCCCAACTTTACAAGAGTATCACAAAATTCCGAGCATGTACTGAACTCATATCGCAATAACATTATTATTATTATTATTATTATTATTATTATTATTATTATTATTATTATTTCCTTTGATTTCTGGCGTGTACAAATTTCTTTCAGGGTCCCGCCCAGAGACCTAAGGTTAGAAATGGCTTCATGACACGTTCCACTGAGCAAAAAAAAATCACATATTTTACATAGTTAAAACCCTTTGTATGGTGCGCGCTGTAATCGTGAGAACATTTTTTTTTGTATTTCTTGGATATTTTGTATTTCTTGGAGACATGGGATACCAGGAAAGCCTTCAATGAGTTTATTGGAATTTTTTTTCCAATCAATCTGAGGGCTCCAACTACAACTGGAATTGCTAATGTTCTCATGTGCCACATTTTTGAGATTTCAATTTCAAGGTCCTTGTATTTTGATAGTTTTTTGAAGATCTTCAAAGATACATTGCAGTCTGCAGGGACTGCCATATCAATAAGGAAGCAATTTTTTTTGGTCTCTATTAACAATGTCTGGGCGGTTAGCTTTGATTGTTCTGTGTGCATTGTGTAGACACATACAATGGTTACAGGTCATATCTCCGTAACATTATTATTATTATTATTATTATTATTATTATTATTATTATTATTATTATTGTTATTTCTCTTGTAAACTCATTTCCTTCCGTGTCCCAACGAAAGACCTAAGGTCAGAAATGGATTCGTGACATTTTCCACTGAGCATTTTTATAAAATAAAAACAGAAAAAGAAAAAAACCTATCACACACATTTCACACAGATAAAGCTCTTCGTAATCTGCGAGATGTACTTGTGGGTACAATTTTTTGTATTTCCTCAAGACATTTGGCTACCAGGAATCACTTCAAGGAATCAATCCCACCTTTTCCAATAAATCCGAGGGCTCCAAATACAACTGGAATTACTAATGTGCCACATTTTTGAGATTTCTACTTCAAGGTCCTTATATTTTGATAGTTTTTTTTTTTTTTTTTTTAAGGTCTTCAAAGATACATTGCAATCTTCCATATCAATAAGAAAGCACATTCTGTTCTTGTGGTCTCTGATCACGATGTTCTAGGCGATTAGCTATGATTGTTCTGTCTGTGTGTATTGTAAAATTCCATAAAATTTTTACAGGTCCTATCTCTGTAACCGGGTCTGCGTGATGTTCATAGCAGTTTTTTGCAGTTTCCTTCCCGTAAAAGTTGCATATTATCCAGTGCAGATATTGACCAATTCTATCCTGTCCAGCTTTATATTCAGTACCAATGCCTGTGTCATTGTGTAATATCTTCCAAATCACTCAGGAACGTCGTCAAACTATTTTTCTCTCTGTCTACTGCGTCTTCTTGGAAGAGTGATAACTTTTATTTTGACGGTGCTTATGGGGTCTTTTAATGGGACCGTTTTTTGTTTTACAGCGTTTCACACTGTGTGATTTTTGACGAGGTCTACGTAGGAGATACCGAGGATGGTTCTGTAGCATTTAATTTATTATGCCTGGATTCTTCGCTGAAATTCTGCTATAAATATCCAAAATTCGCAGACGTACAGAAAGACTGAGAAGGTCAATGCACCTAACAGTGGGATCTTTAATTACAGAAAGATTTTCTAGTCTTTAAAAATGATTTTTAGCTTCATGTCGGCTGTCCTCTGTTTACGCTGCTCTTCAATTATTTCCATTTTGAAACCAGCTTCGGTGATAATCGAGCCAAGATATTTTATCTGTTTCCGTAAAGTTTTTAACCACCGACATGTGTATCTATTTAAAAGGACAAATGGCACAGTGGATAAAGGGGTTGGTTAGATCCAATGACAGGACACAATGAGTGTGAGTTCAATACACGGTTGAGGCAGTGGAGAACTTTCAGAGGAGATAACTGATAGCTGACATCCATTAAACATGGCACGTGGAACTAGAACAGTTTAACCCAGTGAGCGAAATAAAGGGTTCGACATTCCAACCACCTGATGAAGGGCGGAACGTGCAACGGCCGAAACGTTGTAAGAAATATTTCGATAAAGATGAGAACAATAGTCCTAACAATGTAAATAATGTACATAATACCTCATCTCAGAAATATAGACAGATTCTGAAAGACTGAAACGTTGTAATGAATATGGCGACAAATAGGAGGACAATAGTCCGAATAATGTAAATAATGTACATAATACCTCATCGAAGAAATATAGACAGATACTGAAAGGCCGAAACGTTGTAATAAATATGGCGACAAATAGGAGGACAATAGTCCGAACAATGTAAATAATGCACATAATACCTCATCTCAGAAATATAGACAGATACTGAAAGGCCGAAACGTTGTAATAAATATGGCGACAAATAGGAGGACAATAGTCCGAACAATGTAAATAATGTACATAATACCTCATCGAAGAAATATAGACAGATACTGAAAGGCCGAGACTTTGTAATAAATGTGGCAATTGTCCGAACAATGTAAATAATGTACATAATACCTCATCTCAGAAATATAGACAGATACTGAAAGGCCGAAACATTGTAATAAATATGGCGACAAATAGGAGGACAATAGTCCGAACAATGTAAATAATGCACATAATACCTCATCTCAGAAATATAGACAGATACTGAAAGGCTGAAACGTTGTAATAAATATGGCGACAAATAGGAGGACAATAGTCCGAACAATGTAAATAATGTACATAATACCTCATCGAAGAAATATAGACAGATACTGAAAGGCCGAAACGTTGTAATAAATATGGCGACAAATAGAAGGACAATAGTCCGAACAATGTAAATAATGTACATATTACCTCCATTCAAGTTCTTCAGAAGAATGTGAGGATAGGAAATCCCATAATTCTTTAATGCTTTTATTTCCTACAGTATATGCTCTGATCTGACAAAGTTTATTTATATGTGCCAACCAAATTAGTTTGCACAATTCTCCGTGCATTAATGTTCCTTACCTGTCATATCCAAATTTATGTTTTGTTTAGGACAAGTGAATCCAAATATGATGTGAATTATAATTCTTCTTTTTTAATTATTTCATTCCAGATAAGACTGTAAAGGCACAATGGGTTACAGGGTGGGAAATAATAAAAGAAAAGAGAGAAAAACATTATTGAGGAATGAGAACAAGAGAAGAATAATCAAGAAGACAGTACATAGCTATTGACATTGCATTTAAAGATCAAAGTTGAGCGAAATAAAGGGTTTCCATTTTAGAAACCGGAAGAAAGTTCCAGAATCGAGATGTGCCAGGAAAGAAACTCTTCACATAAAATTTACAGTTACATTTCGCCAATTCAACTGTGAATTGATGAGACCTTGCGTCCAATCTTATATTTCCCTTAAAGTCTAGTTACCAAATCGAAGAGCTCATCTGAAAAATGACCATAAAATTATTTATAGCAAATGCTCAGCGAAACTACATTACGGTATTGGGAATGTGATTGAAGCAGAGATGCCAGGTTAGGACCAATAATATTGTAGATTCCTCTTTGGATTATATCAAGAATCTCTAAATATGCAGCAGTAGCACCGGACCATATGTAGCAACAATATTCAAAACATGAACGAATGGTAGACTTGTAAATATTTAAGAAAAATTATCTAACACAAAAGTGAAGCAACTTTCTTAGTAGCAGACAACCTAGCAATGGATTCAATATAATCTTTCCATTTCATGTCAGCCGAGTATGTTATCCCGAATCATTCTCCTGGAGGTTAGCATGAGGAAGCAGAAAGAGGTCTCTCGCGTGAATTCCGATCTAATTTGAGTATATGACATTTAACATGCTATCTAAACGCTATTTCTATTTTAAAAGATGCTATTTCTATTTTAAAAAGATGCCATTTCCATTTTAAAAAGATGCTATTTCCATTTTAAAAAGGTGCTATTTCTATTTTAAAAAGACGCTAATTCTATTTTAAAAAGATGCTATTTACATTTTAAAAAGATGCTATTTACATTTAAAAAAAGATGCTATTTCAATTTTAAAAAGATGCTATTTCTATTGTTAAAAGATGCTATTTCAATTTTAAAAATGTTGTTTCCATTTTAGAAAGATTTTATTTCTATTTTAAAAAGATGCTATTTCAATTTTAGAAAGATGTTATTTATATTTTAAAAAAGATAGCAGCAAAAGTTTGTTCGTAATCACTGTACGTATTTTTGCTTTTATATTTTAAGACATCTGAAGATAAGAGTTTGTTTTTTGTTTTTTAATCCAGAAATGCTTCACAGCCTGAGGCACGGGTCTGGGTATCTATATTAATACAATCCTGCGCTCGCTCAGATAGGAAAGAAAAGATTTAAAAAGGCGATATGATGTCATTTCTTAGATTCAACAAAATTTTTATATAAATCCCAAACACATTTGGTAGTAAGTTTACACGTCATTTGGATTTTGATGAAGATGGAATTATATTAAAGATTGCGAAACCACAAAAATCTTAAAACTTTATTTTGTTTTCTATTTCATATTATCTCGTTATCTTTTTTCTTCTCATATTGAGAAAGTGGTTTTTGTTTTTATTAATTTTTTTATCTTTCAAAACTTCTTTAAGATGTATTTGTTTTCTCATTCTTTTTTTTTTTTAACAAAAAGGAACATTTTTTTTTCTCTCCTTGTGGAATCTTGCTGTCTTTATCAGCGGCTTGTGTGAGTTTCTAGTGATGGTTTCGAATGCCAGTCGTCAGAGTAGAAAACACGAATGTTGTGTTGGTCAAAATGACTTTAAAATATTAATATTCATAACGAAGTGTTAAAATATATTAAAATAAAGGCTCCATAAACAAGTTCGCAGTTGTATGATTTATCCATTCCTCATTTGCTATGACATATATGCGGAGTTTTATGACGTTGGTAATGTTTTATCTACATTATTCAATCTGCATGCTCCGATTCAAAAACGTTATTTCTTTCTGTTTTTTTTCTTTTTTTAGGCTTTTCTTTTCGTTTTCTTTTTCTTTGTTTTGTTTTTTCTTATTTCTTTAATTTTCCTTTCTTTCCTTCTTTTTCTTTCTTCTTTCCTTTCTTTCTTTTCCCTTTTTCTTATTCTTTTTCATTCGTATTTCCTCTTTTTCAATCACTTTCTTTCTTTTTTCTTTTTTTTTCTTTGTTGCAGTTTTCTTTTTACTTCCTTACTTCTTTTCATCTCTCTTTCTTTCTTTTACTCCTTTTTATTTTTTTCCTTTCTTCTTTTCTTTTTCTTTTTTTTTCTTACTTTTTCTATATTTCTTTTTCTATCTCCTTCTTGCTTCTTAGTTTCTTTCTTATTTTTTCCTTTCTTTTTTCTAGGTTTTTCTTTCTTTGTTTTGTTTTCTGTTTTCATTCTTTCTATTTTCTTCTTTTTTTCTTAAAAAAACAGATTTACTAATCGACACGAAGATTTGATGGAACATTCTTGACCTGGACTTCTGACCAAATAATCAAGTCTAATTTGGCGGCTAGAAACTGACAACAATCTTCTTGGTGCATGTACATATATACATATACATATATACATATATTTACATTATTAAGGTATGGGTTGTTAAAGACTACGGAACTTTTCCGTTTAATTTTTTTTTTTTCGGTTTTTCTTGCTTTCTCACAAGTTTAAAATAAGACCCGAGTCCAAGGTGTTTCCCCGAGCACTTTCGCTTCATCATGGCTGTATGTTTTGATTTGAAATAGGTTGCTTATTATTTTATTTCTGTAGATAATATTTTGTGTATTTTGGGTGGTTGGGTTAGTTCTTTATTAATAAGGAAGGCGTTGATGTTTGTTATTTGGAGGATTAGTTATTAAATATGTTTAAGATGTTTCTGCCAGTATTAATAGCTATTTTATTTATGTTGGGTTTTTGAGTTTTAATTAGGATAGCTTTAAGAATTTGTAATCGTTTTTTGCATTTGTTTTTATAGAGGACTAGCAGTATGCCCGGCGTTGCTCGGGGACGTAACAGTAAGAGATAGATCAAGTATCGGCCATCATAAAGACTGAAAAATAAAATTGACAAAGATTATTCTTTAAGGTTGACGGACACGCATGTCTTAATTAGTTTTTTAGTTTTTTACGAATTGGTCAAACCCAAACTCAAACAAAAACATTGTTTTCAATCGTTATGAGTCTACCGATTGAATAGAATTTTTCAATTTTATTATAAACAATTGTCTTGTAAATGGAATTTTAAAAGCATTCTGAATGTAAAAATAAAGAAAAAAGTGCGCAAGACAATAAGAAACACAACCTGCTAAAAAACAAAGTGAAGTTTTGTTGAAATCGGTTGAAAAATGTAGGAAATCTGATCCCATATATAAACGAACACACACACAAACAAACAAACAACCAATATGGGTTTTATAATAAGTATAACTCCATATGAGTTATCCCCCTTTCATTAATGCCTCTTAATCGTGTTTTCAAATTGATTTCGTGCAAAAACAATTGTGTTTTTCCAATTTTTGGCGCTGTCAGAACCACCGCAATGTAATTTTACGTAGTCCTGTACAATTTTGTTGAAATCGGTCGAAAAATGTAGGAAATCCGATCCAATATATAAACGAAGATTTTGTTATTTCGGATGATTTGAATGTGTTACTATCTGTCCAGTGTGTTGTTACAAGATGATTTTTATGGCGCTGGTGTCATTAATGTGGTATGTGAGCCTACGTGAGAGAGTTGTGGTTGTGTATCCGATGTATGTGCTAGGGTCATCATGTGAAAAACACTCTGGGAACGGGCATGTATATTTACATATATATGGAGAGAGAGAGAGAGAGACAGGCAGATAATATCAAATCCGTAAGTGGAAAGGATAAACCAAGACGTTCTTTTTTCATATAAAATATTAAAAAGATAGATCCGTAGAGAACTCAATGTAAGAATACAGCAATATGATACTTATGCAATGGCTGACGGCTTCCAATATCCTGAAAATATATTTTCTAGGTCAGACGACTCGACTTCCTGTTAACTTTTCTTATTCTTTTTTAAAAAATGTTTGTCTAAATAAATTTAAACAATTGCTTGTAAATTTATACCATTTATACCTCCGATCTGATGGGATATAGTGGTCGACATAATTCATGATTTATTACCGTATTTTCGTGATGTGTTAACCTTTTCCTTGATATATATATATATATATATATATATATATATATAATATGAAGAAATATGGTTTTAAGATATGTTATATTGATGTGATAAAGTGCTCAATATTAGAGATAGAGCGTATGTAAATATAAAAGTAAACATTGAAGTCAACATCCGAGCCACCTGATGATTGCATTTAGCATGAAGCAGTCTATCGCGTCTGATATATATATATATATATATATATATATATATATATATATATATATATTATTTTTTTAAAAATATGATTCCTTCGCTACATAAAAGTGAACATTTCAGTCAACACTCAGAGGCGATAGACTGCTTCATGCTAAATGCAATCACCAGGTGGCTTGGATGTTGATTATATATATATATATATATATATATATATATATATATATATATATATATGTATGTGGGTGGTGTCCAAACAAGTTTGATCAAAAAGAACTGACAAGGTCTCTTTGTTTAATTTTTATTGGATTTTTTCATTTTTCAGATTAGGTGTTGGGTATTGTCCTCATTGTTTTTCGATGTTAACATCGAAAAACATAAGAAAAATTAATTCTTTTTAATATGTGGGAATATCCACTCTTTGCCCGATGAAGGCCGTGATAACGGAAACACGTGTAGCAAAATTATGGAAAATAAACATGATATATTTTTTTAAAATCCACATTAGAACCAAATACGTTTGCGGTTTCTCTCTTCTTTTGAATATACACACTTTTCTCTCGTTGAAACCACCATAACCTCTTCCCTTTACACACACACACACACACACACACACACACACACATATATATATACATATATATATGAGCCCGCGTCATATATAATGATAATATTAACCGTTTCTGTATAAGGAAATATTCCGCATTTATTGAACGAGCAGACAGTACTACAATCTGTTGTAATTTATAAAATCTTTCTCTGAAAGCAATTTTTTTCTCAAGTCAACTAGCTGTTATTACTCTTTCCAGTATTGATGAAGGTTTCGTATTAGAATAGAGACGAATGTCAAATTCTTCATTATGGCATTATTTTCTCTTCGAGTTATATGTGATAACCATTTTTGTTTTGCTGCTCTTGAAAATCTTCAAGTGATGTGGTTTCTGTTCTCTAATGCAATTCTGTGCTTATGATTGTGTAACACCAATCCTCCAAATTCAAAGAAATGTCGTCTTCAATAAAACCCATCGACTTCACTTGTTCAAAAACATTTTCATCATTGTATAGAGATGACAGTTTTTTTTCACCAGTTTTATACAGTTGACAGTTTAGATATTTCTGAACGATTTGGTGCTATGACCTCCATATAAATATCACCATCTGACGAAGCGATTTAATAATATGACTAGTTTTCATATTAATATCTTGGTCTTGTGGCAATTGGCGGTGTTGGGCCAATCTAACTCTATGTTCAACCTTATCTCCTATACTAAATTCGTGATAACTGATTCGCACACCTATGTATTTCAAGTGTTTAGTATTTACAAGTTCGACATTCTGAATTTTTAAGTTGAATTCAGGGTAATGCCATCTCTGCTTTATTCCAATTCCATATAACAGTTTCTGTTAAAGTTCATTTTGAGTTCTACGTCTTGGAGCACTTTGTATCTGGATGCTGATTTTCTGCTTAACATCCTTTTTATCCCAGCTAAAAAAATCTTCAGGTTTTTTTTTTTTTGGCAGAGGGTTCTATTTGACTATAGTGATGTGAAAAACAGCTTTATGAAATCTTTTTTATTTGTTCACTTACCGTAGAGATTTAAAATGAAAAAAATAATAAAAAATGAAGATAATTTACTGAAAGGTAAGATGATTGCCCACGATTAATGTACAACCAAATTACTTCAGTTTATCGAATATTCTTATTAAATTAATAATGAAACAATGGTGGACTCTCCAGTCCTATTCGACGTACAAGGGTCAAGCAACCCAGTTCCAAGGAACCGACAGCCAGGCACCACCACATATGATTTGATTATAGTGGTGAAGGCTTTGTGCAGAACAAACCACAATTTTTAAAGGGCCGAATACAGAGACCTGTTGTACTACGAGACACAATCTCTTCAAACGACCCTCCAGAGGTTTTGAATTCAGTCTGTCCTGTTATTTACCCATAACTGGAGGGAGAAGAAGAGGATTAATACCTTTCCCAAAGGTATTAGAACGTAAGGGAAACAATGTATGATACGTAAACATTTACGAAAAAGGAACGAAGAAATAAGTTTAAAATATCTGATGACAAATTTTATATTTGTATAAATGGTACACACACACACACACACACACACACACATATATATATATATATATATATATATATATATA